>VZTG01003262.1:605656-631377 GCA_013397845.1 Melanocharis versteri | reverse complement strand
TTTTTTTCATACTTTCTCACATGTTTTCAATAGACAGAAGTCATATAGAATTTTCAACTCTATCACTATAAAATATCAAATATATTTTCAAAAATTTGTGGTAGTTTTCATAAGTTAGAGAGTTGGATATAAAATGTCATGCTAATCATGTTGCCTGAAGGACTTTGAAAATAATTTTATATATTGTTTAGCTGCTTCTTCACGTAATATATAGTTTAACAACAATGCTTCTGAAGATGGAAAATTTGTCTTTGGAAAATTTAACAAGTCTGAGCTGGAGCAGGGGATGAGTAGCAGCAAGAACTTTTTTGGGAGTTGCATTAAAAATGGTGATAAGTTTTCTCTATTCATGCCATTTAGTTTTGGGAGAAAACGTTCCCATGGTTCAGTCAACAGCCCAGGTAAAAGCAGTGTAAACATTTTCACATTTATGTCTGCAAAGTAATCAAAACAGGGAAATTACTGTAACTTTCCTGTGAAAGACACTTCTTGCCACTCAACTTCCTGAGATTGAAATGCATGAGAAAGATGCTAAATATGGGATACAGAAAAACATATATGCAAAATCATAATATGCTTTGCAATTTTCTCCATTGGTATGCCTCACATTATAGTTTGTGACCCACATTTAACTGGACTTCCTTTCTTGTGCATTACTTCCATACCAACATGAAGTCAGAACACAGTTTAAATAACAGGTGGAAGCAGTAGCTGGAAAGCACTTTCTATTTATTAAATCTCATGGCTTGGGTGATACAAGACTGTGGACGCTGAAAGCTTGGTGGCAGAGAGATTTTTCAGTATCTGCCTGTGTCCGTGAGCTTTCTCACTTTCTCACAGAGCTAGCTGCAAAACAGCTAAAGAGCTTTTGTAAATAATTTGTCTATCTTGCACCTGTGAGATGTTTTTGGACGTTGTTATTGTAGGACCAAGGTCTGTTTAGGAAATGTGTGTTTTTAGGATCTAGCCAATAGCCCTGGTGGGTGGGCAGCTAAGATCCAATGGCTTTTCTATAACTCAGAGTATAAAACTCTTCTGTATGTAAATAAAGATGGGCTTTTCTATTGAGTGCCTCCGGAGTTCGGTTCTCTCCTTCCTCCCCGGGCCGTGTCCGTCATTGCGACACAAGACTACAAACTCTATGACACCAATGAATTTGCAATTATTTTTAGCAAATAATGTTTTTACTATTTTTCTTTCAATTATTTTTTAAAAACAGGTTGTTGTCTTATAGCCAAATAACCAATGTACATTAGCTGTCTCAATTTAAGGTCATAACAGAGATGAGGTATGAGTAATTTTGTTTGTTTGTTTTTTGCTACCACTGTGCAACTAGGTGAGGTTAACATTAAAGCCTGACCTCACCTACCTATATCATGGTCAAAAATTTCATTGCCATTAGGATTTGATAGAAATGTCTCTAATGCATCTAGTTATCTCACTGTAAAAAAAGATTTTTTGACAGTGAAAACATAGCCTAAGTCTACATAGTAAGACAGATGGGGCTAGTTGTGTGAGCGAACAGGATTTGGTTCCGTATGGCTCTCCATCAGAGAAGCCATAAGCAGAATGGAGCAAAATAGCAGGAGGCAGCTGAAAAATATGAGGGACATTTGGAATAGAAAAAATTAGTATCAATAAAAAAGCAGGTTTATATGCTAATATTAATTTTTGAAAATTTTCTGCCAGCAGATGCATCTTGCTAAGAACAGTTTATTGCAATAACAGATGTATATAATTGTGCCCTAAGAAAATGGCATTGGCTGACATCAATCCCATATGCTTTTTGTTCTAAGGTAAAAAAAATAAGGTAGTTATGCTCCAACCCTTCTGCCAACATTAGTTCATTTACAATGCTGAGCTGTCTCTTTTTAATCTAAAAGTTATAACCTGAAATGTTACCTGATTTAAATTTCAAATTCACAGGTCACTATAAACTTTTATAGTGGTGAACAGATGTTCACATGAGCTGTACTTAGCTGCAGAGCACCTTAAAAGAAAAACATGTCAATGGAATGTCAAAATTAAATCCCCATGAGAAATGCCAGAGGGCTAAGTCTTTCAAAAGTATTGGTGTTTGCTATTAGTTTTGCTGTAACCCCTTCCTCTTTGTTCCCCTGGCTTCACATGAACCACAGATTACTGCTGATTGCCTTAGAAATTTATATTCAACTAAAAAATAATTTCAAGACTCAGAGGCAAAATTCCAACATGCATGTATGTACATCTGCACAAATATTGTCTTGCTCAAATGTAAAAAAGACTTGTACCTGTTTAGATGTCACTACTGCCATATTTGTACTTGATTTAATGCCTCATGACAGTTAATGAAGATCATAAGAATTCAGCAAAGAGAAGCTAATTGTCAGTCACACTTTTGAGGGACACATTCCTTGCTTTGTAAATGGGGAAAAAAATAGGAAAGTGAGACAGAAGTTATTAAAAAAGTTAGCTGTAACTTTGGAATTTAAAAACCAAGCCATTATCTACAAATATTTGTGTCCAAATACTTCCCTTTAGATTGCTATACTCCTTGGTAACTCCATAAATTATTTGGGTTTGCAGTGGTGAGCCGCAGATCAGAATGACACCCTCAGAGTTCAATTCATTCACTTGACTACAGGTATCACAATTATCAAAGCTATGAATAATTTCACAGCTTGGGCTTAAGTAATGTGGGTTTTTTTTCTCCCTCTTACATATACATATAGGCTCAGAGTGGCGAGGAACATCAATGTCATTGTGTATATTCTAGCAGGTCACAAAACCAGTCTGATCAACACTTTTGTGTGCTGAGAATGACTTGGGGCCTGAGCATTCTTCACTTAAGGAGAAAACTATCTCTGGCACAGTCTTGGGCATAGACTCAGGAACCACTCACACCATAGGTTGCTCTAGAGGATAGGAGGCTGATGCTCAAGTCAGCAGCATGATCAGTACTCTCCCGCCTTCGCCCCTTCAGATCAGACAGGAAAACAGCACAGGAAATGTAGAGGGTTTCGTGAATAAAAGAAGGAATAGAGAGGAGTTTCTCAGGCCAAAGGATGTGCATGCACATTGCAGAGCTGTCTGAACACTGCACTCTTGCTCCATCTGGAAGGCTTCCAAGAACGAGCTTGGATTTTTTTTTTTTTGGAACAAGAATATTCCAGCATATGAAGCATCTAGACAATGCTCTCCTCTTAATGGAAAACATTCAAGTATTTCTGAGTGAACATTCCTCTTAAATTCTGCTCAGTCCAGATCAACATGTGCATTTGGGTGGCCACAGCCAGATGAAGGTCACTGGTCAAAGAGGGTGGGCTCACATTCCCAGTGAAAGCAGAGTTCCAGCTCCAGTTTAGCAGAACTTATGATGACATCTCACAGTGTCTTCCCTGACCCCGAACTGGTACTTTTATATTCTTGGTAAAGCCTTGTTATTTCTTATCTTATCTTATGTTTATGTATTTTTGTAGGGCTACAAACCTCCTTATTTTTCTATCTAGAAGTTTGCTTAACTTAATTGTTGGAATAGAGGTAGCATATTCTTATGATGAGACACTGAATCATCACCACTTAAACCCTTTGGCCCAATACAGGTGCTTCCTTGCACATTGTTTTCATCCTATTGCATGGGAATAAAATTTAAAATTTTATTTGATGCTGTGTGTATCAGAGACATTGTTCTGTAAACACTGTGAAGGATTGAAAGAAATAGTGGGTAAGGGCGCTAATGGTAGGGAATGACTCCAGTTGCTCTGTTGGCATCTTGCTGTGATCTGGATCATCCCTTATATTATCCCCTCATTTGTTACCTTCCTGGGTTTAGCTGCGACAGAGCCCATTTTCTTCCTAGTAGCTGGTACAGTGTTCTGTTTCAGAATCAGTGTGAGAATAATGTTGACAACACTGACGCTTATGTTGTTGCTGAGCAGGGCTTACCTTAAGTCAGGGACTTTTCTGTGTCTTATGATCTGGCAATGAGGAAGTGCACTCTGGTCCTTGCCCAAAGCACCAGCTTAGTTGTATCAGACCTTTTGAGCATTACAATATCCCTCTTTTCCTTGGACTTCTTGAGGCAGAAGAATTTTAGCATACAGCCTTTGTTTTCTTGTTTCCTCTTACCTAAGTGCCTTCCTGAAAAGTTAGGGCTCCCGTTTCTCATTAGGATGAAACATTCTGGGGAAACAGCCAAGGTGTATTTCTAGCTGTAGGATAAGTTTATTTTACATTATCCCCCAGAATTAACAGCCTGTGTTTTACTGTGTGCCTGCGCAGGAGGATGACACTGACATCTGCACAACATACAACTCATAACCTGAGGAAAGAAGATGAACAAGAATGGATGCCAGTAATCTTTCCAGTTTCCTTTTCTGTTCTGCAGGATGACTTGTTGCACAAGTGAAAAGCTCTGAGGGACCAGTCTCAATTACAGTAGCCTGCCAGTTATACCCGTTTTCATGTTAGAGGTGGTTGGGACAGAGCAAGTCAAACCATATGTTGAAATTACCTCTGCGTCTCTGTTTTCAGTAAGCCCTGTTCTGTTTGTGCTTGCATCTCTAGGGCCACACTTATATTATCATGAGACTCCTCTCTAAAAAAATATTAAGTCTCCTTTAGTTTGGACACAGAAATCCTTGCTTGGACTTGAGCATTCCTGCCTTGCTTTCGTGTTTCTCATGTCCAGGTCCCAACTGATGGAGCATTATTTCACAACACTGAAAGGAGAGTGTCCAGCTGTAACTGGTGCAGCATTGCCCAGTCTCCGGCACCACATGGTGGACAAGGCAAAGCTGTTCTGATGCCGTTTCAAAGGGAGACAAACCTGCAGACTGGGGTTTTGCAGTACCTTTACATGCTGCCTTAACTGAAGGACTCTCTTTATTAGAAGTGGAACTTGCAGATGTTTTTTACACATTCCTCACACTTTTTCTGCAAAAGAAAAGACACTGAGCAAAGGACATATCCCCTCCCTTTCCCAACACATTGCTTGTAGAACTGCAGAGCAACTAATAATGCCTAACATGTTAATAGCAGGCTGAAACCAAATTCTCTATTCATAAAAGGCCTTAATCAACACATCAGACGTGTCAGGAATTGAGTCTGTGTAGGCTTCTTTCTACAATCCTTCCCCATGTAAGGAGCAGTCCTTTCTCATGTAAATAGTCCCCAAAGCCTATTTGGTTTCTGAATGAGTAATGCCATTCAGAACTGGCCGTGCTTCCTCTCACAGAAATCATGGCTGCTATGCCTAGATAAACTTTTACCATTTTCATGAGCAAAAGGCACACTTTCCAAAATATCCTGTGCCAGTTCTGCAAACATTGCCACTATAACGAAGGATATAATTATACATGCTCATTGACGGCTATTAATTCTGTTAATCTCAGACTCTGCCCTCTTCAAAAACAAAACAAAAAAGACCCCGACCAAAACCAAACTCCATTGAAATGCAAAACTGTTTATACATGAGTATAGGATTTTGAAAATTGATCAAATCTAGAGAAATAATCTAACTTCATTGAAGCTTGTCGGAGTGACTATAAATCAGACACAAGTGTAAAAGAGAGCCTGTGAATGTATGGGAAGGTAAACCCTGACCGTTTGCTATGCAATAAAATGGACTGTTAGCCAGATAATGAAATCATTAAACACTGGCTGTATTTTTCTAGACATTTCCAAGAAAGGAAATATAAAACCATTTTGTTTTTTTAACCAGATTTTCAAATTTTATATTTTTAATAGTTTCTCTTTCAGTCAGTTGGCAAAAGAGCANAAAAAAAAAAAAAAGCTGAACTGGAGCTTTCTTCCCCATGCAAGTTATGGCAGTGATTTAGACAGAATGACTGATGCCAGTTAGATAAGACGCAGAATAATTAGCACAATCTTCCTGGGTCAGGCACACGGAGATCATAAGGTTCAAGGGAAAAAGGGCTATTTTTTAATCAAGACATAGCATTCACTCATGATCATACTGAAGATGAGGAGTGTTTGCAGCCAACTTCAACAGTACTTGTATTTTATGCCAAACTTGCCATCTTTTGAAGTAAACCTTTGAACCAAATTTAAAGTTAAATTAGCAACTGGGTGATTATTTAGTTCATTTAAAATGCCAGCTTATTTAAACTGCCAACTCAATGATGAAGAGTAACTGTGTGGTTTACTAGAGCACTAACACTTGAAGGAACTAAGTTCCAATCCAAGCAAGTCAGCCCAACGTGGTGCTGCAGAAGTGTTACCGTCACATCTTTGCACTGGAGCCTGCACACTTGGCACACTGAGTAATGGACGTGGAGCTGGCGTGTTTGAGAGGTACTGGACTAAGTGCAGTTATTCATGGCTGAAATACACTCTGGTATGATGGTGTCTCATGCTGCTTTCCACTTAGAGCTTAACAGAGCTCTGTGAGGGTATTTCTAGCTTGCTTATGAATTAATTGCATGCAGACACATGCACCAATTCACGTATTCAGCAAGTGGCAGCTTAGAGTGAGGATCATTTGTTTAAGTGCAATTTGTGTTAATCTGCAGGGGTATTAGCTGAGAGAGAGAATATAAGCAAGGAAGCTTGCTATATATCACTTTTTTCAAATAATAATGAAGTATTTTGAACATCTATTTAAAAACCACTAGAAAAGAGAAGAGACAATATTTTGCCCAAGGGATATAGCTCAGATATCTGACATGATCTTTAGATAAAATTCAAGAAGTATACAGAACTCTAGCTGTAATAATAAAATTTTTGATCTACTGAATTTATACTGCATATTAGCTAAGCTTTTAACTTTTCTGCTGTTCCCAAACACACATCCACAAAATTTCTAAGGGATCAATTATTTCTCTAGGTTGTTGTTGCTGATGTATTTTGAGACTTGCACATTTTAGTTATATTTTTCAGACATTTTGAGACTAGATCTTTGTTTAATATTTTCTAAAATGGAATGCAGGGAAAAGTTCAACTTTACTGTATCCACAGTATTAATTTGGGAAGGAGAATTCAGCATGTTTGTAGTATTGTGATTTTAGGTTTCAGAGGTTTTTTAAGACCTGTAATCACAGATATCAAAGGCTCATTATATTCTAGCACTAAAACAGACATACATAATTCAATGTATCTCATTTTAATAATTACTGAGATTTATGGTGCAAAAACAATGGTCCTGCAGAACAAAACAGTGGTTAACAGTAACAGTGAGTGACTAGAGGAATTACTATATGCTACAGATCATTGTTCTGATATCAAGTCTTATTTCACACAAATTTTATTTTCCTTTTACTATGCCATACAATACACCAATAAATATGGTGTGATATAAAAATAATCTTGGTGCTGTAGCCCCTGCCACAATGCAATGACAGCTTTCTGAGGAAGATTTTGGCCACCTGAGGCCACAGAATCATTTAGGACTCAATTTTAAATCCATTGAAAGGAAAAAACCTCTGGCTTGAGTTTGTAAAAGCATGGAACTGCAAGAAATGCAGTATGGCATCTACATTGGTCCTGATAGTTACCCAGCCTTTTTTCAATTGCTCATGAACGTTAGTGAGAGAGCAGTATACAGAGTGAAGAAGAGTAAGAACATCAGGATGCTGGGAAGTCAGTCATGCCTCTGTATTTGTGTCACTTGGCACTGCAAACCAGCAGATCCTGGCAGTCACCTCCTGCCTGCTCCTTGCCACACTTGTGGCAGGGTTTGCTCGGCCCAGTCACACAGAAAGACCAGGAGGAGAAGAATAGCACAGAGGGAAACACTGTTCCTGTAGAGTTCCTGCTTCGCACTGGAACATAAGAAAATTTAGCTGGGCAGGGGGAGTTCTGACTTTCAGCAGCTTTTGGTGAAGAAAGCTACCAAGACAACAACGAAGCTGCTGACAAGAAAAAATATTCTATTCAAAGTTTAGGAAAGATGCTAAAAAGTGTAGAAGACAATAGCTGAAATGCCTGCTTTAGCACTGTGAAACATAAATGGCATTTGTTATTGATTTTACAGGGAAAAAAATGCTGAGGATCACATCTTGTTCACATTTATTCTAGGAAAATTCCAATGACTTTCGCAGGAATAAAACCAGTTCTTTTCCAGGGAAATGTTCCATGGTTCTATAACAACTGAGGATTTCAGTAAGTATGGTTTCACTTCAGTAGATTTCAGAATCATCCTTCAGATTTTGCAGAGCAGATACGTGATATTTTAAGAACCTTATTTTTTCTCAGTTTCCATAAAATGATTAAAAAACAGTGAGAAACCATTACATGCATAAACATAAACAGGATTTAACGTTGTGTTTTCTAGACATTTCTAGCATGTATACTTTCAAAACGTTAAAATACACTCGTGAGATGAAAATTTGCCAACTCAGTTCTTGTAAGGTTCCCTAAACTCCAATTGAAATCAAAGGGGCATGTGCTTAAACACTTTCCAGGAGAAATTTTGTGGAATTAGTCATAATGAAAATGAATTAATTTTGGTCTATTTCCCAGTATTCCCCTAGAGTCACAGTTCTTATATTTTCCTCCCAGCTGTAGTCCGGGTGATATTTGGAGCCTGGAGTTTTTGAGCTACACAGTTTTGTAGTCAGTAAAGCCTATTTCTGCTTTGCACAACCTCCTACTTTGCCAGTTCTGTCCTAAAGGAGGAAAAGAAAACTATGTCACAAGAGTAGAATGTTTTCAAGAGACCATGTGCATACGTGTACGCATGTAAATCACATTGAAAGAGAAGAGATGATGCTTCAAAGTAAACTTTTTAACTTCTGTTTATCAGCTATAAGGCAGTAAATCTCATTCATTAACAAAAATAGAGCAACCCTAGAATAAATGATACAGGAACAGTACTGCCACCTTGCTGGAGGAAAAAAAAATAATGTCATTTCTATTTCTAAACATTGTTTGGATAGCCTACAATTATCAGAATTAAGTATGGTAATAACCTGGTAATTAACAGTAATTTCTTTTATCACTGTGCAAATGGCATTTCAGAAGCAACAATGACCTATAAATTTTTTCATGAGTTCTAAAGTTATTGGCACTATATTTGTAATTACTCTTCCAGTCACCTTAAGTATTTTAGAGCAGTTACTGAGATGATGTCAAAGCACCCCTGATCAACCTGTTTTCTTGATGAACTGATTAAAAGGTTAAAAAAAATTAATCGTGATTTGACAAGCATGGAGTACTGAAGAGGTACCTAGAACTATTATCTGCCACTTGATAATTTTTGGTAATATAATTGCATGCAAAGAGGTTGTTTGGTTGTTTGTTTTGGTTTTTTTTGAAAGAAAGATTGTTATTGCTTTTGACTGCTCATTTGTAATTAAAATTGTATTAAAAAAGAAAAAAAACTAGAGTTGAAGAAAATGCAAAGCAATTACATCTGTTGCTTGACCCATCTATTAATCGCTATTACCATCAGTATTTTATATGCCTCCTCAACATCAGGGGGAAAATGAAATCTTAGAGGTTCAGAGAGTAGCTAGTGGCAGTGTTAGTTTGATCCTGGGTTTCTCATTCCTCTTCCTCCATCCCTGTTCTGATTGTAAATGCTATTTCACACAGCTGCTGGCAGAGCAGTGACCGGGGGGCATCTTTGCCATAGCAGGTGTCAGAATCTGGTCCTAAACGTGGGTGACAAGGCTGTGCTGGCTTCTTCCCAAAGGAGCTACCGAGGGGCAGGCATGCCAGGAGCTGAAGGATCACACACCTCCACATGGTCCCCTGGGAACTATGGGCAAGTGATAAAAGTCACTGTATCCCTAAATCCAGAAAAGAGAAAACTGAGATTGGCTGAAACTGCCTTTCCCTCTCCTATGCTCATTTTTGCACCAATGACAGCTAAACAAGAACAGTTGTCCTGATTTCTGTAACAACTAAACAGCGAAAAAAAAATTTCTGCTCAGGATGGTTCTCAGCAGAACCCTCAAAGCCACGTGGCTGTTGCCACCTAAACAGACTACCTTTCTGAATCTTTTATTCAGTGTTTAAATGAAGATCACCTTCTGTAGAACTGTTTTAATACTTTAGAAAAAGGTGATCAATTACTAAGTGTTTGTATTCTCCTAGAAATGGATCTGCCTGCCAATTATTTGGAGAGGAAATGCTGCTTAAAATGGAATTGATGGGTACATAAGAGAAGACCAAAAAGTGTTGCATCAGCTCGTCTGCATGAATGGAATTAAATACTCAGTACAGATATTTGTGTGTGAACATGCAGTGGAAGGAAATAGTGGCAAAAAGAAGAGAAAAGATACAAAAACAAAAGGTCTGAGACATTCTGTTTTCATTTTTAAAAGGTTCCAGTTTCATCACTTTGTCATGACTTTGCACTTATCCAACCCAATTCTTTCCCTCTCCCCAGGCCTACCCCCATAGCTGCTCCTTCCCAAGGCAGTTCCATTTTATTAAGTACAGGTCTGTACTTTATATTTGGACTTTCCAAACTCTTTTAAGGTATAGACCATTTTTTACTACAAGTTGTCAAGGCTTCACCTCCCCTGATGACCACATAGATCAGACCATCCATTTAGAAATAGTAAATAGTTTTTAAGAGTTAGGGATTTTTAAAAGAGAAAGTTGCTATTTATACATATTTTTAAAACCCAAACAATTGGATTTTACTAAAGTGAGAAAGAGCCAAAAGCACGTATTCCCCGGATCACAAATAACTTTAGATACTGCTTTTTAAGCCTTGCGAAGCAACTCTGACTTAACTTTATCAATGATGAGAGTTGGCTTTCTAGGAGCAATTGCTTCCAAAAAAGAAAAGGTTGAGAGGTTTGGTCTCAGTTACAACAATGAAGCTGCACATTGCCCTCTGTCTCTGAAGCTGCGGCTGCTAGGAGGAGTTAACCATGAGTGGGAGGTATTCACCAGGGAACCCTAAATCACCAAAGTAGTGGCTTCTGACTCCTGTGTCCTAAGCTATTTCTGGAAAAAATCTGTTCCTGGCAGTCTGCTGTTCTGCATGGGCCCAGCAAGGCTGATTGCTTGTGTCGTACATTAGTGCAGCCATTGCACTTCCCTCATTCATGGTGGTTTCATAGCAGACCCTGAATCAAGAGGTCTCAGGCCTGACTGAACTGTGAATCTTTCTTTTTCCTTTGGGTGTCTCTTCAGATTTGGTGAACAGGCTATCCCAGATGTGTGCTTTGTCTTATCCCAGATAATCACACTTCCAGAGAAGACAAAAAATTACATCAGTGAGATGGGAACCAGGGTATTTGCATTATGTGTGTGAACTTGTTTTACTTGCTCCATAAGTGGTAAAGATCATACCACAAACATGCCTGCGGATGATTCTTTTATTTACTTTTCCTTATAGCAGTTCTAGTATTTTAAATTATTACAGTAATAGCTATGAGAAAAAGGGTTAGTTGTTGTCTCTCTACATGGAGAATTTATGTAGTCCTTGAGCTGTGGAGGCTTTTTTTTAATATACAAAATATTTTTCAGCTTAGTCACTGAAGCATAATGTGAGAACATATGAGAATCACTCTCTAAGAATGCAAATACACATTGTTATGTAACGAATAAGTTTAGGGAGGTGAAATGGGGGTCTTGTTGAACTTCACAGGCAGAGTTAGCTGAGATTTTTTATCTACCATATCTAATACATTTTCTTTCATAGACTTTCATACTTCCCTTCCCTGAATTTACTTAGTGAAATTGAAAACATGAATTTGAGGGAAAAAAATCTGCTATTTGGACAGAGTGATAATGAATCTCCACATTTCAGTATCCTATTGAGTGTATTGATTACTACTACTGCCCATTCACTGCAGAGTGTCACACAGTGTCCATTACAGTTATTGCAACTCTCAGTCTAATTACATGGTCTTTGACTTTTTAAATACAACAGAATTTTAGTGGCAGCCTCCCTATTATAATAATCCCCAGGATTTAAATTCCATAATTTTTGCTCAAAGGACACTTTGTATTTTATCTCAGATAATAGTGAGTTATGTAGCATTTACTTCTTACTCCTGAGAACAAACTTTATTTGAGAAATACAAACTGCTTATGAAGTCTCCGTTGTCACACACCTTGCATGAACTTTACTCCATTTAAACAACGACTTTCAGAGGAGAAGTAAAATGAAGTGAAGTATGAACGAATAGTTAAATGTTAAATTTAGCTTACAGTTCCTGTGTTTCTGTTGGGGAGACCATGTTTGTGATCTGTTGTCCTAGGTTAAAAATAGGTTTATTCTATTCCCACCTCCACAGCCGTTAAAACAGCTGGGGCACTGTTTGTTATCTCCTGCTATCTGGGGGCCCATTATCTCTGCTAATGGACCATTAAGAACTCACCACATGACTCATGAGTTATCTCATCGCATTGTAAGAGGCTCCACCCAGGGGGGAGGAGCCAAGCATTCCCATCCCCTGAATATAAGGTGGACTCTGGGACACTGCAGTAGCTCCTGCTCCTGGATATCCAGAGGACAAGAGCTTTTCACTGGACCATCAGGACCTTTCTTTCTACCCGATCAGCGCTTCAGAGAGCCATTTTCATCTGGACGGCTCCCACCACCCTGAACAAGGTGTCAGGTTGTATTCTGACTCTGTCAGTGGGTACTGTTGTTGTTTATATTAATAAAGAACTGTTATTCTTTTTTTCTCAAAAAGCTCCTTAATTTCAGAATTATATTAATTCGGAGGGAAAGGGGGGTGCATTTCCTCTTCCAAGGGAGGCTCCTGCCTTCCTTAGCAGACTCCTGTCTTTTCAAACCAAGACATCTGTAAATGAACTGTGGCACGTATGTGCCTCATTTTCCTGTAAAGAAAAAGTCAAAAATAAGAATTATGAGGGTGTTGAAGGGCCTACATTTACAGACGATCAAAGCAGAAATCCAAAATCAGTCTGACCTTGTATTTTGTCCAGCGTGGATTCAAAGTTGTGAAAAAAAGAACCCAGCAATTCTGTACCTACAGTACACTGAAATGAGTTTCAAGCTCATTAGAAATTAGTCCAATATTTCCCAAAAAGTGGGCACATGCTTGCTTGGTAAATCTTTCAGAATTCATGAGGCAGAAGAGTAGCTGAGAGAGAAACAAAAAGGTTAAAATCTCAGGATTTTATCTGCTTTATGCTTATCACAAACACAAGAAACATCCATAGCAAAGTGGAAAGCTGTCTTCCAAATTCCAGGTCATCTGTTGTGCTGTTTCAGCATATGTCATATGCCCTTGGGTCTCAGGAAGTAAAACCAAAAGTAGCTGGTTAATCTCAGAAATCATCAGTTTTGTAACTACTTCGACTGGATTCTGAGTTCACGTATGCATTTCACTAACATTGCCTAATATATAATGGTAAGTTATATATTGCAATGAAACACTGGCTGGAGAGAAATTCTGCCTATTTCAAATCCCCATTGACCCAAGCATGCCTATGCTTCAACTTCAGCTCTTTCGTGTCTCTCTTGACTCCTAGATGTCAAAATGCATTGTGAAAAGAAAGCAAAAGACATGGTCTCAGCTCTTCTGGGTGAAATGACTTATACATTATGTAGAGAGCCATCCATTTACTTACATACTAGACTATATATTTACGTTAACCTCATAAAGATTGAATTTCTCTGCCTTGGCAAACAGGAGGCAAAGAGGTAAACTCATGTTTTCCTTAATCTGCAGCAGCTACCTGAAATTACACATTTGTGTGTAATTTTTATTGAGAGAGTCTTTCTGAATACAGGGTCATCTAATTGATTCCAGGCACCTGACTCCCTGGAGGGTAGGTAAACTAAGGAGAGTGGCAGGTGGAAGGAAAACGGCATGAGTTTCTTATAGGCAGATTTTCAGCCATCAAAGTCCTACTGACTTTGTATGTATACTGTCAGAAGCTCACTGATTTTTGGGGCTAGCTGGTCACAAGGAACTCACATTTTCTTCTATAGAGCTGGCTCTAGATCCCATATGCAATATCTATCTGCTGCAATATAGTACCTAGATAACACTTAGAAGGGCCTAGGGTTGACCATAAAAGTTTGCAAATCAGGGGAGTTTTTGCAGGAAATTAGGACCCTGCAGAAACCAGAGGCTGGTCAGAATTTCCTCTGTATAAATATTAATAGGAACATCAGACTGCTGTTCACAACATCACAGAATAATGGAATCAATTAGGTCAGAAAAGATCTCTGATTTCATGGAGTCTAACGCATGGCCCAACACCACCCTGTCAACCAGACCATGGCACTGAGTGCCACATCCAGTCCTTCCTTAAACATCTCCAGGGATGGTGACTCCACCACCATCCTGGAGAGCCCGTTCCAATATCTAATCATCTTTTCTGTGAAGAAATTACTCCTAATGTCCAACCCAAACCTCCCTGGGCACAGCTTAAAACTGTGTTCTCTCATCCTGTCCTTGTGGGGATTTTCCTCAAACCGAGACATCCTTTTATATGTATTGCAGAAATGAAGCAACAGATAATTTTAAGAAACAGACAGACTTTTGTCTGACTCCTGGTAGCATTCCAGCAGTACACATTCATAATCTGTGCCCTGGTATAGACTAGGCATTAAAAACCGTAACAGGTGAACATGTTTCATCAGAATGAGTTGATCTTTACAGACTTCAGCTTTACTTAGTAGTGTGCAACAAGAAGCTGAAACTAAGATTTCATCTGCTAAACTTAAGCAGAAATTTGAGAGAATGATTGAAAGAAAGCTGGAATAGGGATGGCATCAACAGAAACAGCTAAGTGTAAGTTTTATACAGTTTTAAGTGAGGCTTTTACGAATACTTTTTACTTAGTTTGGACTTTGATTAAATATCTAGGCAATGAAAATTTACAAGAGGCTCCTATTTTATCAAAGAAAAGAGGAGAAATCAAAAGTGTATCATATATACTTACTCTCCCTTTCCTAGATCCTGGACCCCTCATGCTTTGATACATACCCTGAGGGTATTTCAACCTTGATAAAATTTAGGCATGCTTCAGAGACGTCCTGAGATAATTCCACATCCTGGCCACCCTGCAAACAAGGGCAAGGTCTTTGCATTTTCAGAGATTTGTGTGCATTTCTTTGTTAACAACCTTCCTGAGAACCACCCAAAACCACAGAAAAGATAGAGGATTACACTTTTACTAAGGGAATTCTGATTTAGCTGATTCACTATAAGGGTCTGACCCTTAAGTGAAAACATTCCATCATACTGACATGTAAACATGTGATTTAATTTTTTATAAAGTTCTTGAAATTGTGTGCTTTGTCATACATGGATAGGCTCTGATGTTTATCAATTTTTAGAGAAAATAGTCATCACAGAGAAACAGAAATACATCTTCAGTGCAGTCAAAGGCATCCTCAAGAATTTACATGTTTGCAATGCCAGAGATATACTTGGCTGAATATAGACTCAAGCATCAATTTCAAATGAAAAAAGATTTCTCCAGCTGCTGCCACATCTGTTGTCAGGACCTGCTGCTATGCCAGTGAATGCATTTAAGTAACTGTTACGAGAAGTAGTCTCTGTCTCTTTGTGCCTACAAGAAAGAGAGATCCATCGGAGTCTGTGAGACGAGAATCTTTCAATGTAGAGTATCAACAGTGGATTTAAATCTTAATCGAAGATGGGTAGGATGCTAGGATATCAAAATCAGACTGGGAAAAATAGTATTACAATACTAAAATATTGTGCAAGTGAATGTCTCGAGAAGCTTAGAACAGTATTAGGAAAATTTATGAAAAGTGACTCCAAGAAATAGAACGGCAAACCTTCAGCTGAAAACAAAAACACTCATATGTGTAAAATGGCGTGCGTTGCTGATTTAAGTTTGTACCTGTTTACTCTTGCTGGACAAGAATCCTCGAAGTTTTTTCTACAATATTGTAATATCTCTTGACATACATAAAATTATCACACATTCTGTTTTTAAGCAGTATTTGAATTGAGAAGCAAGGGAGTTCTCTGAAAATGTAAATAACTGGATGATTTACTATGAGGCATGAAGTTCACCTTATAAAAGTGTAAAATCTTGTCAGAGAAACAACTAGTTTAAATATATGTATATATATAATACTTTTAAAATACCTAGGATTTTTTGTTACAATTTTGTAAAAATCTTGGGGAGAGGAGCAGGCATACACACTATGTTACAAACCTTCTATTCAAGTCTTTAAGAGGCTGGATAGCTTTCACGCCTGTGGTTGTTACACAATCTTTAAAAGTGCTCAATCCATGAAGAATACCAATAAAAACAACCCTTTTCAATGATTTTCTTTTCAGGTCGGTTCTTTCATCATGAATTTGCCTTTTGGCATTTTTCTTACTGTGTGTTCAGTGCAGTAGTCAAACAAATGTAGTGTCATAACCATCATAAAAAGTCAAGCATTTCAAGCTGAACAAATTGGTTTGCACCTGCCAAATACTGCACAATTGTTATTTTGATACATTGTGCATTAAAGCAAAATCCATCAACAGAATAGTTTGAGAGGAAATAAAAAGTCTTATCGTCTGGGGAGGCCTAAAAGACCATCTATAGTGGTGGTGAAATTTCTGTGCCATGGTTTAATTTTGAAAGAACATTGTCTTATACTTTCAGTGCTAGATTTTAATTCAGATAGTCTTCTGAAGAGATAGAGGTAGTAGTCCAGATAATAAAGCTGCTGCTACAGCTGTTCTTTCCATGCAACTATTTCTGCACCTTAGAGCTTCATCTGTGGGCTGAGGAACTCTCCGTGGTGTGCACTGTCCATATATCCAAAAAACTGATAGTCCTAGTTCCAAGAAGGTGGCTGCTATCTGTGAACAGTAGGAAGCACAGGAGTACAAAGAAACCTTACCAAAAGGCTTATATTCAATAGACCTTTTCCTTTCCTCTCTTCTCTTTCCTGGACTGTCTCTTCTTCACTGAGCTACTGCTTTCTAACCTATTTTTACCCACTCCATTCTTAGAGTCCCAAATTCTAATCAGCATCTTTCCCTTTGAAAAGGAAACTGGAATGCAATTTCCACTGGAGAGTATAAGTCCATCTTTACCGCAGAAGTGATGCAACACACTTCTATCTTGCAGAAATTATTTTAGATTTCTCAATATTTTCTCAAATCAGATAGGTCATAAGGTTTTCTTAAACATGTACATGTATGTGCAGTATATCTATATAGTTATCTGGAGACTGCTTCTTTGAAGTGCACGCAAGGATTTTAAAATACCTAGGATTTTGGTAGTTCTTCTGATAGCTTTGTGGGTTTAGAGCAGCTTTGGTGTAAAATAGAAAGCTTTACCAGTAAGAATTTTCCATTCATTTTCAGTAAAATGACAACTCTTCTTTTTCAGAAGGTGAAGGATTTGTGTTTCACTAATTATTGTGCTGGTGTTTCAAATGCGAGTCATGTCGAGAAACCCTAAACAAATGAACCAGAAAATGGTAGGGCAGATAAATCTACAAATGGCACGTTGTCCTCCTGCAGATGCAAAACATCAAGGCCAGTTCATGAAAGTTCTCACTTCACATTGAGGTCTTTGGGGCATTGGCTATGATAAGTGTTATTCTGGCTTTTCTTGTCAGAACTCCAGCATGGAAAGGGGCTTTGGGGCACTGTGGTACTATGATCATATAAGGTACGAGACATAATTATGTGAGTTTTGCCTTCTTTTGTGATGAAGAGGAGATCCTCAAAGTAGTAGCAAATGGATGATGTCTGCTTTACTGTACATTAGCCTTCCTCCATCTATCAGTGGAGTTAAAAAACATAAAAATAAAAGTGAGGTGAATATAAGACTTTGTTCAGAAATCTGTTTTCCCAGGCTGTTTTTAACTGGTGCAGTGAAACTGCAAAGTAACTGCTGTGTGACAAGCAGTTTTCAGTTATATTTCAGAAACATCAAAGGTAACATGTCTTGTATTTCTCCTTTGGACCTGGAAATTGAAATAATAACAATGAGATGGGTTTCTTTAAACTTTCTGCATGACTGAGCTCACTAAGTATGGAAGCTTAGTGCTGATGAATAGGTTAAGCTCAGTTGAAAATTAGTCTTTGCTCCCCAAGAGCTTATTTGACTCAAGAAATCTTTCCTATATTGAGATGAAAACTGATTTTCTTCAGCACTTAAGGAACCACATGTACTTATGAATAGTCAGTGCAAACACAAAGTTTGCCATTTAACTTTGCTCATTTGCTTTTCTCTCTTGCATCTTGGCAAAATATATCAGTCTGGTTTCCTCTAACAGCAGACTCAGAAGTTCTTCTTCTCATTGTGCCTAATTCTTCATGGTTGGTATATCTTTATAAGACAGAAACACTGTATAATAATTGCGTATTTAAATAGAACACATTTTTGCAATGCTACAAATACCAAGATAGCACAAGTCCTGTTTTGGGTTGTGTCAATTTTATGAATGCTTCTCAAAGAGATTCCAATTCTTACCTAAAATACGTACATGTCTGTATCTTCTTTAACCCCTCTTTTTTGTCTTTTTCCTTGTCTTGCTGTTGACTGCTACTAAAGACCTTTCTTTAGGACTCACATTCAGAGCTTTAGGAGGCCAGAGAAGGAGTCCTACCACGATGAAGCTGGCTATGAACCAGAGACTAACTCTTTTGTCTTTGTAGCACATTTATTTTTCACTCATCAGTCCCAAAAGTATCCTTACCAGTCTGCTATAAGTGGTCCTTTAAACGACTAGCTTTTATGTGCAGAGGAGAAACATTTCCCTAGAAAACCCCTGCAAACAGAGTCATCCATAGGTAGCTCCTGCCTTTTTCATTTGTGGTGCAAGGGGAATCTCTGCACTTTCATAAAGCTCCGAGGTGCACATATGAAAAGTAAGAACGAACCCTAGCCTTTGAGCCCTGTCCAAGATCAGCATTTCTTCTGAAACAGTTCCTTTTTGTGCATTATTGCCAGACGTAGACACGGGAATTGCATGGAAAGCACCATAGTTAATTCAGCAATATTCTCTGCCAAGGAGGAAGAAGGGAAATCAAGAAATGTAAGGGCTGGTGCGAAGGAACAAGACTTCTTTGTACTCAGAGGCTAGAGTGCATCCTGTAATAATAGGTTCATGGTCCTAGCAAAACAAATTCACTATTTCCAAAGCAAACAGCAATGGTGGCCATCTCCCTGTCACTCATGGTGCAAAGGGGTCAGTTTCTCCAGAGCTCTTACTTTCAGGAGAAAATGTCTTACTTAATTATGAGCAGAATCCATTTCTATGTTCACAATGTGAATATCCAATAGAGAGTGATACATTTTGATTGCAAGCAGCTGTTGCCATCTGATCAGGGCATATATTACAAATATTTTAGCAAATGTTTCTCCTCCTCCTCTTTGCCCCCTAAGATTCTGACAAAGTTGATGCGTGACTGGGAAATGTATTCATATGTGAAGAAACTCCCCATGTCAAAACATCAGGCAGCAGGCAGTACCATTTCACAAGCACACACACCAAATGGCACCTGCTAGAGTTTAAACTCTGTTCTCTAAAACCTTGACTAGAGAAGTGGCAAGAGTTCTGTGTGTTTTAGACTGTGAAGTTTGGAGGTGATGAGGCAGTTCAATCCCTGTTGACTGAACCTGAAACAAAAAGCTCCCTGTAAGCAAGAATCTAGACCTTCATTATCTCTTTCCCTAGGTGCTCCGCTGAGAACAGCAGTGTTGAAATCAGAGATGTGACACTACTGCAGAAACAGGCTGTCTAGAAGTATTATTACGAGTGCTAGAAAATATTTTCTTCTGTATATCAAGAGGAGGGAAAGAGCCTTAAACTCTCTGAGAGAGAAGAATGAGTTGTTTAAACAAAGTCCCCAACTCAGATCTAGCGGGGAGAGAGCAATCTACAGTGACAGACCTCCTAATCCTTGGTTTTAATTTGATTTACTACTTTCTTAACTTTGCCTGTAAACCCACTGAGGCAAAAACTGCTTGCTCCATTTCATGCTGTTACTCTTCAACACGAATAAGGTAAGCAGGATGTGAACAAAGCTGGTTTTCTGTGGAATAGATGTAATTTACATATATTATGTTTAAATCCAGACCCAAATTCTTAGTTTATTCTCAGGTTCTCATTCAAAGGTAGAAATATACTCCATTATTGCTTAGTTACTATGCACTTCAATGAGGAAGTAAATCAGAAAATTTTGATGCAGAGAGTTCTTTTTCTATTATTATTTGGTGTGTAGAAAACAATTAGCAAGGCACTGTGTATCTCCAAACCAGGTTTGCAGTCTATCAGCTCCCAGAAAGTCCAGCAGACACGACAGGTTCTGACCTCTTCGCAGAAAATATTCTGTGTCATTCAGAATACTGACTGTATGGAAAAGGCAAGCATCCAGCATCTCACTTCACATCCCTAGGCAGTTTGCTGCAAGATGAATTTCAAGTTTTAATTAAAATAAGCAATATTGATCTAATGAGGTTTTTAACCAGAAAGTGTACATTCTTTCAGCACGCTTCATTCAAGTCCCAGGCGACTCAAAACCACGTCAAACAATCACTGGTGGCTACAGAGATGCTCATCCTGATTAATCTAGAAAATTGTATTTTCATAGTATATACAGTAAACACTGTATCATAATTTTTCTAAACATTTGTGGTCAAATAATGTAAATACACATAGGTCATGTCTAGTAATACCATAATCATCTACACCTACATCGGATGGCACCTGTCATTAACACCAGGAAATAACCTGTTACAACAAAAGATGAAAAACAAACAAACAAACAAACAAACAAACAAAACCTGTGCATGTAAAATACTTGTGCATCTGCTAATATGACTGATAAAGGTAAAGGTTGGATCCTGATTTCTTGATCTTCATGTGTAACTTCTGCTTACTTGAATGCCTGGGGGGTGATTCCTGCAGTAGATTCCTCCAAGCATAAGGTGTTACACCCGCTTACTCTAGAAAAGAAAGCTAATCATGCTCCCATGCATTTTCATTTAAGCTGCCCTCACTTTCTCAGCTGGAATGAATAATATTAGAAACTTTGCCCTTATGGTTTCTTCTTTGTGCTCTTCATTTCTTTTGCTGTTAGGTTGTTCAGAGCATGTAAAGAGGTTAAGAGGACTTGTGCTTATTAAATTTGACCCTACAGAGCAATATTGCTAATAAGGATCCCAGACACCTGTAAAGCACAAGATTATTTGCTGGATTTGTTCTTAAAAATCCCAATCCCTTTCTTCTTGGTAGATCTGTGCTAACTGAAGGTTCCACAAAAAATATTTGCAAGTTTTTAAAATTATACTGCTTGGAAAACTCTCCAGTACATTCTTTATCATCTTGGGTAAATTAGAAAGCTTGTTTTTATGAGATAAAAAGTTATTCAGCATGTTTAATGAAGTTTCAGAACAAACAAACAAAAAAAGGGATTTAGTCATAAAATACAAAACAAATGTAAGAAGAAATATGAAGTGCAAAACAGGCTTCAAGGATACAATTTTAACAATTTTAGGGAAAAAATACTTCTAACTTATTCTTTCTAAATGCAACATTTTTATTATAGACTGAAAAGTAAATATGCAGTTAAATGACATCTGATGAAAGTGATTTTCATGGCTGTGCAGACAACAGAGATCAATGTATGGACCATGGACATATGGTGTCTGAATACCCTGCTCAGTAACAAAGTTCAAAGCAGTATGGGAGAGACAGACCACTCAAAAACGATGAGGGGAAAGTGTCATATGATGTTGCACGGCTTGAAATATGCCTAACTATAAATACAACATACATTAACCAGGAAGCTTTCATGTAAGAAAACATCCATAGTTACAGTCTATATATAGCAGCTCTAACTTTGTTTCCTTTTTACCAGGAAATAGTTTTTATCTATTAATATTTAATGCTACATGAACCCTTTAATGATGACAGACTTTATCTTGTGGACTTGGACACTAGTGTTGCAGAGAAGAAAACCCTTTGTTTTTCTCTGCATGTCAGAGTTCTAGAAAAATAAGTGAGAATCTCTGCTTTTCTAGCAGACTGTCCTGTCAAAACAGGGCTTGAAATTGTAAACCAATACACAGTAGGCTATTTCTGTTACTGCATTTTTCTTACGGATGGCTGGAGAATAGAGGAACAGGCCAATAAATGACTTATACACAAATACGTTCAAAGGAATGCGCAGAAGCCCTTTAGTCAGAAACCAGTTACATTTGCAATTAACTTAATGTGATCTTCCTGGTTATTTCTCCAAACCTGTAGGCTGGATATTTGCTTTGTGGACAAGAATAGTTTTACATTTTTGTGGGGGAGGATGGACATGTTTTGCAGGCTCAGACAGGCTCTGAATACTAACTCATGGGTGCAACCTATATATACATTTTGGAAGACTTTCTCTATCCATTTTTGGTCAAAGTTGTCTTCTTATTCATCTTGACATCACCTGCAATGTTTCTGAATATTTGGGTTTGATATTTTGTTCATTTGGGGACCAGATTGCTATGGAAGACCAGTGAATATTTGAGAAATGGACATTCATATTAGAATATTTCCGTTTAGGATGATGTTGAGGGATGTATCTTTATCCTGGTAGAACATTGTGTTATTAATGGTACCTAAACAGCACTTTTTAAATTTCTGAAATGGAAAAATTATGATTCTTATATTGTTCAAATTGAAGTTACTCATGATGTCTTAATTTTTTTTGTGCTACTTTATGGATTTTGTGAAATCTGAAAACATATTTTTCTTTTATATTGTGTACTTACATTATATATATATATTAATATTTCTCATAAGTACACATCAATAACATGAAGTTGTTCATTACAAGGAAGTAATTTCCATGCTGACAACATCAATGTAAAGCCATCAAAACAAAGTAATGCTCTGCTAACAAGCACTTCAGTTTTTTCCATTCAGGAGTGGCATAAGGACTTCCCTGGATTAGGGCTTCTCAATAAATTATTTCTCTCTTCTGCATTCTGTTACCTTTCCCAGATTCATGGTTTTCTGCACCAGCCTTCTCAAGGTCTGGTGCTCTTTGCCATTTTACATCTCTTCATCCCAGGGCTACTAACTGAGGCCATCACATACTGTAGCATTTCCTTTGCTACTGCTGACAACCTCGAAACATGCCTGTGCATGAAGGTTATTTTTCATGTTTAATGAGGTGCTGTGATTATACTGGAATTTCTAGTGTTTGCCATGATGTTAAAGAGTCACCTTGTCTGACACTGTAAATGAACTTTATTTGCAAAGTAAATATTTTCTCGGAGGTTTCAGTTCCCAAAGAGCAAATTTGAAGCTGCCTAGCGTTCAGATGTACTGGCGTATGATTGCTCACTGGGCCATGTGCTCTGTTGTGCAACATTCTTCAAACCAAGAGCCAAACTAAACCACATAATTATAGTCACCTAGGTGACACTTGGTAACTGTGTCATTTATCCCATTACCTGGTAAGGGTGACTATTCTATACTATCCTATAGTATTCTACTATTCTGTATTCTATACTATCCTGTATTCTGTGCATCCACCAGTCGGTCCACATTCAACAGGTCTCTGGAATCTAAAGTTTTCCACCTGGATAAAAAGCATGATGGAGATGAAAGCGTTGGACTGGGTTACATCAGCACTACATCAAAATCCCTGCTGCTGGTTAGCCTTGGGGCAGGAGGGTGCAGCTGGCTACTGTTCAGGGAGCCCAGACAAAGGGTGCAAGTGGAGGGCGGTGGCCCATGCAAAAAAGTGAGCTTTATCCCAGTTATCTCGTCTCTCCACCTTTCAAGGGCAGAAAAGTAATAGCTTTGTTCACAATGACACTGGGAAATAAAGACATTAGTTGCTTGTAAGGCACTTGGAAATGCTCTGATTGAAGATACTGTGGAAGTACAAATTGTTTATTGTGCCTACAGATTATATGCACCTGTGGGCTTGGCTTGCAGAGAATAAATGATGTGTTCCTAGCACTGGCCATTTACCTGATTTTAAAGGTGTAAAGCAGACAAAGCACTCTGCCTTTAATGTATGCTAAAATAATTTAGTTTCACCCCGATTTTTCTTTCTGCTTTTAAACAGGTGAGTGATGTGACCTTGTAGCCTTTTATCCCTCTAAAGTGTCTGTCTTTCTTACCCTGTTTTCTTAACGCATTTATAGCTGGAAGTTGTATTTATTGGACACAAAATCTACTCTCTCATTTTATTCTTTTCTTTGTGAAAACGACTTGATTATAACAATACTCAGAGTTTTATTGTATTAGTAAATGGTACATTATTTTTTCCCTATTGAAAGTCTGATTTAAAGTATTTCATCCTATGTTTTTATAACTCTGTCCCTCGCCCTGAAAAATCATTGACTTACCATTAAATCTATTCTGTAATTACCACGTTTGTTAAAAAAAAATATATTAATTTTCTGCTGAAAAAAAAAAAAATCAATAAAACTTTAAAACCTGTGGAAATGAAGTCTAACCACTATTTTCATTCTCAGTATCTCCCTGAAAGCCTAGGCTGCTCTTATTCCTTTGGCTAAATGTTGACAGGTGTGTCTTCCAGCTTTCTAATTTGCCATAAATGATACAGATTTCTTTGGTGTGATGAAAAGCTAATCACCACTGAAAAACAGACTCTCTGTTAACCCAGTTCCACTCGATTAGAAACTCTTTTTCATATAAGGCTTTTTAAAGAAAGCTTCCCCTGTGTGTAGGTAGAAGAAACTTCTATTTTCTGGATAAGCTTAGCTGTAGAAGTAGGCATAGCAGTTTCTGTTTCTTTCCTTTACGCAGTGAAGATTTTCCTCTAGAAACATGATGTCATTGATTGATGACATCAATTAATGCCACTTTTCACATATGACACAATAACGTACCCCTACTTGCATTAAGACTGTAGATATGCCTGGAGCACGACTTCTTCCAGGGACTTGCTACTGGGCAGGGGTCAAGCAGGTCTTCAAACATCATAAAATAAGCAGCCACAAGAGCCATTACAGGGGATCTGTAGGCTTTGCCGAGAGCAGTGAACGCAGGGACCCTCAGGTGGCAAGAGCTCAAAGTGTGAATGAGTACAAGAATGAAGGTGTTACACACCTTTGAATGGTACCCGCCACGCCACTGTCTCTGTAAATTGCTCTCTTAATAGACAACTTGGGAGTGGTTGGTTTTACTTCACAAAGACGGAGTTCTCTCCTGTCACTACTTATGTTACACAATTAACTGCAAACCACAGGAAACAAACTGCATATTACATCTAATCAGAAGACTTTTGTTAAGCAGAGTCCTTTCACTTACCAGCCTCGGCAAAGAGCCTCGCTGTGTATTTTGTACGATTACTGCATAACAAGAAATATTGACAAAAATGCAGACTCTGTTTGAAGATAGTATCAGGATTTCTCGTGTGGGATCTAGATCTTAAACAGCAATTCAGCATGTTGTTTACTAAATTATGTTCTCTGTTCATATGTTTCAACACAGAGCAGACCTTGAAAAGACAAACTGTTTATTTGTAAGGTGTTTTAGGCATTTACGTGCTTCACAGAAAGAGTAAACTTGACAGAATATACTCCTTCACGTATTTGAGTTGTAATAGAATTAAATTTTTTTGAAGGGACTAAAGAAGAACCAGAGGCCCCAGAATCCTCTCGATTTTTAAGCCTCTGATACCCTCTGATACCCAGTGCCACCTCTGCAGTCTTTTTCTCATACTTATATCTAGGTAACTCCTGAAGTTAGAGTGAGGAACAAGGGGAGGAGAATAATGTCTGCAGTTCTGAAACACTGTTTGTTTCACCTTCTAGAGACCCTTCCTTCCTTCCTTCCTTCCTTCCTTCCTTCCTTCCTTCCTTCCTTCCTTCCT
>VZTG01003262.1:481826-605541 GCA_013397845.1 Melanocharis versteri | reverse complement strand
CTTCCCTCCTTCCTTCCTCCTGCCCCCCCCGCCCCATCTGCCTTTCCATCCATCTGTCCCACAGATACTGTTTCCAGACACTTAGAGAAACTGCAGTCCAGTTTTTGGCATGCAGCAGAAGGCACTGGACAGAGAGCCGCTGGAGGAGCGTCAGGGTGTCTAAGTCCACATTGCCATGGTTGCAGATCTCGTCTCTCTTCCTGCTTCTGGCAGATGTGCAGCTCCATCTCTCTGCCCGAGTTTGGCTGCCAGCTTGAGGATTCAGCTGGCCCTGGGCATTTCAGCTGTACTAAAGTTATGACAGCTGACTACGGCAGATTCATCTTCACCTATTGATCCCTAAACAGCCAGTAAGCATTGAAGCTACCAAAGTTTGTATTTCAATTTCTTGAGATGAAAGCGCCCAGTGTCCTGCTACATACTGTTACACAGACCTCTAAAGTCTATTTTTTTTTCTGCAATTTCCCAGAAGACTACAGCCTTTTGTCCCTTTCTTTTAGGAAATCTGTCTTAGTGCTTTTTCTGGCTCCAGGATCAGGGCACATGGGATTTCTTCTCACAAAGTGATTTGTTCAAGTTAAGAGCTAGCCCTGGCACCAACATGTCTAAACACTCTTTAGTTTCCTTGACTTTTCTCATCGTTTAGATTATGCAAATTCAGGTTTTACAGACTTTCTTTAGAGCCACAAATTTATGCAAATATTTGTCTCTTTCTGGGACTTAGTAGTTCAGTTTTAGTGTCCATCTTTCTCAGATTTTCCATTCATCCTTTGCAATTCATCGTGAGAACTACTTGGGGCTGCCTTTTTATCATTAATTGTATTGCTATAGCCACTAGACAAATACTGCTACAAGCTAAAACAAATACAAATGCTAATGCAGTGTGAAACCTTAGGATGTTAGTACTGGTTTCTAGAAGTACCTCAGCACTTCAGAGCTGGAGTGCAACTTATGGAGGTTTCTGTGCTTGTTTTTTTAGGTGGATTTTTTTAGGAAGGGCTCCCACATGTTCTTCCTGTGGGATAAGAGTGGGGTGTTTGAGCATTTGACAGTTTAAACAAAGCTCCTGCCTCATCATGAAGAAAGCAGAGAGCAGTCCTCAGCAAGCACAGGCTATAATAACATTTCCTGCATAGGTCTTATTTTGCTGTAGAAAACCCAGCTTAGTGATTTCACTGTTTAAATGCCAACATGATGTGATGGGTTTGGCTGGGGTAGAGTTAATTTCTTTCACAGTCTGGGGTTTTGCTTCAGAATTGTGCTGAAAATGGTGGTGAAAACTCAGGGTTGTTTTCATTTTTGCTGAGCAGGGCTTACACAGCATCTTTTCTGCTCCTCACCAAAGCAGCGATTGGGCTGGGGGTGCGCAAGGAACTGGGAGCGGACACAGCGGGGACAGCTGACCCCAAACGAACAAAGGGATATTCCAGACCACATGGTGTCATGATCACCCAAAAAGCCTGGAGAAGAAGAAACAAGGGGGAGGGAGAGCATTCAGAGCACTAGCATTTGTAATACATGGTAAAGCCAAGTGGGTTTAAATACATTTTCCTGTTTATGCTTTATGCTCCATCAGGACTGCATTAGCCTCAGGAACCTGCTGTCCATTCAAAGACAATATCAGAATATCTACTGTACTGCACAGGAAGAAAACCTCAAATGAAGGCTTTAATGAGCCTCATTCTTACTCTCCTGGAGACAAGAAATTCCCTGCAGAAGTTTCTGGAATTGGGTGCTCTCTTATTTATGTATGTCCCTGCAGTAACAAATAGTTGAAATGGCTTTTATTTACAGAATTTTGCTGCTTTTTGTGCTTCTTCCTGTGGTACTAGACTAGGAAGTTTTCAAAAGCACTTTTAGAAATTCTGTACTGAAATTTCCATTAACATTTCCTAAGTGAATGTGATCAGCAGGAACTGATCCCTCATTTATCTCCTAGTAGACATATTTGCCATGAAATGGCTAAATTTCACCTTGTCCAAAGACTCTCTAGAGATATTCAGCCACGTATACCCTAGTGACCCTCTGTCATCAACTGCAGGATAATTTGCAGACATGGTGAGTACTTGCAGATATTTTTGCCACCAGGAAATAAGGAAATGCTGAGCGTCCTCAGCTGCTAAGGAAATCAATGAAATCTGTGTTGTGCGCCTTGTAACATGCTCTGGTAAAGCTAACCCTTTCGAGAAAGTCAGCTCCTCCCTCATTTAAAATGGACACCTACAATTAATGCACTCTTCTGAACACTTTGATTTCACCATGACCTATCTCTCCCCACCTAAGACTAGGAAAATAACAACACTTCATCTGATGGAGATTATGAGGATAAAGGCAGTCCTTACAAAGCTCTTGGATAATGTAGTGAGGAGAATTATAGAAAAATCTATGAGGAAAATAATGATTCTGCACTGAGCACAAGGATTGACTGACATATAATAAGAAGCAAGGGTGGTGACTATGAATTCAGAGATTGCAGTACAGTCTGTGAACTGAAGAATATAGAATGTTTGGGGGGGAAGACTATAGGATTATGCTGTCAAAAACTATGTAAAGGCAGAGTAATTGACATTTTATCCTCTGGAACTCTGTTGTCATCAGCAAGAAAGAGTTTCTTCAGATATTAAGAAGGTCTGGCTTCAAACTTGGGGGTCAAGACGGGGATCCCAAATGAGATTATCAAAGTGGTGTCAACAGAGGGTCCATGCGCTGCTTTTTCACTGTGTATGGAAAATTGTGTAGAAACCTTCACTCCACAGAGAAATTTCAAACATTTGTCTTTAATGGAGATATCTGGGCAGGGTATGCATGTAAAGAGGCTCACTGCAAATTCAAATGAATTCAGAAGTTATTTGGGAAATTTTGGGAGTGTTTGGGATTGATTCAACCACTTTGTGTTTCGCTCAATGAAAACGAGGGAAAGATTGGGTCTAAAGACTGGAGAATGAAAAAATGTAGCCCTTTCTGCTTATTAAGATTCATCCTTAAATGTCATCAATCATTTAGAAATGAAAGCACATATTTTGTTTATATGTAACGTGCAAGAAAAAGGGTTTTGAAACAACAGTAAGAGAAGGCAAAAAAGACAGAGTGTTCTGCCTGCATCAGCTCTTCCTCCTAACAGCAGAAGTCAAGAGAGCTGCCTTTCTGAGTGTCAGCAGTGAAAATCTTCAATACACAATTTTGTTATGTTAGGTAGGAAAAGTAATATACAGCTTTTAGTAATACATATTTTATTGTATGCTGAGGAGAAGCTGCAGTGGCCTCATAGCGCTGTGATGTATAAAAAGATTCACTTAATAAGTTCCAAAAATAAAATAGAACTAATTAAAACTCTGGTAAAAATGTCATGCTGGAAGTTTTAGTCAGAATGAAGGATCAAGCAAAAGTTTTAAATAGGAGTAAAACATTCCAAAATATATATTTGATGGTACTGCAGAGTCAGGTGTGTTTCATGCATACTGAAAATAGTATGTGTGACGCGTTGACCCTGGCATGCTATTTGGAGAGGGCATAGATTTATGGAGCTCAGGGCAGAGGAGGAGGCTGTCTCATGCTTAGGGTACAAAATTTGTGTTAGAGTAACATTTCCAGTTCATCATCTTCCACAGGCACATTCACAAAGGCTTTTTCTCTTCCCTGCTGCACTTTCTCTCCTGGCCTTTCACAGGAACAGGCACAGGGAACAGCTTCCCCACAATTCTTTGTTTGTATTCCAGACTGTGGTACCTCCCATACAGGAGTAGATGTAAACATACCACTTTCCCTGGGAAGGAAATAGAGGCAGAAGAGAAGCAGTGATTGCAGGAAGTCGAATGCAATTCATTTTTTGAGGGTCATTCTACCAACACTGCCATTTACCTCACCAAGTCATTATGCCATAAGCCTTTCAGTTTTCTGAATCTATTATTTCAAAGACTCTAACTGCTCATGTTTGTCTTAGGGCGATATTTGTCCTTTGAAGCAGTGCTTTAAAGTGCAATTCCTTTGATACAGACATATACAAATGTGTACATGAAGTAAAAGGAAAGAAAAAAACAGGAAGGACCAAAGTGTCGTGGTATCCACGTTCCCCTTCTATACTTGCAAAGCTGTCTGTGTGAGACAAATCCAAACATACTCAGATGGAAATGATAAATAAGACNAGGGGAGGGGAGTGGAGGGGATCTGTTTCTGATCTCTCCGGAGTCAGTTCAGCTCTGTACATTCTATCGAGCACCATTTTCATTAAGACATAAGCTGGAAAGGCCATATGATCCATCATGTATGTTCAAGTAATGCTGCTGAGGGCGTCACAAATACGTATAGGAGACAATAGACCCCAAGGTTTTATTGTGTGGGTAAACTATTCTTTCATTAAATGAATTTCAGTCAGTGTGACCTATTTTTGAATCATTTAAAGCAAATTATATGGTTTCAAGTTCTCTTTCTCTTTAGAGAACTCAAAACCAGCTGTAATTTTTAAAATAATATTTGCAGTCAATTCTTACCAAATGGAAGTGAATTAGCTTTTTCCCATCTGAAAAATATATATAAGTAGATCTTTCCTTTATAAAAACAGATATCATTCCTGCTTTTAATTTTACTTCTTTTTTTAATATTAGGCATGGAACTCTTAAAAGTTCCTTGAACAGAGTCATGGACTTTTAACAGCTCAATTCTAACACAGCCAGTCCTGATGAATCAATAAAAATCAGTATAGTTTACTACAAACACTTTAAAATGATCCTGGCAATCTTCTTCCTTCTAAATGCTTCATTAATACTGTTGTACCTTCATGTGCCAGCGTCATCAAACATTTTCCATGGGCCTTGAGACATAAGAAATGCTAAATAGGAAAATTAAAAGCTTGTCGTGAGATATCCCAGGCAAATTTAAGGTACGAATTAGTGAAACCCATCACCTCTCGCTTAGCACTGCATGTTTGGGTTTTTTCACCCGATCTCTTTGGTTGTCACTTTTCTGCCATGACTTAGCATAAGTAATCAAAATGTTTTATCTATTTGGAACCTACTTTCAGAAATACTAATTTCCATATGGAAGATCAAAACGTTGCTGATGGAATATGCCAAAAGGGTTTCTTTCAAGAGTTTCGTCTAGATCGCTCCTCCAGAGATCACAACCTTCATCAGTACCATAGGCAGATGAAATTGATTTATTTGCATAATGTTTGCATAGAATGTGTCCATACCTGACTACAATGGGTGCCTTCACCACCCCTTTTGCAAAGGGATTTTGTCTGTCTCCATGTGAAGATGAAACCCCTTGCTTCAGGGAGACACAGTTGCCCAGAAAAGAGGGAGCGTAACTAAACTCTTCTCTCCCATAATTGACTGGAACACTGAGAGCACGTGCTCTGCCCTGCTCATTCAGTTCAACTTTTTTGTTCAGAGACAGAAAAAAGGGGCAGGAAGATGCTGGGAAGGAAAAGACCTGCATTCCTCTTCATCATACTAACTGACTTACATTTTATTTGGCTAGAGCCTACTCTACAGAATTTATGCAGTATGAGGGAAACACTGTCCATCTGAGTCCAGGTGTTTTTCTAGAATACCCTCCTTGAAATTAAATGTGAATTAATTAAAGAGTTAGAAAGTCTATTTGATACTATGTAACTTTACAATATAAGAAATTAAAATGTTACATTTTCAACTTTATAGGCACTTTAGGAAACATCTATTTTGTGCAAGCTGGCAAACTTTTTGTCTCAGCATGTGAGGGCGATGAGTTTATCTCAGTATCAGTGGCTGAATTGGTGGTTTGGGACTGATTAGTCTGAGCAACCCATTTGCAAATGTGAATGAAATAAGTGATTTGTGACTTAGGGAGAGAGAGTAATATTAATAATGGAAATCCCGACAGCAAAAAGTAAGACAATTAATTTCTCCAAGACTTACCTTAATGCCCTATGCAATGGCAGAAGAAACACTGAGAAAGTCTAGGTGACTGCTGCATTTTAAGATAAACATCAAAGTAATTATGAATACTTGTGACTTCACATTAAAGTGAAGTTTCTTACTCAGTTATAATAACACCCAAATTTCAGACAATAAAATTTGTTGTTTTGAGTGGCGCAAACTCACTTGCCCAAGGTGTTATTGAATGAGAACACCCTTGACAATGGGATTCAAATGTGAAAAAGGCAGTGATAAGGAAGCTGTTAACTAATTTTGCATCTTCCTCGGAACATATTGCTTTTCTGCGTTAGCATTTTGAGTAAACTCTTGAGGCAAATATCCTTGGCCCAGAGATTGTTTGTAAAAGCAGTAACTTTAGAAAAAAAAAAAACAAAAAACCTTAACAAATAGATATAGTAAGTGGAGTGGGAATGTGCAGTTCTAAGCCAAAGGTCAGCAAAGCTAAATACAAGGCAGGGTGCAGACCCCCTGTTGTCCTTTACCTAAATTTATGTTATTATTTTGTAGTGATGTGTTTTGCTGGGAAATTAAATACAGTTGACCTCCTTCTCCTTCCAATGTTTAATTTTAAATTTAAAATGCCAAAATGGAGTTGTCTACTAGATAAAATTACACTGTAAAGGGTATTAGTTGAGTCAAAGCTCACTGCCATCACTTGCACATCAGTTATTTTCTTCATATTAGCATATTGCATGTAATTTTTTTTCATCTAGATGTCAAACAGTTAAATTATGTTTACACATAAAATGTCATCTCTGATACTCAGACAGCATGGACTGTAATTTTGATTTACAGAAGAGGGTGTTATGCACCAAGTCTAAAAAAGCCCTTGCAGTCAGATGATTTTGGAGTCTGGGGAAGTTTATGTCTGTGTCTCTGTGGGTTGGTTTTTTTGTTTGTTGGTTTGATATGAAAAAGAAGACCCATATGACTGCTTTGCTCCTCATCATCCCCACTATTCACAATAACATTTCTTTTTGGTCAGCTTTCACTGAATTTGGCAGACAGAAAGGGTCTTAAGGAAATGAAGTTCCCATACATTTAATGCCTTTGACAGCTAAGCAAAGAATTGTAACCCTAATATGGGACCAGTTTTAGGGACAAAAGTGGGAAAACCAGCCATATGCATTTGCCAGCTCCAGCACAATGTAGGGTGAAGCACCACCAGTGCTGTCTCTCTCAGCTGACATGCCAAGCAGGCAGGAGGGCTGTGTAGAATGAGGCTCCAGCCAGAATTAAGGGAGCCCAGATTACTGCAATGATGGTCTCAGGGTCACCATGGAAAAGCTGAGATGAAAGTATAAAGGCTATAAGGACATTATGCGCTCTCTCTTCTGAAAATGTGTCTTCATTCCTTTTTTTAAAATAAAATATCAATTTTGCTTTGCCATTCTTTTCTCTTACAAACTCTAATCACAGAGAAAGAGAGGACATTTTTACGTATGTAAGATTCCCTTGAATTCATGGGTTAAGTAGATGGGGAACAGGAAAAGCAGGAGGGCATAAGAAATTGCCTTCCAGGTGTTGCAGGAAGAAAGCTGTAAGAATGTGGGAGGGAAGGAGGAAGGGTGAATCATTTTGACACAGCAGTCCAGAATATTAAGCAGGTCCTATGCCAGTGCCAGAATAACAGCAAAGAGGCAGGTGAGGGCAGAGTAGGTTAGAAGACAGAGACAGCAGCACAGCAGGAAAAATCTCAAGTTGCTGGGGAAACTTCCTTCTCTTGAGCAGGTATCTTCCACTGGACCACAATGGAGTGATCCACCTCCCAGAACCATCATAAGAAATCTGGCAATCCTATTGCAGATAAACTGCTGTTCATGCTATTTCCACTCACACTTGGGGAGCGTCCAGCGAGATGACACATGCTGAGAAAAAAGCTTAGAAGCAGTTTTTTGCCAGTCTAAGAAGCCAAAGAGACTAGGTTTTTGAGCATTTGCTTTTCTTCGTCATCTCCTGGAGTAGCAATGATTTGAGAGGAGCAAAACTTGTTTCAGCACCCTGAAGAGCTGAGGTGCTGTGAGTGACTGTGGCAGCTGCATATTTCACCTATTCAACACTGATGTACAAACAAAGCACATGCTCTAAGCAGGAGACTCGCATGGGAGCAAAAGGGGAAAAATATGTAGTAGCAACTTGGTGCTTCCAAGTGAAAAAGTCTGAGCTTGACTTCAGACACTCAATTTCAGCATTGCTTAATTTACTGGAATAATTCACCTTCTTAGAGGTAAATATATGTCTGTGTGCTTTGCCACATGATGTGCATTTTAGCAAGACATTGCCCTCTCAGCCCATTTAGACTGGCTAAAATGACACATCATTTTAGTTAGACACAGCTTTAGCCAATGAAATAGTAAACTGAAGCATAGTAAGAATGAAACCATGTGATGTTGATTTGTGCCACAGTCACTCATCTTGCTAGTACCTCATGGAATACGCCATGGAAAAACATGACAAAACCCAAGTTATTGTGGGATATCTGGTTGCTGAAGTGTTTATCTGTCAAATGTTTCTGCAACACAGCTCCCCATGGTTCAGGTATTGCTTTCTTCTGGGGACGTGTTTATGAGGAGCTAATGAGGGGTAAAGAAATGCCTGTCTTCTATATAGTCTGGTTTTCTTTGTGTTTTATTTCTTCCCAGCGTTTCTAGGCCGGGGGTCGGTTTGGGGAGGTTTGGTTGTTTTGTTGGGGGTTTTTTTGTTACCAGCTGCTGTGGTAGGAGTCCTATATGCTAGTCACTGTTATTAGCCACTTGGTTCCATTCCAGGAAGTCACACTGAGTGAGCCACTATGACATGTGAAAATGGTGCGACAAGTATATTTCACACTCCCCTTGAATCAGATAGGAGAGAGCAAATTTAATTTTGCACTAACTTTATAGCACACAATTCGTATCTGAATGTTTAGGCTGATTGCAGTATGAAAAATACAGAAAATTAGCCTATTTGAACTATCAAAATTAAGTGACTTTCAGCCACTCTGCTGGAATAATGTGAGGTTGAGCCTTTGAAGAATACTATATAATGCATGTCATGTTATACAGGTTTCAAAGCTAGTCAGGGCCTATTATCAGACAGGCAGGAAGCAGAGATCTCCAAGGCATTTATTACCTGACGGTGCAAGGCACTGTGGCCTAAGAATTTGAACATAAGGTATGAAGAATTTAGTTCTCTTCTATCACTGATTAGCTATCTGCACTGAAATAACTTTTATTGGGGTTCTTTTTACCTCAGTTTCCCCTAAAAAGTTGACCTCCTGTCAGTCTGTCAGTTGATAAAAGCTTCAGGTTGCAGTAGGCTTTTTTCCCCCATCCTGTGTTAATACTGATTATTAGTGGATCATCTGGTCTTGGACTCTCACAGCATGCTTTTTTGGTACACTGAAAACTATTGTTTTGGGAAATAACCACTCAAATGATATTGCTGATAACTTACATGCAACCATTCATCCAGCTGTGGCCTTCCCAACACAGACCTCTTTGTCCACTGCCAGCCCTCACTACTTTATGGCAGAAATGACCACAGAGAAGCTGCCAACAGCACCACCACCTCCTTCCACAGGGTCTGTTAAGTGACCTTCAGGCATGGCCAGAGATCCTGATGTGCAGGAACAGTGATTTTTCCTGCTTTTTGGCTCCCCTTCAACCAGCTGGTTCTGCCTGAATTCAGCCTTGCCTCCACCCGGTACAGACGTGGATTGAGGGTTGGCATGGATGCAGAACATGAGCACTCCTGACTTGTCACACCAGCACCTGGAGCTCCTGAATTTCAGTGGAGCAGGCATTGCAGGCTGTGGGAATCTGCAGTATCAGACAGTTTCTCTTCAGGACAAACCCGTTAGGCAGCATTTGTTCTTTATCAGCATGCAACTAGGAATAGCTTCAGGGCTGAGGCATATCCTGGGACGCTGGGGAAGAGTGCTTTAACCAGTGCTGTGGCATCATGTGAGAGGAGGGAGACATTTGTAAAAATGTTTGGTAAAATTCCCCTCTCAAAACCGCAGAAAAACTGGAGCTAAATAGTGTATCTTCTAAGTCTCACATTCTTCCACAAAACAGAGAGAGTGAAAACACAGCTGTGAAAAATGATGGGGTGGTAGCAGCAGCTTCTAAATATAACTTTGCACCTTTATATCGCAGGAGACAAGAGCAGCACACTGTGGGGTTCATACACGTCAATGCACCCTCTATTTCAAACGTCAAGTTTGAATGCCTCAGGCCTAATTGTTGGTTCTGTTGTCATAAACCACGGGGAATGTTGACTGAAGGTCTCATGGCTAAGGAGGATAGGGGCATTGTGTTTTATGTTGCCTAAGGCATACAGGACAAAGGCTTCCTTGTTTCAAACAGAGTAAACTCATCAAGCCCACATTGTTTCAAGTTGGGGTTTACCCTGGGATCAAAAATTCTTAGAATGACCAAAAGCACAAAAAGACAAGTGATTTACAGCCCCGTAGGGAAAAATTACATTAAATGCAATGATAGACCAAGAAGCAAAATATATTTCTTTATTTTTCTTCCATGTTCATCTATATGCTCTCATTGTTGTCATCTCTCCTTAGTAAAGAGAGACACTGAATTTTATCACTAGTTAGGTTTTGTGTTCTGTGGGTTTGGGTTGAAGGGTTTGTTCTTTGGTTTTTTGGGTTTTTTTACCTTGTGAAGAGAAGAACAAGCTGAAAGAATAGCATAACATGATGGCTTCCATGTCTCCTTTTTTTTTTTAATCAAGGAATGAAAAGGTTCAAACACACTCTGAATCTTGCACTATAAACCAGAAAGTGTTCATTCATGACTCTTTCTGCTGTAATTAAGCAGCTAGTGCTCCAGATGGCTTAGTTTTCAAAATTAATAAATTTCAGCTCTGCTGAACACTTTATTTCATATAGCACAAAATACTAACTGAAGCTTTTAAAAACTTCAGTTTTAAATGTTCGAAAACATTGGAGGCTCTACGACATTTGCCACATGGACCAGGGATGTAATGCCCCAAACTTTGTGCTCTGCATAGCAGTGTGCCACTTGGCACGGGCAGTTCCCAGGGTCCAGTGCACACCCAGCAGCCCCTCTGGTGCAGATTCAGCACTTCTCCCGGTACGGCATTCCCTCTTTGCATCAGTTTTCAGGGGTGGACTGAGACTCTGGCACGGGATATTTGAAGGGAGACATCTGGCCCTAACACACAAAATGAGAGTCCTGCTGGTTGCTTGGGAAAAATATGTGCAGTACCACCAGCACCAGCATTAAAGCAATTTGCCACAGTTGTTCGTGGAGGTCAACTGAACTGAGTTTACATTTGTTCCCTGTCTGTGGCAGCCATCTGCTTGCTCTGGGAGGTAGTCTGCAGATACATTATCATGTGCTTGTCCTGCATGCTCAGACCTGAGGGTTTGTGCCCTTGCATGCTCCTCTAGACCAAGTCAAAACCAGCCTTCAAGACTAAATTCCTTTATCAGCAACTTAATGTGTGTCTGGGAAGGAAAATATTCCTCTGAATGTTTTGTGCAGCATTTTCTTATAATGGCATGCACATGAGAAAGTGCTGTTTAATGGATGATATGTTATTTCATGTTTTCTTGATGTTTGTTCCTGAGGATGAACTACTTTTACAAATAAACACTGCATTGAACTTAGAAGGCTTCATGCATTATGAATGTTTTTTTCATATCCTGCACTATTTTGCTGGATCGTTTGTGTCAACCTTTCTTATGCAGCTCCAAACTTAAAACTACTCAAGCCTGAGACCAGTGAAAGGCATATTGCTTGTATTTTCCAATGTCTTTGCTAAAGGCATGGCACTTGGCACTTAGCACTTAGGTTGGGAAGAAGTGCTTGTGCCCATAATATGGTTTTGGGAAGGTTTCATAAATAAGATTAATTTTTAAGGCTTTCAGCAATGCGAATGAAGTCTGTAGTAACAAACTACTGAACCAGCATCTCATATAGAAAACCACTGAAAGGAGTGTGCTCCTTTTTCTGGGTCATGGAAGACACAGAGCACTATCATTGCTACTAGTTTCTCTAAAGTAATTCTCCCATAGAGCTGGGACACAGCTGGTTGTTTGTATTCTCACATTCCTGAGTTGATAGTACTGAGTGATGGCAAATACCTTGTACGAAGAAAAAAATCACTTTGTGGAATTGATTCTGGTCAGAGTCCAGGCTGTGCTTACTCTCTCTTGGCAGAATCCCCTCCTGGCTGCTTGCTCACTGCTAGGAGCAGAGCAGAGAAGATGCACAGAGTCTTTGCTTTGTGTCAGCGTCCAGAGGTCTCCTCAGGACACTTAAGCAATCCAAATTTGTCCTTTCCTTGACCTTCCGGTACCTGAAAATTGTTGTATTAGATGGTGTATGAGGCCAGCATCAACTGAGGATTTGATTTTGCAGACAGAGCTCTCCAGGTCTGGATTTATGGTTCCCACATATTGGTCCATCCCCATGAAACTGCTGCAACACAATCTGGGTCACCATTTGTGATTTTTTTGTACCTTTTTGTGCTTTTGCAGATGAAGACTACTCACTGTCAGACCAAGCTGGTTACGAGCAGCTTGGGCTGCACCTTCTGGTTTTATATCATATTTTCAAGTGCAGGTCAGTCACAGTCCTTCTACCATAGTTTCTCTGAAGTTGCATTCATAAAAGAGCTTTGAATTTTATCCACCACAACCGCAAACACCTGTTTCCGCCTCTGAAAACAGGCTCATTGTAGCTGACTCAAACCACAAACGAGAGCACAGGGAAAGGGATTGTTTGATTTGCTGTAAGGCCACCATGAGATTTCTTTCAAGCTCTGATAAACAGACTTCTCAAAGATCTTAAAAAGCATCTCTAGGGCCAGGACCTCTGTTTACTCATTAGACCCTTAACCCACTTATGAAAGTCTGTACTTAAATGAAAACAATTCCTCTCTAAGACCATGGTGCTTTGTGGTGGGCTTCACATCCTGCACAAGAAATGGTCTGTGTGCTCAGAACCGTGGAGCATTGCACAATCGCAGAAACTGCAAGACTATGGGAGTAGTGTAGGAGTAACTTGCAGACTTTGGGAAGAAATAACAACTTCTAGTTGATGTTAGAAACGCTGGGAGCTGAGAGTGGGAGCAGAAAATGAGGAAGGCAGTTCTCTAAAGGATTCCCATTCAAAGATGTCATCAACAAGGACTGCCAAAAGATTATCAGGGGCGTGGAGACTGCACCAGTCACAGCAGCACGCAGTAACAGGAAGCCCTGGTAGTGGGCTGGGAGTTTCAGCGGGGTAGCTCCCTGCAGCTGCTGTGGGAGATGCGGGAGCTGAGGCACGGAAGGGACGCTGCGCCCTCACCCCGGGAAGGCTGCAGCACAGCCCCGGGGCAGCCCGGGAGGCTCGGCCCCCGGACCCGCGCCTCGCTCGCCGCTCTTTGCCGCGTCCCAGCAGATTCAGGGCTGCTGCCTGCGGGACCAGGAGCAGGATGTGCCAGCCCGAGCGGCCGGCGGGAGCGGGGGCCGGGAGCTCTCCTGCCCGCAGCGCAGCCCCGGGCGTGTGCGGTGCCGTGGCGCCGGGCGCTCCGTGCGCACCGCCGCCAGCTTCGCGTCCTGCGCTCTGCCCGTTCCGCGGCATCCTCACTGCGCTCGCCCTCGTGCTCGTAACCGGACTGCTTCTAAAATTCTACACCTCCTGGGGGGCTCCAAACGTCCCTGCTTGTGCCAATATTAAGAAAAACAAACAAACAAACAAACAAACAAACAACAACAACAACAAACCGGACCAATTTCCTCCTTCAAGACAAATTAGGAACAGTCAGAGTCGTTCCTAGACATAGTGAACCATTAAAAAGCTGTGATATAATGTAAAACATTCTAGCTAACAACATCCATTTAATTATTCTGTCGGGGAGCTGAGGCTCAGTTTAGGAAGATTAGTTTCTAGTTCAGGTCAAGCATAAAATGGTTGTTTTTAAAGTACATCACTTTTATTGTTAGCTTTTTTATTCAAGAATATTTCTAGAATTTTCTTCCATGTCTTTTTCTCTCCTCTACAGTTCTCTAAAACACTGGATTACACACTAAGGACTAAAATATCAAATATTTACTGAAATTTAATGCAAAGTAACCCCACTGTGGTAATATATAGCAGAATTAAACAATAATACATAGGATTCACATTTTTGGCTCTTTCACAGGATTGCATTTTGTGAACAATGTCACCACATTGAATTCACCCTATTGAGTGCCCTGTTGCATATCTTGCAGTCAACAAAGTTCCTCTGAAGGCATATTAACCATTGTAGATCTTTATTGAGTCACTCAGATCTCTAAATCTGTCACAGTTCACCCATCACCGCTCAGATAGCTCCACAAACTTTGATAGAGCAGAATTACCAAAAATATTTTCCAACATTTCAGTGCAGCTAAGGACTTAGAAAAATCTGGAAATCTGCTAACTGGAATGGAAAACAAGTGCTTGTTTCAGGCTGAATGCCTGAGAAATTCAGTGATTTGTGTATTATTCTCTAAATTGATGGTTCTCAAAACAGTAAGTACTTTTAAAAAATTGTACCGCAATCCTGTGTGTGAACACCCACTTATTTCCCAGACTTAATCTAGGCTGTTCAAAAGAAAACTATTACAAAAATACTCTTGTTTCTGAGTGAAAAAAGTGAACAACCCAGGTGCTGTGCTGTATTAATTTTTTCACTTTTTTCAAAACCTATTTTACATTTCCATGAGATTTTACCTCCCTTAAGTCTGTGACCTATCATCCATCTATTTCAATATTATATACTGATCATTAAACACGGGGCTAACAGTTATATTCACAATAACGACGGCTTTGAGACAAGTTATTCAGGCAAGACTAGTTAATTTTTGAGTGTTCTGCCTTCACGGGTGGTGCACAGCCCTCTGGCAGGGGTGGTGATCACCTGGCTCATCTCAGGTAAGCCTTGGGAAAGACCATGCCTGAAGGAGAAGCAGAATTCTCTGATCTTCTGAGCAGTGGGGATGCTGCCCATGCCCAGCTCTGGTCAAAGAATGAAGCAGTGTCCTCACTGTTTGCTCCAGTGTGTTCAGTTGAGTGTTTTGGTGACTCAGCCCCGCTTTAAGGTCACCTGAGACCTGAAGGAGCATGACTAAGCCCTGCTGTTGCTCTGGGTGCTTTTTCTGTTTCTATCTGGGTAGATTATAAGTGCCAACAAGTAGGGTACAATCAGGATATATTTGCAAAATACAGCAGAGTACAAGTTTAAGACCAGCAACTGAATCACATAGAAGAAATTGTTACAGAATTAATTTCCACTTAACCTCTTCTTTTTTCCCCCTTTGTCATTCTTAATGCAGGGAGGAAAGAAAAAGTTGACATCCAGAAATGATCCATGAGGTCCATTTGTGAGGGAAAGATCTTTTGGTAAAAAAAGCTGTGGTCATATTCCAACCCGCAAAATATTTGAATAAATGTTGCAATATTTTACTGTTATTGAAAGCTCTTTGAAAGTAAAAATAAATTTAAAAGTGCAATATGCCATTTTGATATTTTTAAAACAATTCCGTTTCTAAAACAAATACTGATGTATGAAATGTTGTTTGAAAGATGTTAACTTTACTGAAACGCCTGTTTCTGGGGCAACCCTGTTTGATTTACACTCTCTGAACAGATTTTCTCTGCAGAACTTTCATGCTATAACCTTCTATTGCACTCTGCAGTCAAAACCTCTTCAGTACCTATTAGTCTCTTACCCTTTCTAAAGTGCTCTGTAGTAAGTCAAAGTAAATGGGTAGGGAGAAATGGCCTTTAATATTTTACTGAGCAAACCTGGTTATAACCAGACTCCTGTCACGCAGCCTTGGCTCTTGAAGTGTGTTTCATTAATTCTTCAGTGTGTCCTGTGATATCCTTTCTGATCATCATAGGATAAAGTTCATTTCCTTCACACTTTTTTTGGAGCTCTTTGAGGTGGTTTTCATTTTTGTTTCCAGATGTACCAATAGTTTTGTGCTTCTAAGCCAAATATGGTTTAAATTTCCCTTCTATTCAGGAAATGAACAAAATAATCCATGGCTATACCCATTTAAAGCACATCATTTGTCTCCCAAGTGCTTGCAGTAGAGTCAGAAAAAGCAACTGAGCACTGGCTGTCCTTAACAATGAAACCTTCTAACTTCCAGCCTAAGACCCTTTAAGGGCTGGAGTCCATTCTGCAAAGCAACTTTAAAATGTTTTGCCATTGTGTCAGGCACGAGAGTTTATTAAGTCAAAAGACAGCAGACGTATTTGAGGGAGGTGCTTTGGTGCTTCCTGCTCGTCACACACATTTGGTCCTGAAGCACAAAAGCAAACATGATTTCGTCTCAAAATTTAAAGATTTGTCTGGTCCCAAATCATACCAGCATATTTCTGCACTCTCCAGACCACTGGTTAGACACCCAGCTCCTGCTGCCTGTGGCAAGGATGTGTCAGGAGAAACATCCTTCGGCTGCAGCGGGAGGGAAGTCTCTGGGGAGGTTTAGGATGTGAGAGCCTAGCTGCCCTCAACCCCCAGCGTGAATCATCCTGCAGATGCTGCAGTCCCCCTAGCAGCAGACATTTGATGAGTTGCTTTCTAACCCAGTAACCTGGCAAACACTGTGTAACCTTTGTGAAACCCAGACAGTCTGGATCAGACCTGAACATTAGGCAAAACTTTTTTTTTCTTTCACACATGTATATAAAACACCTCATTCATAACTGGTTATTGTTTAGCTGAGCAGGGGGAACCCTAATGTTTCTAAAATATGAGCAAGCCAATATCTTAGAGAAATATGTTCAAAGCTAGACATAGAATTACTGTGAGTCAATAAGCACTGTAGAAATCCAGACGCTGTTATATGCTGTCAAGTAAATGCAATTATTTTTCCTGTCATTCCTTGAATGCACACATATACTCACTGTTCAGCAACAAACTTGCTGTTTGTGATTTGTATGCTAGAAAAAGAGGTAGGAGATTTTTGTTTCAACAAAGAGACAAACAATAAATCCTTGGGTTTTGGTCCAGTGGTCTGAAGCCAAAATCACTACCAATACATTGCTGCACATGTTTCAGATTGACGTGAGAACCTACATATAGGGGAAAAAAATCCCTTCAAAGTCACCTACTTTTTGAAGCAATAAAGCCTAAACTACTGTGATTGGCAGAGCCAGAGCCGGTAATTTTTAGTCTCATGGGTTGTACCATGACTCAGCCTAACACATTATCTGTGGACTTCTGGTTGTCCAGAACAAGTGGACAGATTACTCTGAACTGACTCCAAACCTGGCAGGTATCTTTTCCAGCATGCATGAGCTCCACCCAGGACATTTTGGTGCATTATTAATATGAGAGTCTGACTTGGGAAACAGGAGGGCACTCCACTTCTTATTGACAAACAGCGTCAACACCTTAAAAAGCAGTAAATGAAGCAGGCAGTAACAAACATTTAAAAAAGTGCAGAATCCAGTATCTGGGGTAGAAGTTGCTTCTTGCTGCAGTTTGAAAGCCCTTCTTTTCATGGCTGCCTGGAATGGGGTGATTTGAGAAGTGCTTGGAAGCAGCTGGAGTCTCCATGATTCAAAACAGTTCAACATATTTCTGTTCCTAATTTAATTCTGGAAAAAAATGAAGAAGTAAAGAATGTTTAAGAGTTCAGGATGTAATCTCTAACAGCTAAAACTACTCTAAAAACCAGCAAATATTCAAACAGATGGGATGATATTCTCTTGACTTTAATAGGCATCAGACAGACAGCCAAAACTAAACTTCTTGTAAGAGTAAAATTTTATGATCCAAGGAATAGAGATAACGAGCTAATAAAAATTTCTAGCTTCATATGATATACAAATTACTATGTTGTGTGTGGTTACAAGAGAAGCGCTTTCCATGTGGATGACTGTATGGCATGTTGGCAGCACCCTGATCCTCTAGCCTTTCACTTGTACCTGGTTCTCACTTTCCTGGAACACGGGGTGGGCTCATATGCCGATCAGATGGTCAGGGTGCGACCAGTGCCCCCTCCAGCACAAGAGCATTTTCTAGTCCTCTTCCCTACACCTTTGCATGAGATTAGGTCTCATTCTGCTCCCAGCTTATGGAGCAAGCCATGTGATCAGCTTGTCTGAAAATGAACAGGCACGCTTTATTTAAATCATTGTAGTTCTCAGACCTAAGTATTGGACAGGCCTTCACAATGCATGGCTGTAACCTGCTATAGCGTATTTTTGGTGCCTGTGGCTCTGGACTATAAATTATAAATCCTTGTTATTCCTTATTATTAAACTGCCTGCTAGCCTAATAATTGACTTAGCCATCTAGGTCAGAGGAAGCAGACCTGAACTTTTCTCTGAAAGCTTTCATCAGATTACAAATATAGAAAGAAAACAAAACTATTACTATTTCTTTCTTAACTATCACAAAATGTTTTTTGATTACAGTATTTTAGCTTTGGACCTAACTTCACCTAATTTTATGAAAGAGGAATTGGCATTAAGCATCTAAAATGAAAAAAAAATCTTTCATGTAGTTGCAAGATTTATACATTAATAAAGTAAAAGACAATATTCAAATTACTAAGGTAAATATAAATTGTAATAGTTGGCTGCTTCTTAAATGAGATATGCTTTAAAACACCACTACTTTCAAAACTTGAAAAAAAAAATCAAGAAATTTAAAACATGCAGGCTTACATAGCATATAGATTACAATAACAGCAATCATAATCAAACATACTCAAAGATACTGATTTAATTAATTTTTAGCCTCATAAAACTCCCTCTAAAAAAATCAACAAAATGGCTTTGACCTTTAGAAACATGAGGAGTTGGCCATGCAAACCTTATTCAGGGCTCCTCAAAAATGCAGTTGCATTCTGTGGGCCTTAGTTCAATCAATAGCTTAAATTTCTTATTTTTAACTTAGCATATTTGATTTCTCCATTTAACCAGTCGCCCTTTTAGAGACAGCTTATTAGAAGGACAGCTTAATTGATCATTTCAATTTTCTTTGCACATAAATTCTGTGTCAGATTGTTTTCTTTCAATCAGAGAAGTGGTAGGTATATTAGAGAGACTCTGTCTGAATGTTAACTTAGGTTAATTGTACTCTGTATCAGACCTCATTCTCTCAATCAAGTGAGTAATATTCATTTGCCTCACCTCCAGTCTGCATAGAGACACATAAATTTCCTGTGCAGTTGCAAATACATTGCATCTTTATCATTTTTGGCAGGCTCCATTCTCCACAGAGAGCATGTCTCAAACCACAGAAAACATCTGTCTATTGAGGAATACTCTGCAATGAGATGTGTGAGTGCCTTGTAATTTCTGGTTCTTGTTGATACAGAGCATTTTCTTCTCTAAAACCTTGCTTGTAACATGAAGTCTATTGTCTTAGACCACAGAAATGGATCTGTGAACACCAAAAGTTTATATTTCCACAGGTAATTTCTTCCCTTGCTCGTACACCTTCCTCAAATAACACACAGGAAGTGTTCAGCTTCACTACTTTTTTCCTATATATTGTTCCTTCAGGTATGAGCAAGCATGAAAGTTGACACGAGTTTTGAGTATCTCTGACAAGGTGCATATCAGAAGGTCAAACTAATTTTGGCACCCCTCTTGCTCACTACCATTATCATTATTATCCCTACTGGACAAGCTAAACACAGTATCAAATAGCACTGTTTGTCTACCGCAATCTTCCACAGACCTAGCCCTTTCTCAAAGACTCTAAAGATGCACAAACTTTCAGTATTCACCTGTGAACAAAAGTATAATTTTTCCCCCATGAAACACAAGTCATTTGAAGCTGCTCTCAAGGATGTGTAACACTAGAAATTCCTGATTACTCTGCCTATCAGTGGTGGTGTTCTTAGCAATTCCAGTGTTTAGCAATACAGGGCTTGAAGATAGATATGAACAAATTGTTGCTTTCTGTATTCCTGGCCCATAGATGCTTTAAAGCAGTACAGGGAACCAGAAATGCAGAGCACACTCTGAGATTCTTCTTTTCCAAGAAATATAGAGATTAGGAACCAGAAACTTACCCAAGTTTTGCTCAACTTTATGTGGTTTTGCACTTAGATAAAGACACATTTGTGCTAACTGCTTGTGATCTTCTATTCTGCGTTATGCACAGAGGAATAGACTCCACATAACTGTAAGTGCAAATAGACATTTTTTTAACCATGGTTGACTTTTATATGGCATCGCTTGTGGAAAAGCAAATAGAAAGTTTAATTAAAACTGAGCTCAGTCATGTTGAACCTGCAACCTTTGAAAGAATAAGTGGGGCTGTTATCCACTTGGCTACCTGGTCTCCACAGGTGTGTATTTATACATGCATATAAATGTGTGAATTTATATATATATAAAGAAATATGTATGTATGTACATATGTATGCATGTATGTACGTATATAGGAGTTTACTTGCCGCACTCATGTTCCTAGAGAATAATAGCAACCTGGAGAGAATACAACATTAAAAATCATTTTCAAAATCAAATACAAGTAGTGTTCAGTTCAAACAAAACCTATTCCCCAATTCATACAAGGATTTAAGGGCACAGAAAATTTAATGAAGGTTAGATTTGTAGTAATAGTCTGTTATTTTGCTTGAACCAAAGATATTTGAGTAGTTTTAAGAGCCAAACATTAGCACTATTCAGTACATGAGCTACTGATTTCAGTGGGATCAAGGTTTGGCCCCTCAGGGCCTATTTTGGAATTTTAATGAATTTATTGTTTGACTGCTTTGAAAAGTCTCTTGGCAGTGAGCTGTTGCAAATATAATGGTTTGATAATGTAGGGCCATTTTTTTCCCCTCTATGCTGTACTGGGTGTACTTTCAGCTATTGTGGAATAGAAATATTGTTCAGCAAAAGAACTTTATTAACGTTATGGAAGGAAGTTAATTAAAAGTGAGCTGTAAATGCTGAATGCAAACAGCACTGAGTCTTTACTTCATAACTCCATATGTAAACAAAATATAACAAAAAGTGAAGCTCATTACTGATATTTTACCAGAAAGAACATATCACAAAATGAGTTATATACTTCTTTAATTCTAAATCCATAAATATATACAGAAAGATGGCACTAATAAAGTACTTTAGGATATGGGAGTGATTGTGTCTCTCTGTGCAAGCCCATCAAGGCACTAATATTTAAGAGTTTGGTATTAAAGCTCATATCTGAATATGAATTATTCCTGGGTTGTCAGACAATATTTAAGGCCTGAAAAAGAGTATACATCCATGTATAGCCTAGCTTGTTTATGTGAGTTCTGTAGATTAATACATTTTTTTCTCTGAGTGATTTTTTACAGGGTTTTGTTGTTGTTGTTGTTTTGGGGTTTTTTTATTATTTTTATTATTTCTGAGTGGATAATATGCTATTCCATTCTTCTAAGTTTTCTCTTGAAGATATAGGGATTTCTGCTCCTGACAAACTGTGTGTTGATATGTTTCTATTCTGAGTAATTTCCCCATATCCCACTGGCATGTACACTATCAGCATGGGAATTTGGGAATCTGAATTACTTTCCGCAATAATTCTGCCCTCTGTATGTGAGATTCCTGGCACAAGTAACTGAAGTCATGCAGGGGTTCAAGGTGAACTTACAGTATTAAAAATTTGCCATGAGCTTTCTTAATATCTAGCTTTTAATGGTTATATGTGATGTCCCTCCCAATCACACACACACATGCAAAAACGTTCCTTAAGAAATGAAGTCTGCCTGGGAAATATTAAAGTGCTATGGATGACTGCGGCAATGATGGTTTTGACTACAAAACCATGCTTTTTATGCAAAAAACGCCGGATACTCTATCAAGTGTCTTCTTGCCTACATCATATTCATGAAAGTCCCTATTCAGCTGAGATCGATCAACTATGATGAGAAAGATATGTGTTAAAGTTTAGTGTGTGCTGATGGCTTCTGATTTCAAGTAGCCTCTCTGAAATTTGACTTTCAGAGGGTCCTCTACAGCGGTAATGTGAGAAAGGTGAAAGAGTTCATTTTGTCCAGCTGAAGGGCACTGAGTGAAACACACTTCACCTCTCACTCTAACTCCTCAAAGGAGAGAGTGAGAGGCTGCTACCACTGCGATGAAAATTTGTTCCAGCATGCTTCTGGAGAACATCTGTCCTACGTAATCCATGTTTGCTGATGGACTGAGCCAACCTAACGAAATGCTTTGTGTGTATGATGGCCCTCTGCCACAGTATGTAGAAAAAGGAGAGAGAACTCAGAGGAATTGCCAAAAAAAGCCAAAACAGTTGTTGCTCTTTGCAGTGCTTCAGGGATAGCTGCAAATGTTTCTCATTTACATATACCATGAAGAAATTATGGCATGGTGGACAGGTCTTGAAACATAGGGGGAGGAGCCACTGGCATTAACGTAGTTTCAGGGCTTCAATAGTCTATGCATTTGCATCAGCTCCACTGTGTCAGCTGAGCTATTCTTGCTATCCTTTTCTAAAGCAGGGGGTTTATGTATCTCAGTATTCTCCCCTCAAATATTTGAAATCTAGCTAACTTGTTGGGACGCTGGTGATTCAGGCAGGTGGAAAATGTCACCAACTGTGGCTAGAATAAGTCTTATTTTAACTTATGTTTTGGCAATAGCAGCATTCTTGCTGACAGCACCAGGACAGTCAGCAACAGAATTCCCACTCTCTCTGCAACTCTGCAGCAGTGGGTGACAGAGCACAGACATAGATTCTTTGCATATTTTAACTATATAGACAAGTAAATATGTTCTTGACTCACAACACTGCCACCATTATAGTTCAAATAGGGGACTTAAATCACAGAAGAGCTCTTTTTTAATAATTCCTGAATTACAAGACTCAGAGAATGAAGACATGAAGTTACATATTTAAACTTCCTGTCTATATGTACACTGCAAGATAAAGTATTGGGTGTCTTTCGGAAGCAAATATTCCCCAGTCCTTGGACATAAAAAAGCAGGCCTGTGCATAGTTAGACCATTTATAGTTACTTTCTCCATTTTCTCCTGTTAGTCTTCTTGTGTAACTCTGTCTCTCACTGAAATGTTCTTGGTGAAGCTGTGGGAGCTTAGAGCTTTCAGATAAAGAAAAACATATCAATGGAGAAAAATGATGTGACTTTTGACTCCTGAAAGAGTTTACTAAATCTTAGTGTATGAGCAACCTACAAATGTAACTTTTTAGGGAGAAAAGGAAAGGGAGAAAGGGAAAAGGAAAGGGAAAGGGAAATAGGAAAGGAGAAAGGCATAAGATCTCAGACAACAGTTAGAATTACCTTAGTGTGACTTGCATGACTTGCTCTAAGGTGCTGTAGGAGCTTTTCAAGTAAAGTTTCTTCAACGAACCAGCAATGTACTGCAGACTCCTGGTAGCATTGGGCGGAAATCAGAGAAAAAGCACCTTACTAAATACACACTTTAATGATGCTTACAAAGACTGCCTAAACATTTGTCCTAGGTTTCCTCATAGTTTTTAATACAGACAAAATATCTAAGAAAAACATTTAGGGTAGAAAGAACATAAAGGAGAAGCCGAGTGCAGAAGCCTCCTGATTAGCTGTAACCCCAAGATAAATTACACGTTTGTACAGGGGGTCAGTCATTTCTGTAGCAGAGAAGAGATAAATATCTGGTTATTTAAGCATAACAATTGTACTCCGAACACTTGGCAATAGATGCAATTCACCATTTGATAAAACTGTTTACTTAAATTCACTCGGTGGGAATAGCCAATGTTTAAGTGAGGCTATATCTCACAAGAGTATAATCTATGGAAATGTATGTCACATCTCATGAATACTAAGCAAATTCATTATGAACAGCAGTATTCCCCAAGAATCTGTAGTGATGGAACCTTTAAATTAAATCGTATCTCTTGATTTTTCTATGTAATCATGTTCATCAACCCATTCCTTTTTTTCCCTTGTTTAAATCATCAAGCCCATGAGCTCGTTGACACATGAAAGCACATTTGAGCAGCTCAGCCCTAGAACAAAACAGGGGAAGAGACAAAGCAGTCATTCTTCACATCATGGAGCACCAAATTCGTTATTGTAAGAAGCACAGTGAAAAGAAAGTCTGGAATTAAGAAATACAGAACAAAATAGCCATGCTAGAGCAATAGAAAGGACTTGATTTTATAATCTCTATGCTACAAAGGTATTGTAATGCTTAAGAGGGATAAGATACCTTCTGACACTTGGATCAGTCAGCAGGATTTCTGAAAGACAATTGTTATGAAGCTTAAACCAGTTTCCTGGTAATGAAACAAGCTCCCAAATCATATGGTAACAGAAAAAAACCCCATTCTTTGCCCCTCAGCCTTTACCAGGAGCACCTCAGTGATGTCATCAATAGCCTGCTTGCACCTCCACTGGTCAGAGAAGTATTTCCCTCATCTGACAACAAAGTGGTTTTTTTCTTTGGGTGAATTACCTGCCAGAGCATTTATCCAAGTAGCACAAAATTTCTCTCATTTCTGCAACATTACCATCAAGTCATCAGAGAAACAACAAATGATTTTTTTAACTCCTGTCCCAGTATTATACAAAACCTTACCTGCCTTCACCTATTAGTGACGGTCTCTTTGTGAGGGAGTGGATTTCCAAACGGTGCATTTCACTACCTTCATGACTTGCTTTTACAGTGCTCAAAACCTATAAACAGCCACCAAAAGGCAAAGGCAAAAACCATGATTCTGCATGGCTAACAGTTCTGAGTTTACACCTTCATATTTCCAGTAGACTAATAGGACAAGTCAATATCAACACTCTTCCTTCTATCTAAATAGAGAATATGCATATGAACACCTGGAGTATCTTGCATTTTTTTGAACATTACAGCCACCTGGAATGTATACTTTCAAGCAAAAATTTCTTCTGCATCCAGAAGAATTCTTGAAAAGAACCTTTACTGACAGTAAATAGCAGCATTTATCTATTTAATTGCATTTAATTGTATCAGTGAATCTCTATATAGATTTCAATATTTACTCCAGTGAACACCTTATTATCTTCATTTCTCAGTCAGAAATTAGTTTGATTGCTGTATAAAAAGTGTGATTTTATAGTCTCCACCCAGTGCATAAGCATATTTCAAAGCAGAGCATCTCATTTCAGTAAATTAGACCTAGTGAGGGAATCAGAGAAACTTTCGTGCCATTGTTGATGACAAGAGGTATTGATGGTTTTTAACTGGTCAAAAATGAACTGCAGCATTCTTATTAACCAGCAGGTCAAAGTGCATGCACTTTTCTCTGTCAGCATTCGAAACAGTTCTGTAAGTAATCTTCCTGTATCGGATTTTTCATGTATGAAGAGCCAGAGATGATACTTGATTTTATTTTTAGTAAATTTACTTAGATTTCTCAAAAATGTTTCAGTATGTGTGTAAGACACACAAAATTATAAACATGGTTGAGTAAAATTCCTTTGGAAATGAAAAGGAGTCACTAAAGATTGATTTCTTAATTTTGGTTTTCATTTAGCTCTCTTACAGACACAGTATCTTCCCTTTTTTTCACCTATCTAATTTCCTATTCAGTACAGATATGCAAAAGGACACCATTTGTCATATCGAATCAGCCTCGAGGTCCATCTAACAGTGTATGTCTCCTGTTGGTGATGAAGAACGTTAGATGCACCAGAGAAAGTTTAGGACAAAGCTGAATAAGCTGTGCCTTGATCTGTCTTAATAGAGACTGACTAAAATCTTGAGAATCAAGGTAACATCCCTTTCAAAGTTCTGTCACCACTTTGAAGTTCAGTGGGTCACTCTCCTGTTCAAATAATTCATCGTCTTTTCTAGGTAAAGCAATAAAAAACCCTGACAAATGTCGATATATTTCATACTATGAGGAGATGTCAATTGCACAGACAAGAGGATTCTAATGTGCTTGGTGCACCCAACTCCTGCTCTCTCCTCAGTTCACCGTGCACCCTTCAAATACACATGCTCATGTACCTTTGATCTGTTTGACTCCGCTGCATCTCCACAGAAGAACTAATAGGATAAAAAGTGTTCAGTGCCTTGTGTGGCCTTTCTCTTTTACTGTGAAAGACTGCAGCAAACACATATTTATAGGAAGTAGGTAATACAGCAGCAGAGCTGGGATATGTCACAGCAAACAGAAGTGGATTTGTGAAATTACTTCTCACTTTCCATTGTCCTGTGAAATGCTGTTTCAACACAGATTCCTACTTATCAGCATTTCACTCTGTGGATGTACTCTGTTCAGCATGCTTTCTCAGTTTGGGCAGATGTATGTTTTTGGCAACACTATATTCATCTGTTGAAGTCCCTACATGTGGCAGCGTAGCACTGTCTGGGCTGCCTGTGCCTAACTCTACACATAAGCCTAGATTTCTATTGCTGGCAGAGGAAAATCTCCTTTTGGTCATATAAAGAAAGCAAAGCAAATCTTAATAGACTTAGCTGCTATTTGTTTTCCATTAGCATTTATTAAAAGTCTCATCCAATACCTATATAAATCAAAAGCAATTTTTCTTCTTTGCATACCAATAAGAATTTGAGTAGGTCCCCAACACATCGGTTCATCTTTTCTCAAAACTGTTAATTATGTATCACAGAGAATTGAAAGTACTTAGAAACATTTTTTTTTGCAATGCTGCACCATTAATATTTACAAGAGTATCATGGTGTGCTTGACATGGCTCGAACAGAATGGATGGTATAGAAGATTTTCAACAAACCTTAGATTACTCACAGTATTTTATACAGCAGATATTCATACTCATTAAAAGAAAAAAAAAAAGGCACTTCAGCCTGACGTAAGGTTCTTTAGCATTTACCATCTAGAGACATTCCAACAGTTGTATTTGCATGATTGTTGCAGATTGAAAGAAGCTGAATGTTTGAAATGGATTTATGTATATACAATTCAGTCACAACAAAAGTATTTGGAAAGTTTTGATTGACAGAAGATGGAAAAAAATACTATGTTTGACTAGTTGCAACCAAATCAACATCTTTAAAAAGCAAGCATTAAGTATCTATTAAAACTGTGATGGCAGAAAAATGTAGTATGAACAAAAATATTAAAATTTAATTGAAAACCAGTTATTCTCTTCAAAATATTTTGTGTATGAGACTCCTTGAAAACATGTGCTGCAAAATAGAAGAGCTTTCCACAGGCACTCCTTTCAGAATAAAAGTAGCCTTTTTTTTTTTTTTTTTTTAATTAAAAATCCAGTGAACACCTAAGGAAAAAAATCTGTGAAAAATGAGAATAGTTGAAAAACTTCTCAAAGTTGTTTACCATTTTCACGGTATGATTAATGAACACATGATTGTCTGTGTACTTTGAAGGGATGCAGGAGAGCTAGACAGTAAGGCAAGTATCCCTAAGTAGGGTGTCCCATAATGACAGAAAAAGTCCCCTGAATCTTACTTTTATCTTCCCTTCCGAAATAAGAACTCCCCCATTTTCAAAGAAACTCAACAAACATCAAGTATTTATGGAGCCACAACTATCTCTTGTTGTTTTCTCAGCATTTCTGTAGGCAAAATACTTGACTGTTCTTGTAGATCTCGTGACTATCATGTTCCTTCTCTTCCTTGACTGTCATGTCATCTCGAGATTTAACCAGAAACAGACCTTAAGTTTTTCAACTCACTAGCCTCGGATATTTTCTTCTCATTTAATAACCACAATTTCAGAAGGTAAGGAAAGAGCATAGCTATTTCAAAACTTAGGCATTTATCAAGGCCCTTCTTTGTTTGTTAGGTAAGAGGATATATCTCTGACACACTTAGAGCTCTTGACAATATCTGAGCTGAAAACAAGTTGACACTTGATTATATAAAACGCAAAAAAAACCCCAAACATTGTTATAGCCCAATGTCACTTGCTGTGGTGGCACCCTGAAATGAATAAGAACAATGACTGGATGCAAAATCTATGTTCACAACACGACAGCTATCTCACCAGTGCATCAACTAAGCTAGCACTACAGCCAGGGACAGCAGATTGATGTTTGAAATGAACTTAGAGTTTCTTGTCCAGTTCACCTAAAAACAGAAAGAACAGAAGTAGTGTGACGTAGTGTCTACTGCCAGAATCATCCTGAAACTTCTTGTTATTGTATCCTCACACAAATACTTGTGTTGGGCCTTAGATGAAATGGAGGTGAAATTTCAAGATAAACTAAATGGAGCAAAAGTATTGCTGCTGAAACAGTGAAATGGCCATAATTTGTTCACTTTGTACCACAAACCCATTTCTGCTGAGTGAAACTCCTTGAACAAAATTGCAATTACACATTATGTTGTCTTGAGGTTTTTGGCACATAGTGCTTTTTAACTGCTTTTATTGTCAGTGTGCTAAAAAGCCCTACACAGCAACTCATGTACACAAAATTTCAAGAGTGTCTTAAATGTCTGTAATATCGAAAATATTAGCTATTACTCATGGACCGCCAAGTGTTCCTCTTAGGTTAATGGTTTCCCAGCCAAAAATATCCAGCTGGTTTACACAGGAAGCCGCAAAAACTAACATTCACTGAAGAAGTTTTCCTCTAAGTAAACACAAGTATCAGAACAGCAGAAGATAGGCAAGAATTGGATTCAGTTATAGTGAATTCTAAAGAATTTTCAGTTAAACAAACACTTTAACAAAACGCTTGAACAAATATCTGAACAAAGTCCATACCCTACCTGACAGGGAGTTCCAAACACTTCATGGAAACAACAGAACAGCAAGCAATCTAATCTATCTTTGAAGTTGGATCTACTTTGAGGAGAGACAGCACCTCCAGAGGCCCCTCCCAACCCTAGCTGGCCTATGGTATCGCATATTTGTTGCTTTGAGCAATGAATGTCGGCTGAGAAACCAGACATCTCATTTCTAAACCCTCGAAGAGTCATTGTTTGCAAAGAGGGCTGCTGCCAGAGGAGAAAGGCTTACTGGTGAGGGCCAGAGGATTTACTTTTTTCTTCCAGAGCAGAAATGGCAGTAGACAGTCCAGGCCAAAACACATAAAAGGGGAACAAAGTCACATCTAGGCCAGAAGATCTATTTTGTATTTCTTCCAGGACATCAGAGTATAACTTCTACCCACACTACTGAGAAGATCTTAACTAGTACTTCTCTGTGCTAATACAGGTATTCTCTACACAGTTTTGGGTTTCACCAGAGAGCAGTATCTCCAGAAAAAAATTTGGGGAGATATTTGCTTTCACGGTTCTTAATATTTGCTCAAAACACTCTGATAATTATCTCTGAATTCCATCGCACCCTTAAGGGGAAGGGAGCGCCCAAGATTCAGAGATGCTCATTGTTAAAAGGAGCGACAAAAGTCAGTGGATCTGTAAAAGCTTGCAATGTTTTATTAGTAAATTACACACTTATCATAGAAATTGGTATTACCTAGACCCTGGACTCCTATATGACTCCTATATGAGCACATGGGTTTTTGATAAAGGGGTAGGGTGAAAGGGAAGAGGGAGAGAGAAATGAATTAAAGAGGGGGAAGAGAAAGAAAGGAAGAAATATCGATCCAACTGGTGGGGTGTCCAGAGCCCTGAGCTGTACACATGCCTGGGCTTCAGGTGGGTACCTTTTTATAGGCAAGTTTTCACCATTCTGGAGATGTTTCTTGCTTTATGTGCAAATCTGTTACCATAAGCAGTCCATTCTTCTAGACCTGCATGGAAATTGTTCAGAGGACTTAGCGGTCTTGATCCTCCCCTATGTGTGTCACCCCGTAGTCAGAAGTCCATTCTCACTTCTTGACCTCATTTCTGCACTTGCACTGTGCTGTGTTGTGCTTTTGTCAGGATCCAGAACAAGGATATTGGTCCCAGAAAAATGCTGCCCTACCTCCATATAGCCCTTTCTCCAGACACATCTTTTTTTTCTCAACAACTGTTATTACCAACAACCCTTGTGTGGCTCCACAGCTGTCTGGCTCTTGGTGTTTGAGACAGACACGTTACCCCCCTTAACTTCTAGTCTTCTACACCAGAAGGAGTATTACCACCCATTCACAAAAAAAACCAAGTTTTCAAACAAATGGAAAATTTTTACTTAACTGCCTCTTGTGGGGATGGGTCTGGGTAGTTGAAGTCAACATTTGGTTGAATTCTTTCGTCCTGCACTGGGAATATGTGCAGAGCAACTACCTAAATGCTGAATGACTGCACTCATGATTACCGTTCATTCTCTGAGGACAGCAAGTGGTCTAACATCTCATGTCATAGGAAACAGTAGCAAGAGTTTTACTAGACAGTTCTGCATAGGAGAGTTGCTGTGTGAATTCTTTTATGTTCAAAGATGTGATTTGAATTAATGTTTAACCTGTGCAGACCCTGATAAAATAGGTGGCATTAAGGTGCTTTAAAACACGCAGCTTAAATATTTCTTCATTTTCAGCTGCCATGTTTGTGAGACATCGAGAGAATTGGTGTTGGTCGGGGAAAAAACTAGAAAGGAATGGAACAAAAGAATATAGGAGAGACTAGAAGTATTGTGGAAGACCAGAGAAGTTTTGATAGGTGGAACTTGACGTCATGAGGTAATGTCCTCTTGGAAGGCTTGTATTCCTCCATCTTTCCCTTTTTTCAGGACTAAGTGTAAAATTTTATTTCCCTTTCATGAGTGAAGCAGCATATTAGAACTCATAACACTTTATATATTTTTCAGATTATTCCATTCAATGAAATGAGATTTCTTTCTCCCAGAAAAAAAATGCATCACATCCTACATATGGCAATGCTGGAAGATTTTAAGTTCTAATTCCATAGGGACAATCTAAAGTCTATTTTCCTTCTTCTAACTGTTGGGTGTGTTGGGGTTTTTTTTCATTATAACTCTGTCTCTATGTTTATTGCACACTCCCCCTCTCTTTCTGAAAACGCTGATTGCCTTCAGCTGTTTTTTACTATTTGGTTTTCTGTATCACTTTAGTATCTCTTTAGGATTTCACCCCCTTCTCCTCTCTTTTTTCTCTGAGATAGACTTGATTCTCCTCTCTGCATTTTCCTTTTTTAAATCCTCTATTTTCCCTCTCTTTTGTTTCATTATATATTCTTCCCCCATCATATGTTTACTTTACTAGTACAGAGGAAAGTCATAAGATTCATTTATGGCTGCTGTGTCTTGCAGAGTTGGGGTGAGAGGGTCTGTGGTGGATTTAGGAGCTGCTACTCTCATGTAAGCTACCACCCCAAGTGCAAGATTGCCCTGGGATTGCCACAGAGAGTCTCTTCAGACAGTCCTTGCACATAGAACAAATGCCAGAGATATAGAGCATTTTGTCCATATATCTCTAACAGCTCCCCTGTTTGAGTCAAGGATATTTGGAGAAATATGCCATAAAAATTTTGCATTCTCTATCCATAACATAAAAAATGCCTGTGATTCCTGAAAGTATAAAGAGGTAGCACAGAAAACAGCAACAGCTCAAATGCCAGAAGCCCTGGCTTCAAACAGACCCTTCCTGCTGCTTCTCTAAAGCATGTTCCAGAGTAGACTAGAGGGAAAGGTTTTGTGACTGTTGCTCCAGCCAGCAGGAGCTTTGTTGTTAACAACTGTGGGCTTTAACAAAATAAGTACTTCTGCGACCAATTTTCTTTTTCCCACCAGCAAATAACACATATGACAACAATTTGGACCCAGTGCTCTGTTTGTCCCATCGTCTTTATGCATTTCATTCTGTCTTTTCTGCAGATCATTACTGGAATGAAAATTCGGTAGAAGTCAGTGCTTCCAGAGATCAAACTTTCCATTGTTCTTTGAATGAGAGATTGTGTTTGAGTACAGAGGTTTGCATAAGAATCAGTCCCTTTTCCTTGTATCAAGTCAGCTATTTTCAGCTCAGAGTAGCAATCTTTGATTTTTTTGGTTGTAACTATGGCAATAAGATTAGATGGTATTCAGTAAAATTCATTTTGCAAATTAACATGGGAGGGTGCCCATGACTGTGATAGGAGAAATGTAAAAACATTGTGGAATGAGATTGAAATTAAATCAGAACTCAGAATACTCCTCAAAATAATGATTCTCGAGCTCATCCAGCACCATCTGCTAGTTTGTGAATGATTTACAGTTAGCCACAATAAACATGATGGGATCAATGGGCCTGATGGGGGTTATATTTCTTACTCAAAGCCATTTTAAAAAGGCATTTTAACCCCATTTTGGGTGGATGCTGAATTCTTTGATCTGGGACTTTTGTAACAGTAGCAGTCAAATCAATTTCAAACACTTTCATTACAGCACAAATCTACAAAGCTCGTTATGGTCTGAGAAGAAAAAAAGTAGAAGAAATATAGAAGTTGTCCCCTAGGCCTCAGGCCATGTTATAATGAGAGTAAGAATGAGCAGTGGTAGATACTATTTTGAGTTCTGCCTCTGTATTTCTGCGGCATGGTACAGTCCTGTCAATTCACCAGAACAGCAGACCTTAATTTGCACACACTAAAGATAGCTTCCTGAAGTTTTGAATCATTTTCAATGAATCTTGGGTTTAATCATATTTCTTTTCTAACGAGTCTCCTGTCAATACCTAGCCTTTGCTGTTCTTAATTATATATGCCATCAAAGTCAGAAGGAAGGCAGGTTTAGACATGTTTTTTACCAGAAGTTTAACGAACAACTTTTTTATTATTATTGGCCTTTTTTCCAAGGAAACTGTTCCCTTAATAAGAAAAGTATTGAAAAAAAGAAGTATTTTCAGGAAATATTTTACTAACTTTTTTTTCATTGGTTTGCTGTGATATGATACTTCATTTTATATGATCTGATACTAAATTGATATTGATAGGTTTCTTTCAAAGTATATTAAGAAAATACCAAATTTCAAAAAGTAAGTGGCGTTTTATTTTGCTGTTTCTTCTTCTTCTTCTAAATACAGTTGTTTACAGGTTTTCTTGAATGTAAGCTGACATATTAGAAGGCTGGCAGCAATCAACCCTGCAGCCCTGCACAGCGAGAGAGTAGCATTGCATGAAATTTCATCTCCCAACACAAGCTAAGCTCAAACGATGTCCTTCCATATTGCATAAGACCTGTACTAGCCCTCCATGAAGTGAATTGTCCTCACAGAAAAAAACACATGTTCAAATTGCATAACCAGAATGGGTAAAATACAATTTTGCCTTTATGGATAATATGCAGCAGCTCAGGATTCTGACTCTTCTGGTCATACTACCAGATTGCGTGGCCAGCTTCCAGGATCATGAGTAGCCAAACCTGACTCTTCCAGAGGAATGAAAATAACAGATTATCTAGACCTATGCAGGACTATTGCTTCTGTCAGGAAAGATCATCTTCAAATATTTTCTCAGTGCTCAGTCCTGAAGTAACAAAGGTCTTAGAAAGACCCGTCAGAGCCTTTCAGGATAAAGGCATTACTTCCTATTTGACCATTCTGGGCATTTCCAAAGTAAATGAGTGTTCAACTATGTCTGTTACTTTTTTTTTCTAATACCTTCCTCTGAAGTTATTTAATTGCAAGTCCTCATTTAAAGCCAGAAACAGGGACACTACTCATTATCAAAATTCCTTTCTTTTTCTTCTCAAGTAAAAACAAAAGCTATTTGGGTGGAAATTTACTTGCTCTCACTATTGGTTGTCTGAATAATTGTTTACTATTCCAAATGAAAATAAATGGATGTTTGCATACAAATAATCATAACCCATTTTCTTGCTAACAATACATATTCCAGTTGGTGGTATATAAAGCACCACTTGCTCAATGGCTCAGAAATTATTATGTCTTTTAAAAATGGTCCTTTTTGCAGGATAAAAGAGTTTCTAGCAGTATAGGCAAGAACTTTCAGTCAGTGTTAAACCATCCATACTTTTACATCACAGGGTTCAGCAGTATGCTTAGTTTGCTGTGAATTTCTGAAATTAATCACACCATGGCACAAATCATCTTATACAGGGTATACATTAAAACCAATGAGTAAAATGCAGTAGGACAGAAGAATGACGGTGCACATGCCAGATTCCTAAAATCCGTGTAATATGTAGTTCTCAGTGCAGAGTTTAAATGAAACAAAACGGTGGGAACACTGAAATCAAATACTGTAATTGAGGAGGCAACATGACATCCACGCTAATTTCAAGAGCAAAAGGTGAAAGGACCAGTCAGGCGGGCCTGTGGGGGCTGTTCTCCTGCCATGTAGGAAGAGCATCAGCTGAGGACACAGTTTGCCAGGCAGTGAGCTAGGTGAGAAGGAGTGGAACCAGACCATTTAACACACGTCAAAGTATTGTTAAACTCTCATCATTTATCATAAAAAAACAGATAGTCCTCCTAGGTTTAGCTTGTGCCATCTAGAAGGAGCACTCATAGGATAGGTGGGAACCAGTTAAGAGCAGCTTTTTAAGAATAACCACAAGGAATATCTACTGCTACATTCATATGCAATGGAGAGGTTTTCCTTGGATTTTACCCCTAAATCTAATTTCATATCCAGGTGCCAGAAGTGCTGCATAAAGGCATTTTATGGGTAGTACAACTCTCTAAGTAACTCTCCCTATAGCAGCTGCCCAATAAATCTCTTTTCTTTACTTTTGCAAGCACCAAAATGAATGTAGGCCCTCCAGTTCTCCCTGTTCCAAGACAAAGAAGACACCCTGACTTGTTTCTTTATCTGAGTTGAATTAGGATGAGCTGGGTTGCATGTGTGCCATGAACACTGGGAAATTGCTGACAATCCAGTCAGAGCAGGTGAGACAACAAAAGTTTGCTGAAAAACCTATCCTGCCTGTCGTGGGAAAAGTTGCAAATCATGTGTATAAATAAAAGGAAAGGAAGATCACTGTAAAAGAAGAACTAGTTTTCAGGCGCTAAACCAACCTGCAGACCTGCTTATAACATCTCTTCCCTGTCTTGGCCAATCAAGGCAATCCAGACTTGAAATGCTATGGGACAATCAAGCTTATCAACAGCCTTTGTAATTGCTGACTGTGTTTCTGCTTTTAATTTGTGAATGCACCAACTGTGCCTCATAATGCCTGCCTCTGATAGCAGGAAATGCCTAAGTGTAACCAGAACCTGTGGATAAGGTTTGCTGTCCTGTTGTCCTTCACATACTGAGGACAATGCAGGAAATGAGTCATTACCTAGCTGACAATGTAGGAGATCAGAAGTAGCTGATATCTATCTCTGATTGGGAAAGCACCACTATAATTCTTTTTACCTGAGCAACTTAAAACCTTTTCTTTAACCTGAGAGAAAGGAAGCTCTGCTGTTGTACTGAGTGGAGGATATTTTTAGAGTTACTGAATACTGTAGGATCAGAATTTCCACCCGTCTTTGATACCTGCAGCATCTTTCCTGTTCTTGTGGACTAGATTTCTCTGTCTCATTGTAGACTGCCCGTCCTCCTTTTTATACAATTCTCATACAACGAAAGAAATACTTGGGGGCACACTGTTACATAGGGCACAAATAATGTCCTATTCTCTGTGCAGGTAGCTAACCTGCCGACTTTCAGCTCCTTCAGGTGGATATTTTCAGGGTTATAAGGCCCTATATGCTTATGCCTTCAGTGCAGTTATGAACATCACCTGCTGAAAAAGATTTAGATAATATTACATTTTGAATTTATAGGGAACTGAGTGGAGAAGTGCAAAGAACAGTAAAAATGTCTAGATTTTTTTCCTTTCTAGAAAGGAAAAAAAGGTAGTTTTTCTGATAATTTTTTAGTGTGGGTGAGATATTGAATTATTTTTAGCCCTTTTAATCAAGTCACAAGGAAAATTATGCAATATATTCATTTTTGTAGGATTTATATAGTTGGTATTCATCATCAGTACAGGTTTGTTTGTCAGCAATAGAACATTCAACTCAAAAAGTGAGATCCACCAACCTTTTTGATACATCTGATACAAAGAAAATTGGTTACCTTTATCACAAAGACACGGGCTAATCATATATGTAATTTTTTTCTGCAAAGTCATACACTAGTGCAGCAGACCCATGAGGAAAAGAGAGCTTAGCTTAGCTTAATTTTCCTCCACTTGTGCTTTGGAATACTAAGGAAAGAGTGTTTGATTCACAGGCATGAAGAGTACACCTTCACGGACAAATCCATACCCGGAGCAGAAGGCCCTGCTTGGAGTCTACTTCGGTTCTTCTTGAAAAATAAGAACAAACCCTCCATTGAGGATGGAAAAAAATGTGTTGAAATGGCGATAATCTTCTAAACAAGGACTTTGAGGAGTGGGAACCCACAAGCAACGTTGTGGAGAATTCATTGCTTATCCTTTACAGTTGAGAATGTAGAGCAAAAACTGCATTTTCACCACAATGCCCTTCAACTGTTTACTAATGGCAACACTCCTACTGCTGTGACTCATTCTAGGCTTCTCACTGCCTCATGATTATTAAATAAATGGGTACAGTGGCTGGCACTGGAAATCTTTGCCCCATCTGCAATTTGGGGTCCACCCATGGGTCACCATGCTCAGAGAGCAACAGAAAGTAGGACCCATCCTGAGGCCAATACTATAACTCTGCTGGCACAGATCACTTCTGTTATTACAGCAGATCCTGTAGAAGTGCTCCAAATCCCCACACAATAACAAGAACCTGTTTTCTGAATACATATTATGGTGCAATCAATTCCTGTAGGAGATGCAGCACTTTAATGTGAAAATTTCCTCATTCAATCTTTGCTTGTTCTTTCTGAACCAGTGGAGCTGCTCTTCACTGCAGAGTGTCCCTACTGTGCCCTTTCCTGATGTAAATCACATTACACCCAGCTACAGCTCTCCTGCCTGCTTGCTTGCCAAATCGACAGGAAGGCTCACACTTAATTTACAGGTATCTGCATTTGCTGACTTGTGCTATTAAGCATGTTGTCTGGCTGTTTTGCTAATTGAGAGTGCAAGAAAATGAGAAAGAGGAAGAAAGAAGAATGAGCAACCAAGCACAAACTGAGAAAACTCCGTCACTGTCTTTCTGGAAACTTGTGGTCATTTACATGTTGTAACTCAAATGCCTGACTGCTTGATAGAAATTGGCTAATGGGTTCAGAGCTGCCAGTAAGTAGTGAGAGAATGCCAGGAGAGTAAAAAGGCAATGTGGTTACATAGGTCCTGTTTCCCTGGTGAAAGCAGCAGGGAACAAAATAGCATTAAAATAAAAACTACAACAACAACAACTACAACAAAAAAGTTGTCATGGAGACTTTTCCTCAGAAAACTCTGGCCTTTTCAGCCCCTTTAGCATTGCAGTCCATCACTGGTCACAAGGCCCTTGTGCCACCTAAATCCCACATAATTTTACTTGAGGGTTAAGTGCAGCTCAAGAGGGATGGATTTTTATTGCTTATGCTCTCTGCTCAGGCAAGCATTTCATTCTAGTTGAGCGACACTTGGTAACAGGTTGAACACACAGGACATCGCTCACTTGTCACTAGAAGTAAGAACAAATTGCAGATACAGAAATTAGTTTTCATAGAGCCTGATGATGTCGGGATTCCTGCCGCTACTTTGTTCTGTTTCTAATTGTCACAGGCAGGGTAGGGTTGTATGAGCCATGTGCCTTACCAGGGCGTGCTAGATACACCTAGAAACAGTCATTAGATAGCTACCCAGAAAAGGAGATCATTTCCTCAAAACAGAATCTGCTCAAAAATGAAAACAACCTAGAAAATAATTTTTTTTAAGCTACATTATATTAGCACATCTGTAATGCTGAAGAAGATCAATAATGTATTTTATTATAGGAGTTCTCATAAGAACCATTGTACTGTTTTTATATATTACAGCTTAGACATTTTCCAAATATAATGAATATTGGTTTTGATGAATAAAATGTAGTTTCAACTGAAGACTAGTTGACACCAGACTAGAATTTAAGCTTCTTAATCTCATCTAAAGCAGAGCTATATCTGAACCAAAAAGTTCCCATTAGAAACATTTTGTTATTCTGATTTATTGAACAACTTCTCCTCAAAAACCTTAAAAATTCACTGATTTATTCATAAATCATCTGAATTTTGCAGAAAAAAAAATCAGCTTTCCTTTGTTTGGGACACATTCTGTCTACATTTCCCCTGGCAGCTTTCTAGGGAGATAAGACTGAAATTCTTCATAATGCACCCGATTTTTCTAGCGAAAATCTTGACCAGGGCTTGTGCCACACTGTCTCTTATAAAAATGCCCTAATTGAAGGAGGTCCTGCAGGCAGGAATTCTTTTTTTCCCTCTTCTTGAAACTCTTAGCTAAAGAACCGCCTTAAACACAGCAAAAATGAAAAAACTAGTTTGTTATAGAAGATGTAGACATACAGAAGTACATAGCATATCAGTTTAGACAATTAGTGCATACACAGTAGCGGACTGCATACTAAAATGTTTCCATTTACAGCCAAGAAACATTATCTATGGAACTGGTCAGAGTGCATACTAACACAGATACACTATCTGACTGTGAGCCAAGAAAAAGATTTATCTTCTAATTCTGTTTTCTTTTTTACATGCAAATATTACTTCATTTTTTCTTTGTTTCCCATCATGTACCAAATCAAGAGATTCGGAACTGTAGACAGGGCTTTGAACAGCCTTATTTAAGTTGACCCTGGTATTAGCGGACAGTTAGACCTCCAAAAGTCCCTTCTTATCTATCTTACCATATAATGAAAATAATTTCAATTCATTAAAAAATTATAAGCATGAGAAACACTCGCTCCCAAACACTGGCAGCAGCTGGTAGAAGGCACCACAAGTGGGCCAGCAGGATAAATAATATTTCTGCAACATTTCATTCTGTACAGCTGAAATTAAATATGTCTACATGACGTTTCACTACTTCAAGTTTTCATGACAAGAACCTGGTAATCCCTTGGCTTGCTTTGTTTGGGACTTTCCAAAATGCATATAAAAGTCTCCCATTAGCAACAGCAGAGATCTTGCATTTTTTTTTCTTGTGCACAAACCTGGACACATTTTATCAAAGTATAAATGATTATGCAATGTAGAGAAGAAGCTAACTCCCTATGTAGTTATTCACAGAAGGGACTGTATTTCCTACCTATGTCTCTTGGGAAAATGAATGATGCATGAAATCATAAGAAATAGTCTCTGACATATGTCCTTTTCTACCTCCTTCATCTCTCTAAGGGATTTCTGATCCAGTTCAGCACAAATTCAGAATTTTAAGGTTTTATGATAGGAACTGGTCTTTTAATTTCTTCCAACTTGCAGCATCATCATCTCCATCAGACTGTTCTCTCTTTCCATCTGAAATGACAGGCTACTTTTAATCCAGTTTTTGATTTATTTTTTTTAATGTAAAATATGTGTTTCTTCCAAAGGAGATGTAGCAGAAAGCATATTTTCAACGACATTACATGAAATAATAGTGCAGTGTTTAGCCACTGCATTCATTTTTTAATTTTTGCTTTCACATAGTCACTGCAGGTAGCGTACTGTGACATCATCTGTAGTAAAAATGCTACCCCAGGTTTTTTTATTTTAGTAATTTTGGGCCAAATTCTCATGTATCTATTTCTTATCAGATCCAACTGATTTAATTTACTGTATATAGATGAAAAACAATTAATTAATTTCTTTTACCATTGGTTAAAAAGAGCATCCAATAACAATCCTTAATGTCCACTCTCAAATTTGCTTCCTCTTCCATGACATGAAAAATTTCTTTGGAGGTGCCTTTGCCTTGTCTCAGACTTGTAGCAATTTATCATCAAGAACTATGGCTTCTTTAATCAGACAACCCTAATAGCCATTGGCTCTGTTACAAGCATTAGGTATATACCTTCCGTCTTAAAGTTCTTGTCCCAACATTTGCTAATTAAGAAGAAAGAAAATACAATTTCTGAAATTAAAGGGAAACTGTATGAGAGATTTTGAACTCACACTGAAAAAAAATGTCATTTATCCAGCAAAGGGAGAGTGTATTCCTGGCCTTGAATGTCTTTGGAAGTTGCTTTCATAGTGTTTATCTGGATAGATGCGAGGGAGCATCTTAACAAATATAATATTTTTACTTATGTTAAGACAGCTGGGGCCAAGATCAGGGACTCTTTGTACTAGTTTCTCTAAAGGTACGTGTAACAGACCGCTTGGTAGAGATTACTACCAGGATAGGTAGTGAGCAGAAAGTGCAGGAAGAAGGACACTTTATTGCTCATGTTTTACAGAAAAGGGACTAAAACCCAAGGAGGTCTGTGCTGACATTTTGCAGTGTAATAAACACACACTGGGAACAGAGTAAGATGTCAGGCAAGTGGTCTGGTTCTCTGCTTCTGTGACCAGTGCCTATTCCTCTGAAGGATAATGCCAGGAATTTGAACATTCCGCATGGAAACAAGGATGCTGATTCTTTAGAAAATGCACACTGTAGGCAGGGTTATAACTCATTGTTTATGCTGCTGCTTGATTTTCTGGTAGCTAATGGCAAAGTAAAATTTTTGGATACAGTCTAGTGACCTCTTTCCTGAAAGATTTCACTCGAAGAGCTTGTCTACCCTCAGGCCTGACCATACATACAGCCAGTGTCATGGTTCCATGTGTGCATGGCTGTGCCTGCTTGTGCCAGACTTTGCCAGTCTGTCTGAACTGGAACTGCAATGGCTGCCCTGGACTCTCGTGGCTCAGACAGAATCTTAGCTGAAAAGAGAGCTTGATTTAAAAAAAAAAAAAAAAAGGAAAGAAAAAAGAGAGAGAACTGGTGAGGAAATAGTCTCACCCTTTGACTGATGGTGTGTGCCCATTCACATCAGCCTGATCTCTTCCTTCTCTGAAGAATTACCTACAATAGGAAGGGAGCACACGTATGTGGAAGTCCTGCTGCACAGATTGTATATGAGGTACATTTCATGCCTTTAGTCTTTCTTCAGTCAGTTCATTTTCAGTTCAACCAAATAAATAATCATCTTTGAATGGAAAGAGATTTGGTGAAGGGGAAGTACAGCCTCATTATTGTTCTTACAAAGATAAGACTCAATGGACTAAAATATAAATAAGTTTATTGTCCTCTTTCACTCTGCAGTGTTCCTATTTTAGTTGACCAGCAATTTCCTCATGCAATGAACTTTCTTCTATACTACCCGCTGCTTCTGTGTTCTTTATAAAAGTTTTCCATGTTCATTTTCCCAAGATTTTCCAACTTATTAAGGAAAGTTGGGGTACCTGATTCTTACCTACCAGCATCACCCATTTCCGCAAGAATTACAAGTCAACAAATTTTCCTGTAAATTGAGGTACAGTGTACATAGTTTGTTATCACGTAGGTATGTGTGTGTTTATCCAGTGAAGATATAAGAAAATAAAGCCAGTTGCAGGCTCTGTCAACACAGAACACTTTCACATTTAATCACGTATTGTCATCACACTATATTATTATTTCTGAGACATACACAGATATGACCTTTATTATTCAAATTTCTGCTTAATGTATTCTAACAATGTTGTGCTTTTGATTCATGTAAAACAGGGGTTTTTTTCTAAAATTAGACTACTTAATAACAATAATGAATGTGAGCTTTAATCTGCATGCAGCCCTGTCCTCTGACTCCCATAATGTACTAATTTGGGATCTTTTCATGCATTATAATTTGGGAAGTTGTTCCTGAGCAATTGCACACACAGTTAAGCTAATCTTTCTTCCTCAGGATGGGAGATTCCTTCCTGATGCAAAAGTAGGGACTATGATTTCCTTTTCCAGGATACTTGACTTTGACTGATAGCAGCTAACCTATTCCTTGAAATGTTGCCTGAAGCTGATGCTGCCAAGGCCAGGGCTGTGTGACCTGCCCTGCTCAGGCAGAGCATCCTGTGCGTAAAACTATTGTGTCCCAGGGTGTGTGTGGAGTGGCAATCTCTGTGGGTGCGTACAAGGGCGCACACAGAGAGCAAGCCTCTTTCATCAAGGTTGCTGCAGACTTCCAGCTGAAACAGCAAGAGGAATACAAACACTGAATTAAAGTCAAGGCAAGAAAGCAGAAAAAAAAAGGAAAGTGTCTGGGCAGAATATCGATTTAGAAAAAAATGCACTTTTTTTTACTGACACTAGTGAGGAAAACACATTGACATAATTCACTGAAACAGGAAATGACATGTTCTTCTAATCTATTTACGATGTTCCTAAGTTCCTTGCTGTTGTGAGCTGTTAAAGGTCATTTATACCTGCCTGTGTAGAGTACAAGTCTAACAAACAACTTTCTTCATCTTGCCCGCTATGTTGATGCTTTCCCTTTAGTTTCTGCTCATTCTGCAACAGCAGCCATGGACAATCATCTTTCCCAGGGTTGCATGCTAGTTTATTTCAGTATCACACCTCCCATTCTCACTTTGATAGAGGGTAAAAAAATTGTATTAATGCTATCTGAGTTGATTTAAGAAGTGATCACTTTAAGACCATCTCCCACCTCAGGCTGTTGCCTGTCTTCCTCCCATGCTCCCAGCCCCTAACTAGCCAGTCTCTCCCTCTGTTCAATGTCTTCAGACAGTTGTAATTTTTCTCCCTCCTGCCCGGCCCCTTCTTCTGCCAGGTCTGACTGGTATTCCCTGTCTAGCATCAGGCACTCTGGAATTTCAGTGCTCTGCTATCTTACAGCCCCTTAATTTCTGACTCCCAATCCATTCTCCAGCTAATTCCAGTCTCTGTGTCAAGAAAGCCTGATCCAGACTGCTCCAGCATCCTGCCAGCTGATGTGGCATTTATCTCCTTCATGTAGCACTGCGTGTCTGGGCATTTGCGGGGATAGCATGGGAGATGTGTTTCTCCAACTCCAAAACATTGACCCTACCACCACCTTGGCTCCTCAGGGAGAGACACGGGAAAGGTGCAGAAAATTCAGCTGCGCCAGGCGGTAGCCACGGGCTGTGGCTTGCACAGCACAGAGCTGCTGCTCTCAGAAATGGCTGTCCTGCCCTAACAAGTCTCTCTGGACCATGCATTGTCTCCCATGGCCTTGTAGCATGCACTCACCCTGTTATTCAAGTGGCCAGATACCCCAGTCTGCTTCTGAGTAGCAAATGCTTACCGTGCAGCTAGGCTAGGCCAGCCCAGGAGTTACTCACAGGATGGATATTTCTGAGTACAGAATAAATCAGAGAATAAATAAATTCTGAGTTGTAACAAGCATGGAAGGAAGGGCGGAGGGAGCAGAAATTAAAAAAAATACCTTGCGGTGAATTAGTTCTAACAAAAGGCAGAGGTACAACTCCTCAGGTTATCTAAGTCACTCTAATCTTACTGAGCTCAGGTCATATATTTTAAGACCAAGTAGGACTTCTACATCATGTAATTTGACCTCTACTGGGACAGGAAATTTCACTAATTCATCTCTCTACTGAATTTAGTCGTAAATATTTATCAGAACAGACATTAATGGGGTGTTGGGCTTGATATGTTTTTTCATTGTTTCAAAAACATTTGTAACTATATATATTTATACGTATATATATGTATGTGTACATATACACTTGTGTGTATTTACATTCACGGTAGGCATGTGGTGAGTTCTTTAATGTAATGCTTATTTAGTTAGGCTCAGGAAGGGACTTTTCAGCTTATTTGCAGCTGAGGTATACAAGTGTGACTGAGTGAAATTCCCATCTCTGACCCTTTTCTAACAGAGCCTTATTGTTTCCCAGTAATTCTGGCTAAACTCTCTCAAACTTCAGTGACACACAGAGTTTTCTCCAGACTGCTCTCCTTGGCAGTACCACAGAAACACATTCTAAGTGGCTGGTGTGAACGGAATTTTAAAAATTCAGTGATGTATCTATGAGTGCAACTGGGGAATCTGGTAAGGTACCACAGAGCAATGCTGTGTAAAAAGAAGTAACACTGAGAGGGGGGCACTACATTACCAAGTCAGCACGTGATCCAAAATATAGGTGTTATTAGGTGATGTTCAGGTGTTAAATATTTGTTCTCTGGGTCAGTATCACAGTAGCTGCAAGGAGTGTGGTTACAGGAATTGGCCTGGTACATTGCTTCTTTCAGCCCTGAGAAACTGCATCTGGGGCAAGCAGAACAGCTAAGGCAAAAGGGCTACAAAATTGCCCATCTTGCAGAAGGCAGGTTCGATCTCCAAGAGAAAAATTTGGTCTGGGATGGAGACAACTGCCCCCACAAGCAGCCCTCATGGAGTTTTGCCGTGCACTGGTGCCTAGGAAGGGGCTGGCAACACGTCAGTGTGTTGGCTACTGTTGAGCACTGCTCCCGCAGCACCAGCCTGTCCTTTCAACATTCTGCCCTGCCATGTGTAGGCTGGGAATAGGCAAAATCTTGGGAGGGGGCACAACCAGGAAAGCTGACCCAAATTCATCGAAGAACTATTCCATACCACAGGACATCTGCTCATAAAAAAGCTAAGAGAAAGGAGGGGGTAGGGGGGCATTTGTTATTTATGTCATTGGGTGAGGGTATATTTCCCTGTTTTCAGAAGAAATCACAGTGACACTTGAACCAAAGACAGAAACTTGATATTTTCATATGCATGAATGACATACTGTGAAACACCTTGTGTTTTATATGCTCCCTAAGTGCTTGTGTACCTGTATGTGGTTGCTAATTGGTATATATGACAGAACAAAATATAATTAAAGGATTTTATACTAACTCTTGCCATTAAAAATTGCTACAGCTGATAACCTGTTTTCTGAGTTTAGATTAATGGTGACATCTAATTGAGCTGTAACTGAGCTACAGCTGGTTATCCATGCATCATTACAGGAGTGCCCACAGTCACAGAGAAGACTGATAGAGATCAGCCTGCCATGCCTGTCCTTAGTGCCTTCTGTAACTTGGGAGGATAAAATCAATCATATGCAATTAGGCATTAATTTCATTATTGAAAATATACTGTAAAGAAAAATACGTCCATTGCGCACATTAAGCACAAATAGGACAGATCCTTTTCACCAGGCAAATGTTTTCATCATGTGAAAATCCTGCTAAACATCTTAACAATTTTTAAAGAGTAATTGCTTTTTAAAAATTCCCTGGTAAGTGGATTTTGATTCTTCATTCATGGTCCAGTGCAAGTGAAAAATGTTACCTATCAATTTGACTAGATATTCTCCCACTGATTCTTTTTCTGTGTTCAAAATATCTTCTAAATTGCTGCTTGTTTTTTGCAATGTTTATAAGATGCCTTTTTGCCAACACTCTTTTTGTTGCGTGACACTAGTCTCTCCTTAGTGACCAAGTAATCTGGCTTTTTGTTTCCATTCATGCTCTGCTGCTCCTAGACTTCTTCATGCTATGTCTGTATGGAGGAGACAAGTGAGGAGGAAAGGATTTTTTTTCTTTTATTTTACCCTCTGCTGCATCTGGCAGGGTTCAAATTAGTCCCAATTCTGCAACTTCAGCCCAAATGCCTGACACCTGCCCTCCACCTTCAGTGGTCATATTGTCTGATACTTCTTGGATTTTAGATTGCAGTCTGTCAAGAAAGAAATCGTGTCTTTGTTCTGTAGCAAAGTATCTGGTGTGTATAAGAAATGAATCAGTAATCATAATAGTAAAGGTCCACCAAGAAATATTTGCAGAACTAAAAGCTTTTTAACTACTCAGAGTATCTTTTTACATTAATTTTACAAATACTTTTCCTATAATTCAAGGAAGTTTATTGTTTTGTTTTCTAACCTATCCTCCAAGCCTGTATATAGCATAAAAGTAAGAGCTTTGGACAAGGTCTATCAGAAGAGTCATCCCTTTTCAGTGCAAAAATCAGGCTTTTTAACCCACAGTGTTCAAGCAGTTTCACGAGAGTGTCACTCGTTTTTTCTTGACTTCCTCAAAAAAACATGCACAACAGCATTATAGGAATTTGGATTTTGATCAAGGGATTTTAGTGACAATATAAGCCACAAGAATAAAGCTGGTATATTTTTAACTCAGATTCACAGCTAAATAAAAAAAGATACACAGACATTCTAATGATACAATCTAGGTGTAGTCTATTTATATGGCTCAGAGAAGATATGAAGAAAAAACGAAATCAGCTGATACAAACATTTACACTTAGAAAAGCATCATGCAAGTTATATCACATGCCTCCTTCATTTTTGGTATCATGTTGCTTAAACTCCCCCAGCAATGCTTTGAACATGTACGGATAATTGCAAATTTGAGAAGCTTTTCTGAACATTTTGGTTAAAACTTGATGGTTCCTATCAGAATCACACTGAGTGGATATTTATAGCTTTTTCACTCCTGCTGCATGCTTCCTTTCATACTTGAAAGCTTCACATCATCCTTTTCAGCAGTCACAGAAGTTTCAGCATTTAATTTTGCCAAAAGAGCTTTTTGTATTTCAAAAATTGTATTACTTTTTGCTACCTTTTATGTGTGATATTAATAGAATTGCTACATTTCAATTAAAAATTGCCAGTTAGCAGTAGCAAGATCACTTCTGTAGTCCCTTTCTTTTCAGTCATTTTATTTGTTTGTTTGATTATCTGTCAGAAAATCAGAGATTTCAAGGCAGATAATATTCCCAGCGACACAGACGCAGTTTCCTGCAAATAACAGAACAAAAATGTGTTTGCATTGACTCATGACATATGGGTTAGCTGAGAGCTAAGCATAGAAAGACTGCTTTGAAGTTACAGTTTCCTGCTCAGTAATATCCTCCACAGCTTCCATGATTTCTATTCTAGACCCCCTTTAGATTCTTATTTTGGGTCAAAAGTAAAGATTAGAGAAGGGCATATATGTTGCTTAGCTTCATAATTTTTTCTGAGCTTCGGTTTCCAGTGGTAAATGGGAATATCGCACTTTCCTGAAGTTTAGTATTTCTTAGAATAACAATGCACTTCTACCTCACAAGGTCATGAGAGCAAATGAAAGAGAGATAACAAGGCAGTGCCTCAAAATACAGGTGTTTTGTCCTGAATCTGGGGCAGATTCACCCTTCTCCCCTAAACAGCACCGCAGCTGCCCATTGTACCTCTGTTTCTTCCTTCAGGACATGCAGCTACACTGAGGTCCAGCTTTACAGTGCACTGCTCACGTGAATCTCAGTATATATTACCAGTAATAAGTGCTGGATTAATGATTTAGATTTTGGATGGGGCTATCACACAGCTACAGGGGAGTAACTGACTTTGAAACCGTTATTGCCTTGCCACAGAAAAGCAAATAAGAAGTTACCAGTTCTTCGTACTGAGATGACAGAGTAGCACAAAGAGTCTCTGGTCATCCCAGGAGCTGAAGTCACAGTCTATTATGATCAGGGGAAGCTGTGAGATGGTACAGAGGGGCTGAGCTCTAGGGGCCAGTGATGATCAGTCTAAGATGGAAGAGAGAATGGTTCAGCAGGATGGGCAAAATTTTTAGGTTGTTCGGATGGTCTTGAGGGTGAGGCATGATGAAGATTTTTGAGAGGAATTCTGCCATCTCTTTCTGAAAAACACAATAATATGTAGTCTTACTTCCAAATTTCCTTGTGATTATTATGATACTAAGCAAAAGTTCTCCAAGCCACAGGAACCTGACAGCTTTTTTCTGTTATACTTCCATGTGTTCAATATTCTTTTTTTTCCTTCTGTTCCTCACGCAAGAGCAGGCAATGCAAGCATTCCCAAGGACATTTTGCTACAGTTCAGCAGGGGGAATTGCTGTCTATCCATTTCTGATCCAGGCATCAGATCACAAGCTGGATAGACACTGTATGCTCTTTGTTTTACCACAAGCTCTCCTTACATCACGTGGAGATTTTCCCTTTTAAATGGCAAGAGGTACTCCACATTTCTCTTTCAACATTTCACATTCAGTAACAATATTTTTACAGGATTTTACAAGGTAGAAAGCAAAGATAAATGCTTGAGAGCTTTGTCAGATGACTGTGAAATGAACTTCCCTTCCCCCTCTCCGGCTGATGTACAGCATCCCGAGTGGTGGTCTGACAGCATAAACAGGGACAGAAATTTCTCATTCACTGTCTCATAGTTAGAGAGTAATTTCTCCTCTGCCTGCACTGCAGTGTGCTATGGAAATGCAGAGTTGCTACAAGGGATGATGGACAGTCCCGCTGTGCGTAACTAACAGGTGCCACACAGACAGATTTCACTGGCCAAGCTGGATGTGTCTCTGCAGAGGGTCTCCCTTCACAAGCTGTCATGCAGCTTCTGCTCCTCCCATCAGGGCTTTATAAATCTACAGGCACACATGTAAGTGGCAGGAGGAAAAGAAAGGTGACATCAAAAGATCTTGTACATAAATCACCTCTCTCAAGTAGGTTAACACAATGCAGTTTCTGGTGTCATTTACAGAGGTGAAAAGCTGGAGTTCCACTACTGATCTCTCTAGAATTATAACTGGATTTACACAGGTGTGACCAAAAGTCATGTTTGCTTTCTACAGAAATCTGTATATTTATCTTTCTTGATAAAGTGCTGAAAAGAGTGGGCACAAAACTGGCAGTGTACATTAGTTGCAAACAAAAAAAAGAAAGACAAGAAATAATGATTAAAAGTTTAGAAATTTTTTTTTCCCACATATTTGAGAGTCAAATGGGTTTCTATATCTTGAACTGTAGAGCCATAAAAAAACCCAAAACCATCATAGGATTCCCTTAGGTTTATAGCACACAAAGATGAGGGAGGGAAAAAGGAAACTGTTTTATTTCTTTTCTGTTTTACAGTCAGTCTGAATCCTCTCTGTGTAAAATGCTAAACTTTTTCTGACCTTTCCCACCATGAATTTAAAAAATGTCTCCTCTCTTCTCAGTCTCGGATTTATAGCAGAACATCTAATGTCTGGTTTGTGCATACACAATTAAAAAAATAAGAATTGCTGTTAGTAATCCGTGTAATACCATGTGGGTGAATTTGGGTGAGCATGAAAGCTCCAGTGAACTGTTCACCTCCACAGTAAATGTAGCAAACAATTCCCTCTAAGTTCACAAACTGAATGCTGTTTTCCCATGAAGAAAAACTCTTTATCATTCAGCCTGAATGTGCCCATTAGGATGGCAAAGGAGTGTGGGTCTAAAAAAAACTTTTTTCTGGCATCTGTGGGAGAGAGATTCTGCAGTCCCATGGCAGCACTGGCTCCTCTCAGCCTCAGGCTTTGGATCCTCAGTGCTCCCAAGGACTGTATCCTTTTAGCCAGAGTCAGGTCTCAGTTACCTGGCTCCAAAGCCAAATAATTCTGAATTTTAAAGCCTGATGAGTTGTTTCAATTTGCATCAGTGAGCCTGAGATCTGAAGCGAGTCTATTGTGGACAGTCTGTCTGAAAGACTCATTACTTTTCCCTCTAAGCTTCAAGGCAGCATCTGGGCTATCGATAGCAATCTTGGAGCCAGAAGCTGTGAAACGCATCATGAAAACCAAGCTGAGAGTGCCTGAGTGAAACAATCATTAACGACTGTTTTTCGAAGTAGGGACTCAAACACCCTACCTGTTTGCTTGCATAAACACATGCCATCAGATGGATCGAGGCTAGAAGACTTGACGCATGAAGAGTTATCCCTAATTACAATCTTGACCTATCTAATGTAGCTGTGGATTGCCTAATTATCTACATAAATGTTTAATTACTCTTTGAATCCTACTAAGCCATTGGCCTCGGTGATACTGGTGGCAATGATTCACAAAGGTTACAACTTGCAATTAGATACCAGTAGGGCACACTCCAGAGGAGAGGGACTGACAGCCAGCACCACATAACTCTGTTAGCGAGCCAGCAGGGAATTTCAGTTTTTGCTACCAGAGAGGATAAAGGTTTGGCTTCATAATCCTTCTGGGTATTTTAACCATAGATCCTTATCTACCACAATTTCTGTATATGATGGCCACTGTCAAGTTGCTTTGTTTTTGAAAGGTCTGCCATTGTCAGGGTTTCTAGATCGAGAAAGGACATGTTTTGGCTTTCCCTTATAAATGAGTAGGAGTAAAGGGCAGAAATGTCCCTGAATTCCTTGGTCAGAGGCACCTTCACCACCTTCTGTTGGGAAAGGTACAATGATAAAGTAGAAAAGTGCAGAGATAAAGCACAGATGAATGGATGTTTCTAAAATTAAAAGAAACTTAATCTAAGGAACAAAGGATGGCTGCAATCTTTGCTTGACTAATGCCACATTGCACAGATGTCACTACAAAAAGAACATAGCGTCTGCTCTGACGGGCAACAGGATTCCTGCAGGGGCAGCACTGGGGGATTCACAGGCAGCTAAAACCTGGCACTGCTGCCCTTAGGGAGTCCCTGTTGCCAGATCCATTTGAGGTGGTTCAGGTTTGCCCAGAGCAGAAGGTGCAGCCCTGGATCAGAGTGCTTTGTGCACTTGGCCATGGTGGAGCGATGCGCGGGGGGCTGTCACAACTGCTGTCCCTTTCACCCACCCACCCAGCCCAGCGGGAGAGGGAATAAAGCAGGTGCGCTTTTAGAAACAATGTCATCATCTGGTTGATGACTGTCCACCAAAGCCCGGATTCAAAGAGTAATGAAACACACTCAGTTCATCTGGGACTCGGGCTTGTTACAGCTGTCTGCCTTTTAGCGTGGAGATGCTGGAACTCGCCAGGTGGATACAAGCTCACCGAGCAGGCAGCAGCACAGCTTCCCTCCTTGGACCAATTCTCACTACACTTCACTCTACCAGCAGCCTGATGATTGAAACCACATTCACAGCATAGCAAGGCCCGTCACAGACAGTTTCATACAGAAAGGAAGCAAATCATGCTTGAATGCCTGTGTCTGAGCTGCCTTGTATCTTCCTTGCTGTGCTCTCCCATAAGCCAGAATTTCAATAAACTGTTACACAAAATCAAGCAACTGCTTTTCCCTCATTTTACAACCAAAACAGTCAACAACAGTAGGCAGGAAAATCTTGTGAGAGGTAAGCATTAGCACTGTGAACAGATATTTCTGTGGAATAACTTTACCCTCTCCTAGCTATCCTTTCTGAGCACTTGGACAGCCATTGCTCTGAATGCTGTTGCAGAAGAGTTTGGCTCTTGGAGCAGCTCGGTTTAGCTGCTGCTTGCCATTGTCTCCAAGCCTCCTGCTGTTTTTCTAAGCCTCAGTGCAGGCCAAGAATACATTTGTTTCATTTCTAATTCTTGCACGACAGACATACAAAACAGAAATCCAGTTCTTGTACTCAAGGGAATGAAGGGCTGGGTATAAAAGGTCACTCTCTGAGGGTATGACTCTGTAAATTAATGTTCAGGTGCACTTTTCCTGTGCATTATTACTTCTGAAGAAATAAAGCACGCACTTTTGGGGCTCGCTGCTTGAACCACTGAATAGTTCTCTCTGCAAAACCGAGAGCTGCTCCTCCCAGGCCTGCCTGGCCACACTGTATGCCGGTTGCAGAGAAGCTGCAGCACACACAACACTGCAGGAGAGAGGCGGCACTGCACTTTGCCACCCTCCCCAGTCAGGAAGTCAAGCAGTCAAGCAGGAGGTGTTGTAACTCAGCGAGGACTGTAGGAGTGGAACAGGGAGGACACAGGCAATTTAAATGTGCTGAGGACCCCTGCGGGAACTGGGAACAGGAGAGCAAGCTGTTACTCCGTGTGCACCGGCTGCCGAAGGCATGCCACCGAACTTTCAGCTTTCTCCCAACCTCTAGTGAGGACACTGGCCTGCAGCTCTGGGCCATATACCAAGTCTGACTGCAGGGTAGGAAGCTCCCTTCTGCTTTCCACCCTGACACGTGGCAGTTGTATTTGCCCCCTTTCTCATGGGTCGACGCCTTCAAAATGTGGAAAACGTTAGAGGTATGGAGAGGCCAAACAGGGTGCTGGTGCCCTTAAGAGCGAGGGGAACACTGAAGGTGAAGGCAGAAGCAGCAAGAGACCACAGTCTCCAGAATACCTCATTAATACATCTTTCATTGTTCCAGTTTAAAAACTGGCACAGTAGGCACCATGACTTTTTTCCCATGACATTCCATCATTAGAATAAGCGCAGCTTTGGACAAGATGAGTGGAAAATTACTTAAAGAGTCAGTGACGAACTAACTTATTCAAAATCTTCTCTTGTTCAAGACTCAGAAACATTCTCTCTGCAAACCTGTTTGAAGATCTAGCTCCAGAGTAAAGACTCTGATAATAATGAGACATCTGACTCTTGTGGTGGGTCAAAGAACAGACCTGTTGTATCAATCCTGAATGCAGTTTTACAAGCCCATTATTTTGCTCTGGTGTTTTACCATGCTGCCTGAAGGTTTGTGTCAGTTCTACCTTGTCACTTATCTTTCTGTTTCTCGACCTGCTAAAACGAAACGCAGAACACATGTAAAAAATTTAACAAATGTAAAAATTGAAATGGTGAAACATTAGGCATTGCTGGAAATTTAACGGGGAAAACTTTCATAAAGTGTCACTCAACACGTCCAAAACTATATCAAACACTTTCTGTACTAGAGAGTCAGTATCCCTCAGTAAAAATCAGCCTCTTCTTCCTTCTTCCATAATAGACAGAACAGTATAGATTATGGTTGAGAAAAACTTTAAGAGACTTGGGGTTTTTTCCAACTGGAAAAATGAAAAAATTATTCATGTGTAACAAGGAAAGAGGAACAAGGAAGACTTTATTACATTAAGGTTATCTTCAGTTCACCTTTGTGTTACTCCTAGCTGGTTCGTTAATTTCTAGAACTCCAAAGCTTTCAAACAGTGTTTGTCCTCTGGGCAGCTGAGTGTCTCACAACTATTAGTCTGGGGCTTAAAAACTTAGAGATGAGATTTTCAAAGCTGCAGGAAGAATTTGAATGCCTAATTTGGTTACTTCAACACCTACTGGTATTAAAAGCCCTATGCTAAGTGTTTAAAGCCAGACACTCATACTATGTTAAATACCATTATAATGGTGACAGCAGTGCTAAGCTTATTGATTTGTATTTTTCTTTTCATAATTAAGGTGTTTATTTAGAACGTTAATGATGGATTTGTAGCTGAGGTTCTCAATAGGAATGCTTTGCCCTTATAGCCAGTACATCATACTTACACACACACACACACACACACACACGCACACACACATGCTCTTCGGTGTTGTGGCAGCTGCTACATAAAAGGCTGATCACACAGACAGCTCTCACTCCTCAAGCATGCCAAATGTAGGAGCTGCAAACATCTCAGGGAGTGGAGCAATCACTAGGATCTTACTGGCTTACTGGCAGTACCTAAAATGAGACCATTATGATGGACAGTTAAAAGACACTTGTGTTACAGATCTTTTGGGCTTCATAGATTTAATGGGTTTGGTAGTAAATACTGCACAGTATATTAGTGCTGGATTGCTGCAAACGTGGTTACCTGAAGCTTCCATTTACTTCTTAAAGGTAATCCTAATTAAAGTGCTTACTTGTACTCTATCTTTGATATTTAAGACCTAACAATTAAGTAAGCCTTGTTTAAGTGAGAAGCAGCTTCTGGACAAAGTATAGATATAGAACAAATGATATGTTTGTGTCTGTGATACGTGTCGATGAGCAAATTGCAATGTAACATTTACTAATGAGGGACGATCTTTTACGAAATTTAAGTCTTAACCTAGTTTGTCAGCTTTACTTCTTTATCATCTGGAATTATATTCTTCTTATTCCTTTATCCCCACTCCAGACTTCTTTCTGTATCTAGGAAATCAAAATCCCAGCATCACTTAAACATCTTGGAGATCATTTGATCCAAGCTCAAAGCAACTTAACATTATGAAATGCATTGTCTGCTTGGTGTCTTCAGCCATATTTAAGGTTTCACACAAGTTGGTATGTAAGTATGCAATGTTCATTTTCTCTGACTTTAGGAAATTGGAAGGACAAATCATTTAACCAGTATGCTCAGGGTTTTTTCAGGAAAACCCTTAAGGAGTGGGGATGGTGAATTTGCCTTAGTCTGACATTATCATTCCATATGGCTCAACCAGCAAGAAGTATTACAGGTTCCTTTAATTCTGATGCTGGTATTATCTTTAAAGAACATCCCGTGGTGAAGTGTTGCACTTTGTTCTGCTTGATATAAATAACTATATTAGGTTAATATGATTAAGGCTAATGAGACTCTGAACCTCATCCAAAAATTCTGTCATTAAAGCACATTTACTACTGATGAATTAATTAGTGAAATACAAATCACCTTTTAAGCAGGATGCCTGCCAGGGTTGTTCCAAAAATGCCAACATCCAAGAAATTTCTCTGTGGTTGCTTCAGCTTAAATATCCAAGAAGGGTATAGAAGAACAAATATGCTGCTGATGTATGCTCTGGCACTGAACCTCAGAACCCAGAGAGCATTATTTAGCACAGGGAAGGAAAAGGGCAGAGTGGATATTTACCAGCATCTTTAGCTCAGGGGACTGCTGCTTGCCACTCTTCCTGCCTGTTTATACCCTCTTTTTGATTAGATTTAGGAGCAAAAAAGAGAGGAATATTTGGCATGATTTTGTGAATAGCAGAACGTATTCCAGATGTATTTGGGGAATTACAGATCATGATGGATTTTCTCATGAGATATTTGTGGATAGTTCACAAACAGCTTGCAAGAAAATCTTAAGAATCGCAATTGGAGCCGTGGAAACAGGAATAGCCTCACTTCTCTGATATTTAAAGAGGTTCCAATTCCTTTCTAATTTGCTTAACTTCAACTGAAATTGAGAGACCAATCAAATTCAAGCTGATGTTAACCAAAATCATTACCTAGTCAGGCTTCTCCTGAAATCAGTGTGTCCATGACATAAACTGTTCAGTTATTTTTCAACAAGCTCCTTTTTGAGATCAGCCATCTGGTCTTGACTCCACTATACCTCCAGTCAAACTGTCCTTAAAACTGATAATGCTGTTTTATTGTTATTTCTAATAACCCTGAGATTTTCTCAGTTGGTCAGAGCATTGTGCTAATAACAACAAGGTTGAGGGTTCAATCCCCATATGGGCCATTCACCTAAGAGCTGTACTTCATCATTCTTGTGCGTCCCTTCCAACTCAGAATATTCGGTGATTTGTGATCCCAATTATTTGTTTTCTGTTGTTTTAGCCCAAACCTCCCGCAATTTGTGTCTCTGCAGGAATACTGAGCTCAGTTCAACAGGGAGAGAGGCTAAGCCCGACCTGTACAAACTCCCATAAGTTTTGCAAAAACTTGAGCTGTTAATCTACAACCACTTTCATGATACCATTGTATGTTGACCACTCTTAATTATTTTGTGGCCTCTTTTAAAACTCCTGTCTATGTGGTTGGCCTGAGAAGCAAGTTTATCATGGGATATGCATGTGCTAAGGATTACTATCCTGATTTTGTGCAGGCTTCGTGAGAGGCTATATGGAGTTTGCTTGGAGACTGGCTTGATAATCTTTTGGTGCTCCCCAGGAGAATCTGGCTTCTTAAGAAAAATGGGAAGTGGACAAGTTTCAGCCTTATCAAGATGTTCACATTCTCATAAAATAATCTTGTTGAGCTGATTATGCACTAGATTAAGAAAATCTCTACAAGTCAACTTTGAAGACTCCCTGGTAAATATGTATCAGCTTCTGTTTAATTATTTTGTCTGGCTGCTATATGGACATGTAAAGCCTCTAATCCATTAGTATCAACCAAGTGCCATCTTCATTTCTTTTGTCTGCTAAATGTTTGCTTTTATTTAAGATATCAAGTATATTTAGTGGTACGGTAGAAGGGCTAAAAGAGGTACAAGAGGCTTGATGTTATATTCTGAGGTGCTTTTCACATCATCGAGCTAGGCAGCAGGGACCCGAGTCTGCTGTTGCTTTTTTTGGCATAAAAGAGCAGACGCATGACCCAGACACACCTCCAGCACGCACGGCATTGCGTGGGTGCGTGGCGTGGACAGGAGGCCAGCCCTGCATGTGCAAGTGCACGTGCTGTGCAACCGTGCCAGGGAATTGTGTGCTCACCGTGCACACTGTCATTGCATCTCTACCACTTGCAGGCTGCAAAGACTGCCTTCATCGAGAAAACGGGCACTGGCCAAAGCTGTGGTGCTGTCACCAGCCCGCTTAGGGAGAGCGATAGGTTTGTTCGTCGGTACCTGAGCAGCTGTGACAGCAAAACAGACAGGATCATAGAGTATGCACCCAATTTACTGTCTAGCTGATCCACAGGGATGCAAAGGTACATCATCATCAGTCAGAAAGCACTTATGGGGACAGTACATCTTTGCAATGCCTTGTATGTAATTAATTTACACTGTAGGGCAGAGTGTGTACCAGTTACTGTCACCGGATGAATGCAGTTCCTGAGATGAACCCTCTGGTTCAGCGGGGACTTTGGTTGGGAATTCACAATCTCCTTCATGTCATGGGCGACAACATCTTTATCTCTTTTTAGTTGTTCTCTTATGGACTGAAAAGGCCAAAACTCTCTGAATATTTGAAATCCACCATTATATTTCCACGCTAAGAGCTGCACAATCAAGAGCCTCTTTAAAATACACATTCAAGTACAAAACACAGTTTTGCATATAATTACATATGTACTTTGTAATATATAAATGTAAATTCAGTAATTGCATATGCAAATACACAGAGCTGTGATCAGCACTGAGAGGTGTCTGGAATGTGTCTGACACTAAATTGCTGGGCCAGGGAATTTTGAATTGGACTGATGTTATTATTCTTCCAATTATGTGTATAATCATTACCTGACAAATCTCATGTACAGGGTATGTTTAACTGTGATCTCCCATTCACTTCCTGCTGGAAGGTTATAGCTCTCTGAAGCATTAGGAATGCATTCATTTCTATCACAATAATCTTTTTTATCCTTTCTGCTTTATTTCTGATAGATTTTTTGTGTTAGCTTTTTTGTTCATAAGTTTTTTTGTTTTGTTTTTTGTTTTAAGTTTCTGTTTTACTTTTATAAAGCAATTTTTAGAAGAAAACAAAGCCCAGAGTTTCTGGACCTGAAGACCTATATTTAGACTTCTGTAATCAGATTTATGGTACATAAACAAATACCTCATCATCAAAGTTACTGAGAACCCGTAATTATCATCAACTTCACCGTGTATCTTGTTTCCACAAATCAAGAGCTACACAGGCTGGTTTTGAAAATATGCAGACCAGTGATGGTCTGTTTTAAAAAATATGATCTTTTGTGGCTTGTCTGTGAAATTGGTGGCAAGTTTACAATAGAGGAATTCCTAGCTTCCAGGCCTGTGGCTGATCCTTTCACTGCTGTAGATGGCTACAAAAGCACAGGTAATCCTTTCATTGAAATTCAGTCTTGTTTTGACAGAAAATTCATTAGTCTGCTAGGGCTTAAGGTAGCTGTACAGCTAGCCCATGGACCAAACTTTTTTATAATAGCACAAGAAGCTACAAACCCACGATCTGTCTGAGATTTGTTCCTTGCTACATGACTCTGCAAATTCCTAAATATATGATTTATCATCACTGAAATGTTCTACCAATATGCACCATTTGTTAGTTTTCAGGAAAGACTCTTTGTATGTCAGTACTAAACAAAAGTGAGAGAAAGAAAATTACTGATGAGGACTGTTACAAAGCACCTACCCACTGCGTAAACTTGCAAGGAAATGCAACTGTTTTTCTAATATTTTCTCACAATGATTAAAATGTTTTTGGCTGTGGAAAGAGACGCTGCGTGGTCACAGTAGATCACCCTAAAGGCATTATCTTGAGATTTGCATGCAGCTCATTATTGAGTTTTCCTTGTTCATTGTGCTAGCCTTGTTCCACCACATCCTTTCTAGAACCATCCACACACTGCTGTTTGTTAAAGCTGTGGTCCTTCAGTTCTCTGTAAGGAGAGGGTTCAAGCTTTCTTTTGTCCAAAGCTTTGCAGAAGAAGGCGTGGGAGCACAGTCAGAAAAGTTAAGACTTTCTAGCTTCCATAGCTGCTAGACATGGCAAGCTGAAAGCCCGCAGAGAATACTGCCTGAGACAAGCACATGAAGCTCAAGAAAGAAAAAGTATTAATTTGACACCAGGAAACACTTTAAAAAGAGTCTTTTCCTGATGGTGTAAATTGAGGGGATAGAATCCATTAATAGATCTCTTGCCAATGAAAAAGTCTTTGTATCTAGATTCCAAGCTTTATTTTGTCACTGCTTTGACAGTCTGTGATGTCTGTTAGTACTTTTCTGATATTCTCATGTATTGAATGAACCTGACGTTCATTAACTAGCTTTTGGCTTTTGAGTTTGCTTCCAGCTTAATTAACGTATTTAGGCAGTTAGGAGCTACATTTACATGAAAATGAGAGTATAACCAGCAGAACATCTACTGATCTTTTCTTATGTATATATAAAGATATACTTGGGAATGAACATGGTCAGTGAAAAAATCCAAGCAGAAGTTTCTATATTTAGGGTAAAATAAACAGAACAAATACATATAAAATACAAATCATTGAACAAGTCACTTGAAGAAATGTAGCAATGATAGATGTTATGAGAAAGAGTTTTGGTTTGTTTTGTTTTTTATGCCATTTGGATTAGACATTTCAATACGATAATGCTTTTCCAGCTTGTAGTTAATTAGTTATGGTTGGTCAAAAGATACCAGAAAAACACTTTGTACAGCGTCACCATGTCATTAGAGGTAGCATAGGGCCAGAACTTGCCAAAAGTCCTGGAATCAGCCTGCAAAGGCTGATAAACTTTCTCAGAAAGGGATTATGTGTCAGATACAGCACAGAATTACAAAATGAAATTGACGTGCAGGGTGCACAGTGCAGCAATACAGGAAAGGACTTGGAGCCTATGCATGATAGTGACACACTGGTTTATGTGGATGTTTATCACTAAAAGGGTTGCCAGAGCCCCTCACCAACAGGAGGAAAGAAATAGAGCAGAGAGACCACACACAGACCAAGCTGGCACAAGGAATAGGGTCATTTTTCAAGCCTTTCTCCACATCTACTTTAGATTATTCATACATCCATTTAATCTGTTTTTTGCTGCCTTATATTAGCGAACAATTTGCTTTAATGAAGAGCTATTCAATGTCTAAAAATAAGCCAAGCTTGACAACCCTAAACTAAGGGACAATACTAGGGAAGTTTTTTCAGAAAATGGAATGTTGTGTAAAATAAGGGATTTTTTTAACAAATGAATCTTAAAATTAGGATCTTCAGGCTCAAGCAATTTCACATCAGAGCCTTAACCTGCTATGTAAACAATTTTTATATCAAAATATGTACCTTGAAAGGCATGAGTCATTTCTGGTTGTGTGTAGATGAAATGCATCTTTTGATATAAATAATTTGGAGAAGATATTCTATAAATAAAAATGAGCAAGGAAACATTTCTGTTTTGCTGAGATGGAATGAAATGATCATGAACAATTTATTCTGATTCATGAAAAAGATTTGCCCCAAACTGATCCTGTTAAGTCAGGTGAAGGGGAAAGTCTTTGTTGTCCTCAGAAGAGGAGGGATTATTCACTTGCTGATTTATTTAATGGCTCTCTGCCTCTCCCCTTTACCTGTATTTTCTGAGGCTAAATGACACGGTGCTGAGGTTTGGCTGTGACAGTTTTGCTGCCTTGGCTGATTCCATTAATCTTTGTGGCACTGCACAGGTGGCTGCGAGGTGTCCCCTGCAGCCACCCAGCCCATCAGGCCCTTGATGCCAGTGCAGCAGAGGCAGCACAAAGGTGCAGTGTCCTGGCTGCTCCTGCTCTCAAAGTCGGCTGCTTTGTGAGGAGCTTTCGATGGCATGACTCACCTACCAAAGCAGCTGTAGAAGTTCAGAAGGGACTAAGCAGTCCAAGGGCAGCAGGGATTTTGGTGACTATCTCTCCTAGCTGTGCAGCACAACGCTTCTATTTCAAAGAGCTCTCATTTCCAGGGTATGTCTCAAAACAGCCAAGATTTTGGGGTCTGTCTCTTCTCCAACAAGAGTATTCACTCATGGTACCATATTCATATCACAAGTTTTATGACCCCTCCTGGTTGTGTAACTTCAGCTGTGGTATAAAGCTGTGAAAGTCATTTGTACAAATTGAGTTAGGAACCACTCAGGGAGACTTTGCGTGATCTTCTGCCAACGTGACTCATGTCTGTGCTGGGAGGGAACCCTCTATGAATCAGAAAATAGCTTTGTTTTCTAGCTTCTGTGCTCAGACTGTTGGGTGTTAAAAATACGACACTTTTGCATCATAGATCAATGGTTCCTCTGCTCTGCCATCACATGACCAAAAGGTTTCAGTAAAAGCTGTAAAAAGAAAGATTTAGAGAATTGTAACAAATACTCAAGCAAAGACGAGACTGGAGAAAACATTTTGGGTTTTTTTATATAGGGGCACAAAAAATAAGACAGGGCTCATATCTCCTACCTATTTTTCAGTAGCGTTTGACACTTAAATATAGGTGTTGATCTGAGTTTCCATAGCTGATGGTAGCAGGCAAGATGGTTTAATAGTCCTAGGTGAGGAGAAAGTGCTCTGGCATAATGAGAATTTTTTAATACGTAAATAACTGTCAGATTTATTTTCCTGATGTCTATTAAGTGTTTTGCTAAAGTCAGGCAAATATTTTGATAGCCATTAAAAAAAAATAAAATTAAACTACTGAATTCTCCTGATCCCACATAAAAGCTTCTAAAACTCAGACAAAACAAGTACAATTTCATGATCACATGTGTGTGGATGTGATTGATGAGGTATGATGGTAGGTCACAGGAAGAGGAAATCAGTCATTCGGGTTCTTCACTAGGCAAGGCTAATGCCCTGGTCTACAGTACAGAGAAGTTTAATGCCAGCTTTTTCCCCCAGGAAGAGGCCACAAGTTCTGGTTCTAGGACAGCATTTCAGCTTCGACAGTGATCTAGAACACCTTTAAAATAGGGCAGTGAAATAGCGTGTGGGTGCACAGAAAACACAAATAGATACACATTTATTGGGTTCAATGAAAATAATTACAGCAAAAACCCTGTCTGCTAGCTGGACAATGAAATTTAGTTTTCTTGCTTTCCCCTGAGTAAGAAAGTAATGCAATTATTCTAAAAACTATTTCATTAAAATCTAATGATTTTATGGTTGAGAAAACAGAAAAAGGGTTAGAGTTTCCTTCAGTGGTTAACATGTCCTTCGGGCCCCAGAAGACATCCTACCCGCTAAATTCCTGATGAGATCATGAGATCTTTATCCTGTTACTACAGTATAGACCATCACGTTAGGGAACACAGCATGAACTTACTTAGGCTAGTCAGGTCCTGAAATGGCTGTGAACTTCCCAAAGGTACAATGAGCAGACTATGGCTAGTCCCTCGGATATTGCACACAGCCTGCCAGCCTTTTTTCCGTAAAGGTTAGGAGACAGCAATACTTGGTCGCTGTTGGCTGATCTGTGCTGATGCTGCCCTCTGGGCTCTCCTGGCAGCCGCCGTGCCCCTGCCCATCTGCTCCCCTTCCCGGCCAGGTCTCCCCACCTGCCACGGATGGGCAGGAGGCTGGGGGAAATGCCAGCCCCAGCTGATGTGCAAAGGTACAGAGAGCTACTTTAATCACCGAGCAACAACTTGCATCCTGAGCTGCAACACAGAGAGAAGGAGTGTTGTCTCCAGCCCTTTTTTCTCACAGTCGATGGCAACAGCAGCCCTGTTCGTGCTCAGTGCCATGAGCCCAGGGTAACCTGTATTATCCTAAATGCCCGTATTCCTGTTAGCTGGCTCTAACTTTCTAGAAATACTCAGTATAAAGTGCAGGCATGGTAACATAGGTGAAGGCGAGACTGTACTTGCACAGCTCCTGCACAGCAAGGCCTGTGCTGTTTCCTGCTCTTTGGGAGGGAAAGGCAGAGACAGGAGGGTGACCAACAGAACTGAATTGTTCTGGGGGCTGTTGGAAGGAGCTACAAAGTGCCCAGCTAGGTTACAGATGCAGTCATAAGCACAGTTTTTTACTGACACATCTCTAGCAGATCACACCATTTTCAGAAATATTTAGGTGCCAGCAGCTGTGATCTGCATCCTCAATGAGCAAAAGGAGCTATCCACACTGAAAAGCTAACTTCAGTGTAAAACATGAGCTCTACAGAACTTGTCAGCTTCATCTCTGTTACTTGGGTTTAGGAAGAGTTCTGACTTTATTTGAATTTTTGTTTCACCTGACTCGTTTGAACAGTTGTTCTTGATGATGATGATGATTGTTTTCCAAAACCAAACACAGCCTCAGCCTTTTACTCCTCATCGCTTTCTCATTTTATTGGGGCCCATTAAAAAGAATGTTGCAGTAATTAATGTTGGAACAAGAGCTGAGATTTAGACACCTAAGCAGTCCTGTAAGCAAATAACTTCAAGCACTGTGTTAGTCCTCCACCATTGCCAGTTTACCTGGGAGTAGTTATGTCACTGTGTGATTACAAGACTCTCTTGTGGAAATAAAAAAGAAAGAATAAGACAAGAGAGCATTTTCTGAAAATTTTCTACAGTTTCACCCTCAGAATTAAGACAAGATGTCTGTCTGACAAGCAGAAGGATGGATCTCCTGTCCCATTGACCTTGTTTTCACCTCCCCTCTGTAGTCTAGCAGCATAAATTCATCATCATTAGCATTTAGGTGCTCGGTGTTTCCAGCAGACAAGCAACAAGAGAGTTGTCTCTACTTCATTCCAGGATTTTTGTTTTCCAATTTAATGTTGTAAGTTCAGTCATTTCTTGAGCTCAAAGTACTCCTACAGCTGTTTCCTAAGAAACGACTTGATGGGAATGGGGCAATATTTTCTGCTGTCTTTCTGCCAAGTCTCCGGTATCAAAAATTAGTTTTTAGGATTTTCCATTAAAAAGCTGAAGAAGAGAAAAAATAAAGGTTGCCACAACAATTACAGCAGAAAATAATCCTCCTGCACCAACAGCTATGGAACTTTCTGATTTCATTTTGCAATTTTGGCTCAATTAGACAGAGATATGAATTAACCCCAATGTTGCTTGATTGCTGTTACCATTCATTATTCATGTTGCTGTTCTGCCTGGAGGCCCCAGTCAGTGACTAAAGTTCTGTTGCTAAACCCTGCATAAGTCTGAAATATACAGACAGCCCCTTGTCTGACCTCAAAAGTCTAACAATTCAGAGTTTGATCAAATAGCCCGTTTTCCACGTCTCTCGAGATATTCTCCTTACGTTGTCACACCTGTGCTCCATTTAATAGCTAAATAGTAACTAATAATTAAATAAGGGGAAACTACAGAAGCTCTGTTGTGTCTGCTTTAACTCTGCATCAACCCAGTTAATCCACAGTTAAATCTCTTCTGCACTCACAGCATTGCAGCCATGGTACCCTGTCATATACTTACACATAAGCCTGCAAGAAGAGAGGGTGTTGTGGGCTCCCATACCACCTCTGTAGGATGCACAAGAAAAGAACAAAAACCTTGCATTTTAAGGTCTTTGGGCTCTTATATTTCTGGGTTTATTTCTGTGTTGACTTCAAATTCTGCTCTGTGTGTTGAAAAGCAGGAACTCCTCAGATATGTACTTTGTAGAAGCAATGAAGTCTGGCCTTTTATTTTATTTGCAGGAAGAGCAAAGGTTTGGAAAAAAAAGTCTTTGAAATTGTGTATGACAGCTTGCCATGAACGTCATTGTTATCCTGTCAGAGAAAATAGAGTAACTTTAATTCCAGCAGAAGAGTATAAGAACTGGACAGATTCTCATCTAAATTATATGGCATAGATCCTGAGCAGTTCTTTGGTCTACCTGATTTATTGTAGCACAACTGAGCTCAAAGTAGGTCTTAGTATTTAATCTGCAGATTAATATTTTATTCATATTTAGAAATATTGCCAAAATGATCCAAGATATTAACAGAAAGAGACCAATGCAATACGGAAGCAAGTAGTTTTCCAAATCTCCCTCACGGAAATCTACTACAGACTGACTGCAGATTACTGCAACATATGAAATAGTAATAGCTTCTGATGCCTTAGATGAAATCCGCAGAACAAATCTATATTAAAAGATTTGGGTCAGAAATGTGACAGGTCCGTACAGTGGTTTCTGAAGAAAACTGCCAGTGCCTGTGTGAGATTGTATGAAACTTTTATATTTGCAGTTATCCCAAAGAGGGAATCACAGGAACTGTCTTTGCAGTGATATTCCTGGGCTGAATCATGTCCTGGGATGGAGAAGGGAAGCAGTAGCCCATGCTGTACACTGCAACTTGGTTTTCTCTGTTTCACCAAGTGCTACTTTTTCCCATCCCATTTTCAAAGGCAGGGGGGTGATCGTGCATGCCAGCTGTGTATACAATGTCACACCAAGGCTAGGTTGAAGGCGAACTCTATGTTGGACAGTCAAAGACTCATAATTCAAAAGTACCAGCTGTCAGTCTCTCACCTGTGTGGTCACTATAATAAATCTGTTAGGTATATACTCTTACAGTGCTTTCCATTTGGTCCCCCCGTATTTCTTGTGAATAGACTATACTCAGCAGTACCGGCTTTTCCACATTGTCTTCCCTTTACTGCTGCTTTTCCGTATTATCTTCCCATTGTTGCATGGCTTACCCCAGGCTCTATTGGGTGCCTGCAGTGTAAAAGCCTTGCTCCATTCTTAGGCTTGTTTACTTCTTCCTGGGCTTTTCTGAGGCACAGATCAAAATTTCATGCCAGAACCAAAGAAAAACGGATTTTGTGCGTTGACTTCAGAAAACTGTGTGCCTGCCCGGCCAAATGCTGAGCTAGTTGGCCAGGTCACCTGAATAATGTGTGTTGAGGGAGGCATTGCAAGAGGCAATCCACAAGGACAAACACAGAAATATGCAGAATCCAGCCACGAACAAGGACGTACCTGAGTTGAACTGATGGGGGAAGAAGGAAGTCCTGCTTCTCTGTGGGGCTTAGAATGCCCTAGTGAATACGAGGATATGATATTTCCCTACAGGCAGACTCCACACCTTCCAGGACTGGTGATCCATTCCTCTTGCTTTGGGTAAGGGAGCAAGATTCAGTCCTTTCTTTCAGAATGTAGTCACTAACAGAAGAGAAGAAGGAGGTGATGCTCCTAACTTTTTATCGGAAGCAGTAGGAGTTAAGGGGGAACATGCATAGTCCGTTTCTTCTCCACCTAGGAGAAAAAAGGCATTATCCCAGAAGGTTTACTAGTTTTGTCTGAGTTGGCAGAGACATTCTCTTCCCAGTTCATGGAAAATTAATTAAAAATATGTGACACAGGGGGTCTGAAAACAAATGTTCATAATGGGAGATATTGAGAATATCGTTAATAAACCTTGGCTGCCCTTCTGCTGATACCTTCTAAACCTTTTCTCCTTCCCAGCCCTTCCACTCCCAGCAGCTTAATTTTTCTAGTCTTGGTGAAAAAGAAGTATTCCTCAAGTAATTACAGAGATGTGGTGCAGTGCCTCCTATGCCTGGAGTGATGGAATGGAAAAATACAGGCTCTTTGGGAAGGACAAGCAGGGAAGATGAGGAGGGGGTGTCATCCTCCATGTCAGTGGCTGGCTGCGGTGTATGGAGTTCTGTCTGGGGATGGATGAGAAGCTCACTGAGAGTTTATGGGCCATGATTAAAGGAATGGCAGGGATGGGGACGTGAGTCATCTATAGGCATATAGGAACTACCTCATGTTCAGAAGACCTGGTCCTCATGGGGGACTTCAACCACCTTATTATCTGTTGGAAGGACAGTACAGCAGGGCATTAAAAACCCAGGAGTTTCCTGGAATGCCTTGATGGTAACTTCCTTCTCCAAGTGACAGAGAAGCCAACAAGGAGAGGTGCTGTGCTGGACCTCGTGCTCACCAAGAAGGAGGGGCTGGTGTGGGATGGGAAGCTCAGGGACAGCCTGGGCTGCACTGACCATGAAATGGTGGTGTTTGAGATCCTCAGGGCAGTGAGGAGGGGCAGAGCAAGCCCTGGATGTCAGGGGAGCTGCCTTGGCCTAGAGAGATCTGCTTGGTAGAGTGCCAGGGGATAAAGCCCTGGAGGGAAGAGAACCCCAGCAAAGCTGCTTGATGTTCAAGGATCACCTCCTTCAGGCTGAGGAGCATCCCAATGGAGAGGAAGCCAGGTGGAAACATTGGGAGGTGTGCATGGGTGAACGTGGAGCTGCTGGACAGATTCCAACACAAAAAGGAAGCCCACAGAGGCTTGGAGCAAGGACAAGTAGCCTGGGAGGAATGTGGAGAGATTGAATACTCAGGGATTAGATTAAGAAAGCTGAATCACTGAGAGAATTAAATTTGACCAGAGACATCAAGGGCAGCAAGAAAAGCTTCTATAGGTACACTGGTGATAAAGGAAGGCTAGGAAAAATGTGGGCTCTCTCAGGATGGATATTGGAGATGTGGTTACTCAGGGTATGGAAAAGGCTGAGGTAGTCATCTTTACTTACTTTTTTGCCTCTTTCTTCACCAGTGAGTTTTCCAGTCACACTGTCCAAATTGCAGAAGGTGAAGGCAGGGATTGAGAGAACGAAGAACCACCTGCTGTAGGTCAAGTTCAAGAATATCTAAGTAGTCTGAAGGTGCATGAGTCAATGGGACCCAACAANTACTCAGCAGTACCGGCTTTTCCACATTGTCTTCCCTTTACTGCTGCTTTTCCGTATTATCTTCCCATTGTTGCATGGCTTACCCCAGGCTCTATTGGGTGCCTGCAGTGTAAAAGCCTTGCTCCATTCTTAGGCTTGTTTACTTCTTCCTGGGCTTTTCTGAGGCACAGATCAAAATTTCATGCCAGAACCAAAGAAAAACGGATTTTGTGCGTTGACTTCAGAAAACTGTGTGCCTGCCCGGCCAAATGCTGAGCTAGTTGGCCAGGTCACCTGAATAATGTGTGTTGAGGGAGGCATTGCAAGAGGCAATCCACAAGGACAAACACAGAAATATGCAGAATCCAGCCACGAACAAGGACGTACCTGAGTTGAACTGATGGGGGAAGAAGGAAGTCCTGCTTCTCTGTGGGGCTTAGAATGCCCTAGTGAATACGAGGATATGATATTTCCCTACAGGCAGACTCCACACCTTCCAGGACTGGTGATCCATTCCTCTTGCTTTGGGTAAGGGAGCAAGATTCAGTCCTTTCTTTCAGAATGTAGTCACTAACAGAAGAGAAGAAGGAGGTGATGCTCCTAACTTTTTATCGGAAGCAGTAGGAGTTAAGGGGGAACATGCATAGTCCGTTTCTTCTCCACCTAGGAGAAAAAAGGCATTATCCCAGAAGGTTTACTAGTTTTGTCTGAGTTGGCAGAGACATTCTCTTCCCAGTTCATGGAAAATTAATTAAAAATATGTGACACAGGGGGTCTGAAAACAAATGTTCATAATGGGAGATATTGAGAATATCGTTAATAAACCTTGGCTGCCCTTCTGCTGATACCTTCTAAACCTTTTCTCCTTCCCAGCCCTTCCACTCCCAGCAGCTTAATTTTTCTAGTCTTGGTGAAAAAGAAGTATTCCTCAAGTAATTACAGAGATGTGGTGCAGTGCCTCCTATGCCTGGAGTGATGGAATGGAAAAATACAGGCTCTTTGGGAAGGACAAGCAGGGAAGATGAGGAGGGGGTGTCATCCTCCATGTCAGTGGCTGGCTGCGGTGTATGGAGTTCTGTCTGGGGATGGATGAGAAGCTCACTGAGAGTTTATGGGCCATGATTAAAGGAATGGCAGGGATGGGGACGTGAGTCATCTATAGGCATATAGGAACTACCTCATGTTCAGAAGACCTGGTCCTCATGGGGGACTTCAACCACCTTATTATCTGTTGGAAGGACAGTACAGCAGGGCATTAAAAACCCAGGAGTTTCCTGGAATGCCTTGATGGTAACTTCCTTCTCCAAGTGACAGAGAAGCCAACAAGGAGAGGTGCTGTGCTGGACCTCGTGCTCACCAAGAAGGAGGGGCTGGTGCGGGATGGGAAGCTCAGGGACAGCCTGGGCTGCAGTGACCATGAAATCGTGGTGTTTGAGATCCTCAGGGCAGTGAGGAGGGGCAGAGCAAGCCCTGGATGTCAGGGGAGCTGCCTTGGCCTAGAGAGATCTGCTTGGTAGAGTGCCAGGGGATAAAGCCCTGGAGGGAAGAGAACCCCAGCAAAGCTGCTTGATGTTCGAGGATCACCTCCTTCAGGCTGAGGAGCATCCCAATGGAGAGGAAGCCAGGTGGAAACATTGGGAGGTGTGCATGGGTGAACGTGGAGCTGCTGGACAGATTCCAACACAAAAAGGAAGCCCACAGAGGCTTGGAGCAAGGACAAGTAGCCTGGGAGGAATGTGGAGAGATTGAATACCCACGGGTTAGATTAAGAAAGCTGAATCACTTAGAGAATTAAATTTAAATTAAAATAAAACCAGAGACATCAAGGGCAGCAAGAAAAGCTTCTATAGGTACACTGGTGATAAAGGAAGGCTACAAAAAATGTGGGCCTTCTCAGGAAGAAAGGAGGAGGCCTGGTTAGCCAGAACATGGGCAAGGCTGAGGTACTCAATGGCTTTTTTGCCTCTTTCTTCACCAGCAAGTTCTCCCAGTCACACTACACAAACTGTAGAATGTTAAGGCAGGGGTTGGAAGAACGAAGACCCTGAGCCCACTGTGGGAGAAGATCAGATACAAGAACATCTAAGGAACCTGAAGGTGCACAAGTCTGTGGGATGTCATGAGACAACCTCAGGTTAAGCCACTATCAATTATGTTTTAGATGGTTTGGCAGTCCTGTGACTGAAAAAGGGGAAATATAGCCCTCATTTTCAAGAAGATATGGGGAACTACAGGCCAGTCAGTCCAACCTCAGTGCCCGACAAGATAACAGAGCAGAAATTATGCTAAGGCAGATGAAAGGGTAAGCAGGTTGCTGGTGACAGCCAACATGGCTTCACTAGTGACAAACCATGCCTGACACATTTGCTGGCCTTTTACTACAGGGTTACAGCACTGGTAGATAGAGAAAAGAAACTGGCACCATTTACCTGGACTTGTACAAAGCATTTCACACCATCCTGTACGACAGCCTGGGTGATGAGAAGCTCAACACGTCTTGACAGTTGTGCACTCGCAGCCCAGAAAGCCAGCTGCATCCTGGGCTGCATCAAAGCAGTGACCAGCCAGGCCAGGAAGGTGGTTCTTCCCCTCTGTTCCATTCTTGTGAGATCCCATCTGGAGTACTGTATCCAGCTCTGGGGCGCCGAGCATAAGAAGAACATGGACCTGCTGGAGCAAGTCCGCAGGAAGGAGGGTTGGAACACTTCTCCTGTGAAGAGCGGCTCAGAGAGATCATTGTTCAGAGTGGAGGAGAGGGCTCCAGGGAGAACTTAGAGCAGCCTTCCAATACCTGAAAGGGCTACAGGAAGGTGGAGAGGGACTTTTACACTGCTGTGCAGTGACGGAAAAAGGGGGAATGGCTTTAAATTGAAAGAGGGTAGGTTCAGGTAGATATAAGCAAGAAATTCTTTATTGTGAAGGTGGTGAAGAACTGGAAAAGGTTTTCCTGATAAACCATGGATGCCCTATCCCTGGAAGTTTTAAGGCCAGGTTGAATGGGGCTCTGAGTAATCTGGCCTTGCAGAAGGCATCCCCATCCAAAGCTAGGGGCTGGAATTAGATGATCTTTGGAGTCCCTTCCAAAGCAAACTATTCTATGATTCTATGCTTAGTGGTGTCCAAATGGTGGCAGTAGGAAAGACAGAGTAAAGGTCCTCTATAGAAAAATTTACTGAAAACAACTGATTATTTTGGGGGAGTAAATTATTATTTTTACTGTAGTGAATTATTATTTTTACTGAAGTGAATTATTATTTTTACTAACTTGTCAATCTTTTGCCTTTTAAAGGAATTATAAGCATGAGGCCAAAGCACTGATGAGTCATTTGTGAACAAAGATGCTTTGCAGCGATGCTCTGAACATGCAATTATGTGCAAATATACACGCTTCCCCACAGACAATGAATCTGAGGATCAAGGGCTGTGATCACAAATTTCCTTCAAGGTTGCATTCAAATTGTTTCAGCTATGCTTTTTAGCACATAACTGTATTGCAGGTTACCAAGTCACAAAATAGTGCTGCCAGCAGCAAGTCACACTGTGAACATCATATAAGAAAAGGCAAAGTTGCTCCTAGAGTCACACTGCCTTACATTAATAAACCTTGAAAATGAGTTTATAAACCCTGGGAAGAAGATGAATGAAAAGACAAAGGCCATCAGTAGCAGTAGCTGATGCTTTCCCAAGGCAGCAACTTCAAGAATTAATTCCCTCTGTAGTCCTCACTCCTTTCCACCATTCTTGTCAATGATGAATTTGTTGCCATGCCACATTTCCAAGTAGGACATCAGAGTGCATCATGAAAGGGGAAAATATTCTTTTAGATAAAAATCAAAAAGGAGCCACAACAAAAGATAGAATGGTAAGACCTCCTGCTACAAGGTTAAAAGTCCATTCAAAAATCTTATTATCAATTATCCTTTACTGTGCTGCTCCCCTTCATTGTGTGAGTTGTTTGCAGCATGGCAAGCTTCCAAAGCTATTTTTCAGGAGCTTTGCAGCAGATGTGATAATTACAAGATGTGCCATCATAGGATTTTAACATTTATCTCTTTTCCTTATTTTCATTTTTACTACCTTTCTGTTAAAGGCAGCATAGATTGAGGCCGTAAACGGCCAAATTCTGTACCTTATGTAGCCACCAATATTAGAAAAGGCAAAATTATTTAAATCTTCAGTCAAATGGACAGAAATAAAAAATTTACCATAACTTCAACAGAAGTATCTAAAGGCTCCCTAGTGGGATTTCTTTCACCTCCTTCTAATCTGTAATTTTGGTAGTAACAGTAAATTAGACTTTGTAGGAAATTTTCATGTCCAAAATTAGATCAGGTTAATAATAGGATTCTAAAGCAATCCAAGGTTGTTTCTCTCCATCTTTTCCTTGGAGCTTTTCAGAACTTCCTTCCCCTAAAGAATCAGGCTCTGTGGCATGATTAATTCTTGCTGGCAAGAAACAAGAATGCTATGACACTTGCTAATCAGGAGGGAAAAAGGTGGGAAATAGTCACTCATCTGCTCTGAAAGAAGGATTTCTGTATCTAAGGATGTGAATATTAATAAATCAAAACCGGAATTGACAATTAGAGTAGACGGTCTGGGGACAAAGCAGCAGATGTGGCTATTCTTTTTAGCTAAAAAGGAGGATTTTGAGCAAAGGCCCTGTGCTTCTCCTCCGCCCCACCCCCCGCCCCCTCAGAATATGACATTGTGAACACACGCGCAAAAACACACACACACACACTCATCGCCAGGGAAGCAAATTTGTCGAGTGGCAGCGAAAGAGAATACAACCTGCAAAACACAGGGAGAAGTGGAGAGAAGGACATATGGTGATGTTTTGCTGTGCTTGATATTGTCTTGACATGAAAGACAGCTCTGCAGGAGGATTTGCAATGCCCATCAACATGCAAAAGGCAGCTTTCAGCTAGCAGTTCTGATAGTATTCAGTGGCTAACAGGCATGGAGAAGTGTAGGCCACCTGGGGTCACTGAATAATTAAATTCAATCCTCGTTTTCTCTCCTTCACTGTGGCAAAAAAACCCAACAAAACACAACAGAAACATAATAAAAACAATGAGCCCTGACCCCAGAAAACCAAAAAAATCTGAAGGTTTTTCTGATGTAATTAGTTACTTAACTTCTGTTACTACTTCTGGTTAAACTTTTGTGCTCAAACCTAGAAGCTTTCACATCAGTTTCATATCTCTGTGCGAGATGTCATAGGATAATAAAAGACCCTGTGGCAAAACTTCAGGAGACGAGGCAGGGGGAGGGGAAATTCTATTCCCACCTGAACTGTTGAAACCACTTGCTCCAGTTGCTCTTGTCGAATTATTTTGCATCAGAGCTGTTTCAGGGTTGCAAAACACAGCACACAGCAAACCAGACCTCCCTGCAATCAGGAGAACTCTAAAGGCTTCTGGGCACCATAGGTTGCAGAGGTGGGTGAGAGTTTTTAATGAGCTGCACCTAAGTAAAAGCCAACATACGTTTTTTGTTTTAACTGCAGTGTGGCTCAGGTGGGAAGCAGATTTCAACGTACAAAGGTGAGAGCATTTGGCTCTGCAGCTAACCACTGCTTCTTACAATACATGTATCTAAAGCCTTATTCTTGCACAAGGATTTAAATTTGGAAACAGGGATTTTTATGCAGGTAGAATTTTACACATCTAAATACTATTCATTCAAACTGATTCCATTAACTTTACTTTATTAATGTAAAGATTTCAGGCTTTTGAATGTCACAGCTCATGGAAAAACTAATTTTTAAATTTTTTTCAAGCTAGATAATAATACCTACTGAAACTAGTAGTAGTAGTAGTAGTAGTAGTAGTAGTATGTAATCATCATCCTCAGTACTAATATAATATTACCACTTTTTCATCTTGAAAACAACTTCCAAGGACTGCCCATGAGTGGGGAGCCAGTCCCGTTATTCCCATTTTATAAACTAAGAAGTTGAGACAAGAAACTAAGATTTTACTGTTTTACATGTAGTGTAAAACCTTAGTTGCTGAAAATATTTTACCTTGCTTTCCTCTACTGTTTCTACTCATTCAGCTCCAACATATCAGAATCTCTGCTAGTGAAATTTTCCAGCTAGTTAGCCAGCTAATCCTACTCAAGTTTTTGATGCATCTTTCCTGATTTTGAACGTATTTGTTATTGCCTTTTCCTTTTGTTAACCCAAAATGTGTTCAGCAGTTTCCAGCAGCAAAAGAGAAATTTCACTTCTGTATCTCCTTTGGCCCAGAAAGCACTTCTGACTATTACTGATGTTGCCCGGCAAACTATTGAGCCTGAGGGCCCACTCATAAATTTCGTGCTGTCCTCTGCACCAATACTTACCAAAAAGACAGTTCTTGTTAGGAGGAACTGCACTGTACAGTTTAGGCAGTGCTCGTGAGGAACATCTTTTTTACTGGAGTTTCGGAGTTATTTAATATAGCTTGAGGTTCATGGTGTTTCTCACTGGAACCTGCAGTAGGCATGCAAGAGACAACATGCCCTTTACATGCTTGCATTCTAAAGAGGCCTAAATTCAAAATTTAGGTGAAAAAAATGTTTTCATCTTGTTCTGTTTGTATTTCTGCATTTCTCTCTTCTTTTAGTATTTCATCCTAAAATTGTAGGACTGGATTTTGAAAGTATTCAGAGGATCGTGTTAGCATGACATCTGTTTGACAATGTAAAAGTGTTTTGCTGTAAATGTTTGCCTTGAATCAAAATCCACAGTAGTCAGGGGCTTTCTTCAGACATACCCTAGCAAACACCGGAGTACTTTGCTGTGGTGTGGGTTGACTGGCTTGATTGCCACCAGCTTGTTCTAGAGCTGGTAATTCTGTGCCATTTAAGCTACAGTTTATTTTATGGAATACCAACATTAATGATACTTATTTCCATTTGAAAAAAACAAAGACAGATTATGTACTAAGACATATAATGTAATGGGAAAAAAGGGGGTGTTGTTTAGAGTATAAACAACACAGGCATTTCATCATTTCATGAGCCTAAAACACGCCGTTTTTTCTCCCATTTCCCTTTCTGTAGCACTGTAGTCCTGCACCTCATGAAATTACATGAATGTGAGCTAATACCCCATACATTACTGGTATGCAAAAGAAAATTAGACTGTGAAATGTTACAACGTATTCCAATATAAAAGATAATACATTTTGTAGTCATTTGTTTATTTCATTGTTCAAGTGAATATTTGCCGCTGGCTCAGAGAGAGTGACTCTTCAGCCAGCAGTATCCTTTGGCAGCCTCAGACAAAAACAGCCTTCTTGGCAAGGGAGACATATTCCACCACTCATGAGTTGCAAGCCGCTCTGCTTGTCGCACGGCCCACGCAGCCCAGCCCCGCGTCCCTGCTGCAGCTGGAGCACGGGGCAGAAGCTGCAGAGGCACACGCAGCTGCAGGGAGAGTCAGGGACACCATCTGAGGCCCAGTGAGCAAGGTAAAGATCGAGATGTTGATTAGGCACCCCGGTTTCGCATCTACGAATCGTTCACTTTTCGGTGTCTGGAACACCCCACAACTGTTAACTCCCTGGGGCTGAAAAGGGTAGCACAAAATACATTGGCAGCCATTATCTATTTGAGTCCTGGCTAGATGTGACTTTTTTCACTCTGTCTAAATTCCTTTTGTAACCACATAAATTGGAAGTTTAATTCATTGGGAAATTATTTTTATTTCACTTTAAACTGGCTGAAATTTCAGATTAGTTTTTAGGTATGCGCATGGGAATCTCTCTCACCACGCCTGAGCCTTTCTTCTTCCCTCCCTCGTGTGCTGGAAATCTGCCGACTGTAAAAATTTATTGTAAAACTTTCTGAAAATATTCAAAAAGGAAAAGAAGACAGCGTGGAAAACAAGTCCAACAGCGTATCAGTGAACTTGAATGAAGAAACTGTGAGATGTAGTATAGTGCCATATGCAGTTGCCCTTACTCTTTAACAAAACAGGAGCTGTCACATCTGCAAGTCCTATGAAATTAACTGTGAATTTTCTTGGGATTAGTTTAATTCTATGTAAATTCCATGCAATCTGTAGTTTGCAGAAGGTGGGGTTTCTATCTGATACAGACCACAATTAACAAGATAATCCCCCTAGGTACAATTCTTCTCATGTCTTATGCCACGCCAGCTGGGAGTAACTTACTGTGTGAGTCATTCTATTGAGATCCATGTAAAAACTACTGAGTAACTCCACCACAATAGGCCTTCAGATTAAACAGAAGATGCTCTTTGGTTCAGTTATACAAATAATTAAACAGTAAGAAAGTGATAAGACCAACATCCACTGCTCTTAGACTAGCATAGCCACACACATACAGTTCATTGTGTCATGAACATCATGACCTCATGACATTAGAAAAATTACATTTTTGTTAGCCAGAAGGAAGATTGCCATGATGTCTCCCATTAAGTTTAAAACACAAGCCTTTACATGATTAAATTTGCAGGAACTCAGCTTCCCTAGTAAGGCAAACATTCTCAGAAAAGCCAGACATCAGAATGAAAGCTGAATTTTTCAAGAATATTCACTGCTTAATACAGTTCCTGTATGGTACCCCTGTCTGTGTTTTCAAAAGAGCTCAGTATTCAATATGATGAGGAAATTATTTTGTAAATGTTGAGCTATTTTGAAAATCCTGGCCATGAGGTAAAGTTTTCAGAAATGGCGAAGACATTGTTTCAGAAACTAAAATGTGATCTCAAACAGACAAACACTTTGCTATGAATAAACAAATCAAGATAATAAAATGCCTGCAAGAGCATTTGGGAGAGCACAAATGCCTCAGTAACCCATTCACTGACTGGTAAAAAGAGCATATAAAAATCACAGGACACCTTCAACACTCAGAAGCCTCCAACTTCTATAGAAAGCTGGAAAGTAGATATTTTTGAAAACAGGAAGAAGCCTCTTATCTGCAGGCTCTTTAGAAGTTTAAAACAATTTTAAAATGTGGCTCTAAAGCACTTTTGACCTATAGTGGGTACATTCTTTTAAGTCTTCTACAAGCATGTGTTTGGCAGACAAGGATGAATGATTAAAAAACTTTTAGCTATTTTGATAATATTCCTTCTTTTCTGCTCAGATGTTTTCTACCAGGAGTTATGTTCTCAAAAGCAGGCAAATACACTTGCTGATGTGTTCCATGAATCATTTTTTAATCTACAGCCCATTCAGAAACAGTTCACTGCAAATATTCAGAAATGAAGATTTGTCCTTTAGTTAGATAAATTACATGATACTGTTTCTTTTTGCCTGAATGGGTGACTCAGATAACTAAACTACAACTGGAAGATTCTCAAAATGCAGTCTGAGTGTAAAATCAGAAATTTGGAACTAAAAATGCAATTAGAAACTTGCTGAGAGTTATGTGTGCAGTAAGGGGCTCATGTATCCACATGCACATGTCTTTATGTCCAGCTCCTTGGCTGTTATAAATCAGAGAATGTCCGTGAGGGCTGAGATTCTGGTCCATATCTTTAACTTCACTATTCAGAGCTATGTAAATCAAGTCAGCTTGCATTTACATCTTCCTCAAAATGCTATAAGGAGTGCATTGCGTGTTCTAATGGCTGGTGGGGAGTGGGCAGCACAGAAAGCAGATCCACATGTATCTCTGTGACAGTCTTCCCAACAGCATAATAAATTAATAATTAAAGCTACTCCCAGGTATCTTAGTTCTAACTCTTAGCCCAGCTGTAGCCAGCTTGGAGGCCTGAGAATAGCCCTGCTTCAGGGTAGACACAACTGATTTAAATATTTTAAGGGCACCGAGTGGGGCATCCACACCAAGATACACCTCACTGCCTCTTGATCAACCTCCTAATTGCCTAAAAGAGATTGGTGCAGCTGCATTCTCCACACCTGATTCTGATTTTGCTTACCCTCAAGCAGGAACTACTAAGAACACCTCAGAATTTCAGAAGTCTAAACTGGGCATAAATAAAGATCACAATCTCTTCTGTGAAAACTTAATAGAGATCTAGATTGGCCTGTGCTCTGCCAGGGCATTAGTCACTTTGAAAACGATGATAGTGCAGCTTTAGCGAGCCTCACTCCTGCGGTCTGTTTTTCTTTCCCTTAATGGAGTCAGCACACTGAGGCAGATCACACAAGACAGTGCAGGCTGAGTCACTGGCTCTCTCACTGTGTTTGTCCATCAACGGGCCTGCCATTGGAGGGATGACACTTCACCTTTTAGAGCTTACTCATACATTAAGGGTATGCATTAATATTTATTTCCCTTGAGAAGCCCTGCATCATTTACAGCTCTCTGAGACCCGTAAGAACCAACAGAGAATCCGGGATCACCACTGTTTCTTCAGCATGTTAGATTATATAGTAAAACCTTACCAGAGTGGCATGCTTGCTGATAAACATTGTGGCACAGAGGGGTTCAATTAAGCTGCTTAAATGTTGACAAAACTATGCATCCTTATGTTACCTGCGAAACAATCTACAGCATAAATTACAATTCTGTATTTGGGTATCTGGTAACATACATGTCTTAGCAGGAGAAACTTTGAAACAACAATGTGTTGATGAATACTTCAAAAAAAAGCTCCCATGCACTCCCATGCTTAGCTGGCTGCATACACTGTGTGTTGAGCTATATCACTGGGAAATTTACTCAGTGGAAAAAAAACCAAAACAAAACACTTTCTCTCAACAAAAAGCAGGCACCACAGCTTGTTAAATGAGTAAAATTTCTGAAGGCAGAAGCTTCTTACTTGTGAGAGTAATACAAGCACATCAAGCAATATGGACAGATCTAATTTCAGCTGCAGATCATTTTCAAAATTCAGCCATGGGAGGAATTTGCAACCATGATTAAAATACAAGAGTAAATCAGAAAAATTGCTCCTCTGTGTGTGTAATTGAAGGGACAATTAAAATAATTAGGGAAAGAGGTGAACAGAGAGCTGTTCATAACTCAATTTTTCATCCCTCAAAGCGCTTTGAAAAATGTAGCCCTAGCAGGATTTTCTGAAGATGACGACATATTGTTCCTTAAAATATACTAAACTATACTGCCTAGCAATCTACACATAAGGTAAAGGCAGGTTTGAGTGTCGATATTCTAAGACAGAGATATCGTACCTGCGAAATAAGTGATAATGTGTGTGACACGACAGCAAGAATCCAAGTGCCTGGGAGAAATCCTCGTTGTCAAGAATCTTTTAGATGTAACCAGAGAGAGATGAACTCTGTGAGAGGGTGAGATATAGCTCAGGAATAGTCCAAACTTGGTTGACGGCAAAATTGTAGTGGGCGCCTCCAAGTCCTGAGACTTTTTTCCCAGCACAATTTCATTTTAGAATTCTGAAGTCAGTTACAGGATTGCATATCTCCTAAAGAAGATGCAAAAATTAAGCGTGTAAGCTTTGATATGGATGCCTGATCAGCTGCCTCAAGGGATAATGGATTTCAGCAGCAGCACAGAGGATAAAGTCCTTTCTGGAGGTCTCTTTCAAGACTCATTCATTCTGTTGGCTTTATTTAAAAGAACTATATAAAACTATATATAAACTAGAGCTCTCTGTTGCTCTAGTTTATGCTTCACTGAAGTTACTCCAACATAAAACTTGAGTAAGGTGTGAATCAGCTCTTAAGATTCTGCAATGTTTTCAACTCAGTTTTGGCTGCTAAATCTAGCTGTGGCTGACGCAGTATTGATTTTGCCCAAACATTTCTTTTTAATTGATTTGAAATATATGTATGTTTTACAGCAATTGGGTATCTAGCAGAACAATATAGTCTGTGGACCTCCAGTAATCAGGATGACAGTTTATGTGGTACGTTTCTTTCCCTGTTTTTACCAGTGTATGTAAATTAATACCCTCTGCAGATCTGCTTTTACTGTGATATAAGAAGGTGTAATGATCTAATAATTCTCATGCTGCAAGGCAGTTAGCTATTGCAAATTTAACTAAAATTATATAGACAGCATCTGAGAGTTATTGACATTGAGCACCCACAACTCCCTCTGAAATCCATACAAGGTAGGGGTGCTCATCATTTCTTAAAGTAGGCTAGTAATGTATTCATGACAGACTTTGTATACACAAGCCATCCTGTGAGCGGCAGCACTAATTAGGCCTGATTTCAGGAAGACTCTGTTCACACTTGCCTGCCCTGCAATAACTCCCAGTCCTTCCACCATGGCCTTCTCTCACCTGTGTAACCTCAGTTCCCCCTGCTCTGTTCCTAGAGCCGCCTCAGCCCACGCTTCCACTTCTTCCTCCAGGTATCCCCTGCCCCATTCCCTCCTTAATATTTCTTGCTTCTTTCTTCTACACCTCCCCTCAGGCACCATGCACTTACCTCTTACCTCCTTTCCAGTTCTTTTCTCCACAAACTGAAAAAAAGCCTGATTCACTGATGGGCTTGAAGTCATTTGGCCATGTTGGCATTGCCAGCTGGCACACAAAACACAGCAGGTAATTATTTAATTCATGCCGAAACCCTCCCCTCATTTGGAGTACTTATTTAGCTCTTTTCCCTGTGTAGCTGCCAGTTTTCAGGGAACCTGGAGGGATGGAATATATCTAAGGCTGATACATCTCTGATAAATTGAGTTGAAATAAGCCAACAGAATCAGAAGTTATTTGAGGGCAGGACAGAAAAAAACAAGTGGGCAAGTAATACTGTTATGCAAGTCCTATTTCCTTAGAAAGTCAGGCTAATAAACATGCAGGCAGCTGTTCATTTTATTTCTTTTCTCGTGACCTTTCCTGTCTGCTTGGATCCCAGTTCCACAACTTCACCCATATTAGATGACCTGTTTGCCCACTCAGTACCTCAGTTACACCTCAGTGCAGCAACGTGCAGACATCACCCATGGGCCCGTGGTCTACATGGTCAACACCCACATAGGGATCATACAAGCCTCCATTTCCTCTGAAATAGCCACTGGCTTTGGGCAAGCACTTTTTTGTTGCAGTGACAGTGCACGGTCCTCCTTGATACTAACATGTTAGAGAACCTCATGCAGTAAAACTGCCATCATCTTCTTCCCTGATATGGCACACATTTCTGGGAATCTAATCCATTAACAATGACCTCACAGTCTTATCAGTCTCTTGGTGTTATTATTTTATGGTGTGCTTAGAATTGCAAGGGATGCGTGGGTTTTTTGGTTTTTTTCTTAGATGATAGCAAACTACCTATTTTTGTCACTTTCTTCTATTATAAGTGCTTGATCTTTTTTTTTTTTTCCTCCCAGCAGCTTTTGGAGATATCCATAGAGACGTAACATACAGACATAAACTGAACTGACTTTTCCTCCTCATATGGGAGCTGTGGATGTGAGGTACATGTTGATTCTCAGAATTGCCAGAGAAGTGTAAAAGCCTATGGAGAAGGTTGTCCAGTTGTAAACATGGATGTGCTTGTTTGCCTAGGGCAGCTGTAGTACTATGGCTGGCACAGCGGTGCTCAATTTTTTCATGAGTAGTAAAATCGAGTTCATTGGTGGTCCTGTAGCTTTTTCCACAAAAGGAGCGACTTTTGTCCTACTGTAGACAAATTCCATATTGAGCAATTTGTGTAAAATTAATGCAATATGGTTCTCTTCTCTTCTTGCCTACAGAGCTTGAAAATTTCTTTTAGCCTCATCTAAAACCACTGGAGGGAACTGGGTTTAGAACAGACCCTCCATGGACTAGTGCATGCTGCCCACGAGACCAGTCCTAGCTGAATACAAAACTCACAATGATTCCATAAACGTATCCTAAATACAGCACACATGTATTGCAAGAGGATTTTAATTACCACAAATGGTTCTGATTACAGCTTCACATCACACTTGAAGTGATCCCAGTACTGCCACTTCTGAGGAGTCATTGTTCTGCACAGACTTGCTGGTCCACCAGCCCTTTCCCTACACCTGCGGGCACTGGGATGTCACAAGAGCAGCCACTACAGCCAAATAGCTCATACTAAGTCCCGGTGAAGCAAAGTCTGTGGTACAGAAGAGGCGCTGGGGCACAGTTAAGGGCTTCCCAACAATGCCTACCTGGCTGTACAGCTTTGAGACTGCTGGCCGGGAGACAGACAGGGAAAGGGAAGAAGAAATTCCACCTACAAGTTCAAGGAGATGTCACCTTTGGTGCTTCGTCTCTCCAGCTGGGTATAGATCTCAGCAGGAATGGCTGGTGACTTGGTCCACGGCCTGAATTTCTCCCAGTCCACCACCGAGGCATGGAATTGCTAGCTTATCAAGTCTCCTCACTAGTATGGGCTAAGAAACTTTTGCTGACATGCAGTGGGAAAGCAAATAACTTCTTTGGACAGATCCTTGATTTGTCCAGATTTAGTGGAGCCCTTATTCCTCTGAGGGAAGTGAGAGAAGTCCTATACCAGACTGGATCAGCTTTGCCTATCCCTGAGGTGTGAGCTTGAGAAGGATTCAGCTGGGATGGCAGATGGGAAAGTCATCACTACCGCTTTCCTTCTCCATGGCCCCTGTTTTTGAAGGCTCAGCACCCTGGTTCTTGGCTTCCTCCGGTCCTGCCACTGCTAAATGCTCGCCTGAAAGGGGATAAGAAAGCTGGTGGAGAGGGAAGCCTGTTCAGCTGTAGGGAGCAGCCCTTGTGCCAAGGCCATTGCCTCTACTCGGTGTGGCAGTGTCTGTCCCCAGAGCTGTTTCCCAGGGGATGTCACATCTGCACTATGTGCACAGTCTGCCCATGGCCAGCACTAGGCTGATAGCAGACTGCTCCACCGGAGCCAGGCTCAGTTGCTCTTGACCAGAGAGCTGGGGCAGCAATTCAAGGAAGCTAGTGTGGAATGATGTCTCCTCCTGATGCAGATAAGCCTTTCCCTAATTGCTGAGGTAATAAAACAGCTTCCAGCCTGGCCCAGCACACACCCATACTGCTTCTGACCATCCTGTTCAGCCACATTCCTCTCAGAAGCATACCAAAACTTTTGGCAGGCGTGAATGGTCGTCTGCTGAGTGTGGCAGAGGACCTGAGCTACTCTGCTCCTTGCAATTTCACTTAGCTGGTTCTACATACCTACATATTTGTGAGCTCTGAAGGTGGAAATCAGCACATGATTTCACACAATCAGCAAAGAAGTCTTTAGTATCTCTGTAATGAGACAGCTCTTCAGAAGGGCAGCTGAGAGCACAATTAGACCACACCTTGGAAACATCTGCTTCTTGCTCAACAGAAGGCAAGTCTGGGTCTTACTGTGGGCTCCAGTAGAACTAAAAAACTACAACATCCATAATATTATCTCAAATATATGTTGTCTCAGAACCCAAAACTTCTTGCTGTGCTTCTACAGAAAAAGGAACCTAGTTCTGAAGCTCGGGTGGGAGTCAGAGAAATCTCAATGGATCAATAAACTCAAAGATGAGAAATACCTCACAGTCAGTTTAAAAACTTGGTTTAAAAATCAAGGAGATCATCTTCCCTGAGTTGCCTAAACTAGTGAGGGTCCCACAGTTTGGAACAGATCCTGCAAAAGATTTATTACATGATTGATAAAGGCCTGATCCTGTGTGGTTTCTCTTTTTGATGCTGTATTTCCATGTAATCTGAATGAAGAGGGGTTTCTTATATGCTGCAGTTACCACTTCTGTGGAAAATCTGATTGTAAAACGCAGGTTTGCACAACCGTCCTGAGAAATAGGATGGTAGAGAAAGCTATACAGGGATACTTCTCTGTACTCAGGTATCCTGTCTCATGAACAGTACTGGGTACTACAGACATCGGTTAAAGGAACCATGAAAAGTCCTGTAGTTAATGCTGTTTTCAGTTATTAACCTAAAATTGATTCTGTTTCATCCCAACTATTACCTGAGAAATTTTACACGTTAAAATGAAATAGCATCATTTGACTTACATGTTTGCTCAATGCATTATAATGGAATAATAGAGAAGCTTTTTGAAATAATCTGAATGGTGCTGGAGCTCTCTTCCTTTCTCAAAGGTGAGTGCAATAATGGGAGAGGAAGGTGTAGGGATCTACTCAGAACTTCTTGTCTTGACCAGCAGCAGGTGACTGCCTGAGGAGAAATTTTCAAGAAGGTTGACTTCTCAGCTGTGACAGTCCTGCAAGCCAGAGGGACTCCAGCAGTCCTTGAGTACACAACAGATCGTGAACAGTTGTGTCCTCTGAGTATTTGCGGATTACTTTCATGAATGACAATGCAGATGGTACTTTACCAGGGGGCCTTTGCCCACTGACTGTCCAGGTCTCTCTGCAATTAGCTGGAGGGCCCTGCAATGAGGGAACACTTTGGGGGCCTTCAGACTTGAGGCGTGATCTCCCTCTCCTCCAGCCATGAGAGCGAAGGCCTGATGATGCTTTTCATGTGTCCAGATGGAGGCCCTCCACACGTGGGTGTTGTCTCTGAAGTGTGCTGGACCACATTCCAACCTCTTTATTTTCCTAGCTTTCCCCCATTGCAGTTCCTTTTGACACAGAGGATTGTCTGCAGAGTTTGCTGCCATAATAGTTGTATCTTGACTAAAATATTTCACCTACTAATTCCCCAGAGTAGAAATCCTATACCTGTTCTTTAATGTGCACAACAATAATACAAAAGCAACCCTCCCATTAGCCTAGCAACAGCCAAATTACACCAAAGATATAAAGAAAAATGGCTGAGACTTCTAGGCTTTGCTAAAACAAATCCTTAGGGGAGATTTAATCGCTAAATGCTCTGAAGCTGCAGCTGAACAAAAATAACAATTCAGTGGATACAGACCAGAAGAAAAAAATAGAAGTCCATTTAACCAGTAGTAACACAAACAATAAATACTCTGTGGGACTGAAGAGCTTTCATTGTGTGATATGAAAATACATCTTATTCTTTCTGCTTATACTCAGTTCTTGGTGAGACCATTTGTCTATCTCTTCCCCTCTTCTTCTAAGATTTCCACAAAATGGAGCATTTTTACTTCACATTTACTAATTCATTTCAGTTCTGGAAGAAAAGACAGTTCTGTCAGTTGTAATATCTCTTCAACACTCAACAACAAGCAGAGGGCCTGGAAAATATACGTTATGCAACAAGTCAACCATTTATTATATTTCAAAAGTTACTTCCCTTCTGAGTTCTCTAAACAAATATGAAAGGCTGCTAAACCAGAAGGAAATCACATTCTAGCACTGAAAACAGCAATGAAAAAATGCTAGTAGTAAACTTTAATTTCAACTCTCAGCTGCTATAACCGTCAGTGGGTGAAGAGCAAATCTTTCACATTACAAAGAACTTGGTTAAGATTTTTTTTTAACCTTTTCAGCACAAGGGTCTGAAGAATGTTGTTCCTTGTAGTAACCCTTTAATTCAGTCCAGTGAGACTTTTAAATACATCTGTGTGAAACGTTAGGCTTCTATCTTGCAGGAGGTGTTAGGCTTTTTTTTTTCTTTTAATGTTGGAGCTTCATAGGAATGTCTAAATCTCATGGCCAAGCACTGGTAAAGTGCTGCTCTCTGGCTGGCTTAGGCATCAGATTTATGAAACCAAAACTGGGGTCAGACCCACTGAAAACCTGCAGTTTCTCTGAGTTTCCTCTCTGCCAAGCTCTCTTTGCTAAATGCAGAACTCAAAACAGACTGAAGGCTTCTTGCAGCCCTGGGGAGTTCTTGGCTGGTAGATAGAGGAGGGAGCCCAGCCTCCTTCCTCTCTCTCCCAGCCAAAGTGTCAGGATTGGATGCAGATGCACTGCACCGCCTTCCAAGTTCCTGCACTAACTTGGGAGTCAGCGAGATAAAATTAAAAGTCAGCACAATGCAGACGTGGAGTGAGGTCGCTCTGCACTCCTGGGGCTGGTCTGACAGCCACCAGGCAGGAGAAGAACCGGGCTGAAGGCCAGCTGTGCTCGCTGGACAAATAGCTCCTCCCTGCAGGACAGCAGCCTGGAAGGTGGTCAGTCACAAGCTTTTCAGCAAATTCCACTTCTGTAATACCAGGAAACTTAGTTATGATCAAAGTACTTTTCAAACACTGGGCCAGATTCTGGGCTCAGTTTTATAGAACATGTCCAGAATGATTTCTTAAGCCAGTAGAGTTGCTGCTGCTTAATATCAGTATCAATTTGGCCCGGTGCAATTTGGCTAAAGTTGATGAAATTATGGCAAAATATGTAAATGAGGAATGGTTTTATTCTCTTAGCTCTTCTTTTCAATCATTTGCTTTTTCCCTTTTGGCTCCTGCTTTCCATTTAATTATGCCAGGCTCTAAAATGCATTCTCAACGGCAAGCCAAGATTTTGAGTAATTGCAAGGAAGGGAGGATTTCTTGTTCCGACATACACATTAGCTAATTTTCCCTGGGTTCTGATACTAACTATCAGATTCCACCACCCCACCCCCGTCTCTGGGCTGGGTTGTTTTTTTTTCCCCTTGTTTTCCAATTGCGAAGCAGACATCTGGCAGCTCTCTGGTGGCAATAGCTGATACACTCACTCAGCTTACTGCACTTGGCCATTTCTCTGTGGGAGGTAGGAGAAGAGGCAAAAGGAGCCGTGGTTTCAGATTCAAGCCCTTATTTTTATCCTATGTAATTCCACAGCAGGATGTTTTCTTCCTCCTACCACCCTCAGGCTTGTGCTTTTTATTATCGCTGAAAGACCAAACTAGCAAAAAAGACTTCCCATGCCTTTAACATCGAGGAAGATCTTTCCAGTTTTCCTGTTGCAAACAATGTCTGTTTCTTCTCCTCCTAGACCTCAGACGAACTCTTCCTTCCCCAGCAGCCCCAGAAGCAAGGGGTGCCTGAACTGGGGCAGGGGATGCTCGATTCAGCGCTGCCACCTGGCCTGCCTGATGCTTGCTGCCTTGGAGGTCACAGCAGTCGGAGAAGCGATGTGGAGAGCACCTGCCACGCTGTTTTTCTGTGGGAAGAGTCCCCAAGGGACATATTGACATGTGGGAAGGGGAGGGGAGAAGGGAAGCAGCGCATGACTGTATCTGCCACAATTTGCTCTGTTTGTCCCTTGAGTTCTTGAAAGAGAATATGACGGAGCCCTCCATGACCTCAAGCTTTCACCTTAATATTTAATAATAATTTATATTACTGTGATGTTGATTAAGACTGAGTAAATATATACTACACATAAATTATTTCATTCTAAATCAACAGCCACATTTTTTCCCCGGTAATGATCATCATTAGCCTGGAATGTTTCTCATGCTTATAATTTTTTAATAAATTGAAATTATTTTTATTGCAAAATAATACCCACATGCCCCTGTGTAATTTTGAATATTAATTCATTCCTATTCCCATATCTGTGACAATCTTGCCTGAAGTCATTTAGGCTCATATGAGAATGATCAGATTTTATTCTTGTACAAACTATAGAGTCTTCTGTTCTTTTGATACCAGTGCATTTCAGCTTCAACGCTGATGCTGACACAAAATAATTGTCAAGACATCAAGTGGTCTGTGTAAGGGCCAAACTTCATGTGAGACTTTTTTGTTCTCCATCACAAAATATTTCTAGCCTGATAGGCTAGAAATTATTTTGATATTTAGTTCCAACTGCGTGGGCTTGTACACATAATCAATAGATATGTCTTTCATGATTGCATTTTATCATATTTACCCTATTGTCTTTATTCCCACTCAGCTACATTGAGATAAACTGCTCCCTGATATTTAAGAAAAATAGGAAGTACTGAATGTCACTATTAAGCAGACTTACATCTCTGCAAGAAAAACAACTATGATGTGTCAGCCTCAGATAACATCATCAAGTAATTTTCTGAGTAATACTAATAATTCAGCCTCAAAAATTTTTCAATTTCTAAACAAGCCATCATAATATTTGGAGTTGTCATATGAATATGTATTATAAAGCTTTAGTAACTCAGGATGTCTGAATGTATAAATAGGAAAAAGAATACAGAAGAAAAATTAAAATGCTTTAAAAATAGGCTCAACTGATTGAAAACCCTGGCTAGAAATTCCTGCATTGTGTACTGGGAATGCACAGTAGCAGTGAGCCCAAGATGTTGAAGATGTGCCATTACTTTTTAGCCACGTAATCTCAGTTTGCGACTGTCAGCAGCTCTTAATATGCCCTATCAAAGGATCCTCCTAGAATATGCAGAACAGGCTTGGTGAGTAGAGACACAAAAAAACCAAAAAAACCTGCAGCCCACAGCTCTGGCTTCACTGCAAGTGAAGATAGTAAAAACAGTGTCTTCACTGTTTCCTTTAAGCTCAGTTACGGGGCAGGCCAGTGACGGCTGGGGAAGAAGGCTTTAAGCAGAAACCTGAATATGAGGCAGAGCGAGACAGTGTAAAAACAACACTTTTGTGGAAGCCTCTTTTGTCCTGAGCACAATTCTGGTTAATTTTAAGAAAAGCTGATATAACACTCAGCCAGTTAGAGAAGGTATGTTCAGGTTCCGCAGCGATAGAATTGGCCTGACACCAGCCTAAGGGCAGGTTTCTACCAGCACGGAGGTTTATTTATCCAAATCACTGATCCATTAGGACCATTCTGAGTTTCAGAGGCCATTAGTGCTACAACTGCTGCCCACTTATCCTGCTCCCTGCTACAAACGTCTGTAAGGAGGTCCTTGCTCAACGTGCTGCGTGAGGGCAGATTACCTCTTCTGTCTGCAAAGAGTAGGCAAGGTTACACTTGACCCATCTGTCTGGTGTGTCACCCCCAGCACACAGATGGAGTTTAGCCAAATCTATCATCACAGACGGCTGGTGTACACTAGTGGTGATCTGGAAGACAGACTATTGCACTGCTTTACTTTACAGCTTCCTGCATCAAGATGACTAAACTCTAGAGCGTGCAGTGTGCTGTTGTCAGGCTTAACTCAGAGCGAGCAGTCTCAACACATCACAGTAATATTGCAGGAATGGGTGGTGGCTCATTTTCAGAGTTTGCATTGATTTTAAAATTGCTTTGATGACCTACATTTTTTGGGGAGGGGGGAACAAACTGGGGGGAAAGGGTTTGTCTCTCCATGTAAGCCTAAGCACCAAATGAGACGTCCTCACTCTCACCAAAAGTATAGGTTGGAGTCACAGCATCCTAATGCTGCAACTGTTGTGCATCCCAGACCCAGGGCTTTAAGTCTTTTACAGGAGGAAAAAGTCAGTAAATTAATTTTAAAGGAAACTTTCAGTCATTTTTCTCCAGTATTGGTTTTAAATGGATCAGTTCCATCCCATGGAACTTCTGTCCTACTCAGCTTATTTAAAAGTGATCTCCTATATGTTTTAGTTTCAGTCTGACTCGGTGTTTTGCTCGTACAGAAGTTAATCACATGTTGAGTATTGGCTACAGTAAGAAAAAAGAGAGACTCAGCAAGAGAGTTGTAAGCACTTATATTTTACCTCACATTTGGGACAGACAAAGTGCATGTGTATGATTGGTTACTGTGGCTCTGCTGATGTGCACTAACTCGTTGAGCTGCAGTAAACTTAGCATCTGTCTGAGCCCTGAGGGTTTGTCTACACACAAAAGTTGTTGTGTTTAACCATACCATTAAAGTGCAACATTGCCCTCAAGGACAGATGCAGTCAGTCTGACATAAAAGTATGTAAACCCACAGAACTTAGTCCTGTAAGAGAATAGGAGTAAGCTAAAGAGAATAGCAGTAAGCTTAAGGTACATAAAGTATCTTTATACCTTACTACAACATTACCTACAGGAGAATACACCAGTGTACCACCATTTCATGCAATTAAGTCAGTGAAAATACTGTGCAGAAACCAGGCTTGAAGTAATACAGTACCACTACTGCTGTTAAAATTATAACTTAACACATATTTCAAATCCTTCCACTTCTGTGGTGTGTGCCATTCAGCAGGGAAAAAAAATCTCCTAGACTGCAAACAGGAAAAGTGTATAGGGTGGGCGGGAAACACACAAATGGTAAAATGCCACCAAGAGTCTTGTGTGAGAGATATTAAACCTTTCTGTTCAAGAAATGGTGCATTAAAAATTCAGGAACTGGAGAACAGGAAGGAATCTGAACCAAAAATTCAGATTAATTGAGCAAACAGCCAATTGCTAAGCTTTCTGCATTATGTCTTCATTTGGTAATTCATGACAATTAGGTGACTTTAGGAAGGTGGAAAGTATGACAGTAACATGACAGTCAGCAAACAAATTTTTCTGTAGTTCTTGTAGGAGCTTGATTTGAGACTTGGAACCTATATATAACGCATTCACTGTTTTAAAGAGGAGCAATAGAAAATATGAGCCTTGCACATGCATTGGTAGATTGACCTAAAATCTAATATGGAATATACGTTATATGCTGAGTATACACATAGAATGAGGTCTGCAAGGAAATTCTTTGTTGTGGGGCGACAGCATTGCTCCTGGAGTGGATAATAAATTACAGAACATGTCTTTTGGCATGATTTAGAATATTTATTGCAAATATCTACCGTAACATAATCTGCTGTGTGACACAAACTGGTAAAATGTGTAGGGCATACTCTTTTGTCGTCTGAGGAAAATGTGAAGTCTGAATTTCAGTGTAGAGGAGGTTCCGGCCGAGGTTAGGTCGTCACAGTCAAACGCAAAATGACAGCCACTGATACAGAAAAAATGGCCATCCTTCACTGGTAATGCGTGACTTTATGCTGATGTATTTCCTTTTCACTTCCACGATGTATTTATACGTTAGAGTCTATTGGGGTTACCTGGTGGGGTTTTGGTAGCAGGTGGACCACAGGGGTGTGTGACAGGCTGGAATGTTAAGGGCCAGTGGCTCCAACAGTGGGTGCTTTGCTGAGGCTGGGTTTGTGACCCCCCAGCCAAAAGGGAGGAGGAGAGGTTTTGGGGGTGCAGTGAAACCTCCGAGCTGCGTAAGGACAGCCCAGGTGCGGAGGGGTGAGCACCCGTCCACCACCGGAGGATGACCGTGACAAAGCAACCTCCGCTTAGCAACAAGAAGGGTTGTGAGCCACATGGGGGAAAAGAAAAAGACCCTGTGGAGATAGGAGATAGTGCTTTTTATCATGCGAGAGTCCTTCCTTACACAAACAGGCTCAGGCGTAAAACTGCCTCCTGGGAGATTTATCGGGACGTTAACATTCACACATAGGCCTGAGGGTTTTCATCCCTTCTGATGGGGCATAACTGGCTCAGCCACACTGGCGTGAGAGGCAGCTGCCGTGTCTTAGGAGGTGTCATAAACCACCAAAGACCCTCCAAGTACCCCCAGACTCATCTCTGGGGCCTTCCACCAATGGACTGCCTGTGATTCACAGTGTTGCAACAGATACACAATGTTGCAACAGTGTTAAACTCCCCTAAGGGAGCTTCCTGAGCCTTTCCGCCTGAACATACTAATTAACACATTGAATTCAGGGACTTCCCCCACCCCAGACAGATCAATACTGAGACCATCACTTCACCCAGTGGATACTGAAATTGAAGCAATCAAGTCTTGTCACTGGATCCACGAGTGGTGACTGTGTATCTTTCAACTCTTAACCTTTCTTTCTGTTTCTTTTCCTTATGTATTTCCGTAAGTACTGCTTCTATACTTTCCTATTGCTAGATTTCTACAGATAATAACCAAAATGGCTACAATACCTCCTTTCCATTGCAAACAAAATTGTTCTAAAATCAGTATAAATATATTTTATATATATGTATATATATATGTGTATACACAGATATATACATAAAAACATCATCCATTCAGGGTCATTTCACTCTAATCGACCCCAGAGGATCTGTTAAGAAGAACCCCAGGTACCCTTGCCCCCAGGGATGGGCTGTAACAGGTTAACTTCTGTAAGAAGACAGCAGAAGGAGTCTCCATGTCAGACAGAAGGAGTCCCAGATGACTACGAGGTGGGCCAGCAGCTGACCAAAGCTAAGCCTGTCCATGATGTTGGTCTCACCTCTGTAACAACGTATTTAAGGAGTTTAAAAACGCTGCACAACAGCATCTGAGAGAGAAGAGTGAGAAAACGTGAGAGCGAAGTCCTGCAGACATCAAGGTCAGTGAAGAAGGAGCAGGAGGAGGTGCTGCTGGGGCCAGAGCAGAGCACGGCACAGCTCATGGTGAGGCAGCTCCGCCCCTGCAACCCGTGGAGGTCCATGGTGGAGCAGAGATGCACCTGCAGCCCCTGCAGAAACCCGTGTTGCAGCAGGTGGGTGTGCCCTGAAGGAGGCTGCAGCCCACACAAGATCGGGTTTTCTGGCAGCCGTGGCTGCAGGGGACCCACGCTGGATCAGGCATTGCTGGATGGCTGCACCCTGTGGTAAGAACCCACACCGGAGAAACTCTTGAAGAGCCATACCCTGTGGGGAAGACCCACTCTGGAGCAGTTTGTGAAGGACTGCACCCCACGGCAGGGACCACACGGGGAACAGCACGAGGAGGATGTGGCAGAGATGAAGCACTACGAGCTGAGCACAACTCCTGTTCCCCACCCTCCCACACCACTAGAAGGGAGGAGGTAGAAAAAGCAGGAAAGCAGCTGAGCCTAGGAAGGGTGGGAGAAGGGTTTTGAGTTTGATCCTTCATTCTAGCTATATTAGTCTGTTATGATAAATTGGTGATATATTACATTTATTTCTCCAGGTGGAGTCCGTTTTTCTCCTGACAGTAATTAGTAAGTGACCTCCCTGTCCCTACCTCGACTCATGAGCCTTTCACCGTATTTTCTCTCCCTGTCCTGTTGATGGAGAGAGAGTGATGGAACAGATTAGAACACTGGTGGGCAGCTGACAAGCCAGTCAAGGTGAATTCACCACAGAGGGAGTAGTGTTAAAGGACATATTCTCATACGATTTTATCTTCTCTTGTATTAACAACCATCTCAAATAGTAAAATGCCACCCAAGTGTAACAGAAGCAATAGACCCTACACGGCTACCTCTGTAAAGAAGAACCTTCCTCTGCCAGAGTCACTAACATTTTAGAACCAACCTTTTTCAAAGTGCAAGCATCAAAATGCTGATTTCATTTTGTCGTAAGATATTTAGTGTTTTCATTATAATTCAAAATCACAAAATGCTCTCTGATTCTTCTGTACTGATATATTTAGCACTACTAGAAGAACACAGATTCAAGCCAAAAAAAAAAAAATAAATAAAAGCCAAAGTAAGGCACAGCCTTATCAGGACACACTGTGGGTGACTGTTCCCAGAACAGTGATGCACCAGTGCTTTGTGCTGATTGTGCAGATACACACATGCACTGAATCAATGGCGTGGATATTTTCCAGAGATATTACATCCAGAAATAGTTCTTTGCTGGGCATTTCATAAGGATGAAAGCAGCTACAGCCAAAACCAATATCTGATTGTTACAATAGTGTGGAACAGGCAGTCCCTCCTCAGGTCTTTTATTATTTAAAGAGAGAAATATTGGGAAGAGTGTTAAATTACTGGACATTATCTCTTATAGTGGTACTCTTCATATCCGTGAAATTAAGAGGGAGATATTGACAATGACACATCTGCAGAGTTTGAAGCTTCTCTAATTCCAGCTTACTTTAGGTGTCTCAAAGGCCGACCACTTACCAAGTATAGCCTCTCAACCCCAGCCTAGCACAAAGAGGTAGCGGTAGCCTGCTCTTTCCTTTCACCGGTAACCTGTGACACTTCCTGATACTCAGGATATGAAGAGAAAATGGCTTTCCAGTCATCCCTTCTAGTTACCTCTTCCAGGCTTTAATATGCCTTCAGATTTTCCTCTGTTAGAAGAGCAGCACAGAAGGAGGCGTAGGTGATAACTATACTGGGCATCATTCTTGCATGATCCAGCTGGCAGTGAAGAGAACGTGCTCTGAAGTTTGTGCAAGGGGAGCCCAGCCTCCCTGCAAGCTATCCTAGCACCTGGTCTGAATTACTTCCTAGATGGCCATGGCCCATCTTACCCTCACTTAACACACTGAACCAAGTATAATTCATGCGAGGAAAACCGATCACATACAAACTCATACACAGTCTCAACCATGCAGCAAAATGCAGTAACATAATAAGTTTCAGCTTTCATGTGGGAGAACATTATTTTACTTCACCTTTTAAATAACCATAAATAAAATCACCTATCAGTGATGCATAACAGACATGGTAACTCAGTCTTTTATCTTACCCATGTGTTAGGTCTAATATATCCATTGGCATGTCCAGATATATATGAACTTTTTCTTCTTCTTCTTTAACTGCTGTTACATCTATTTACATCAATTGAGTTCAATTCCTTCAAATATTAGTGAAAGAAGAGCCAACTCCATACATCTGAATAACCTTTAAAAATGCAATTTCACCAAACACATATGGTGTAAATGAACTGTTTGGTTGGTTATAGACACCGTTGCTGCACTATGGCACACAAGATGACCACAGCCTAGTAGCTGTATCTTTCTATTTCTAGTTAATTTTCATTAAAATTTCTATGTAAAATAATTTTGATAATAATTTTAAAAATCATGCATTTCTGATGCATATAAAACAATGATAACACACTGACCACACAGCAGAGCAGGGCACTTCAGCTATAAAATTGCATTTCATATGAGAGCTTTTAGAAAACACAAGTTTATACAACATGTAGAGTAACAAATGGGCTGGTAATAAGTAATAAGGCCATTAGACGTAATAAATTATATGAAACATGCAGGCCTCTGGAGTGGGAGCCGCAGTTTTGAATTAGGTGCTTTCTGCCCCGTACGTACTGCCAAGGGAGCCAAAATCCCCTGGGAGGACAATCTGGACATCTGGTAAATTGGGCAAATGATTAGGGAGTCACTGTGACACCCAGCGTCAGGGCTGCAGGCAGGACCCACCCCGTGCTCCAGCTCTGAGCCTGGCTTTAGTGAGCAGGTGAAACTGTGCTTGTGTTTCGTTGGGACGCAAGGAGGGATGAAGACATCCTGCTCCTCCCCGCAAATTCTTGTTTCCTACTCCTTGTAACAGCACGGAAAGTTTCTCAGTGCAGTACAACAATGTCATTCCAGTGCTGAATGCCTCAGCTATCAAAGAGGTGACGTGGTGCTGTGCAGAGACAGGGACCCTGTGCTTTCACCAAGCACAGAGCTCTGCTGTTGCAACTTGCAGCCTCCTTTCTCTTGACTAAAAGTCTGCAAGACAATGAGGACAATCATCACTCTTCTTTCTCACTTCGGATACACAGGAGTGGGAAATTACATGCAAGCTTTCTCAGGCTGTGAGAAGGACTGAACCCAAGTCTCCCACAAGTTGACTGAATGCTTTTGTTATCCAGTGAGTGGTGGCTGCTCCTTTCTCTCTTGAGACAAACGAACTGACCGCATCAGCATTTAGATGAGAATCTGATCCTGACAACAAGGAGTCACGTATGTTTAGAGGGTAGCACACAGGTGGAGTTATGCATCCTATCAGGCAGAAACTCAGAGCTCAGCACTGACAGCTGCAAAAGGATCTCTGAATCCAAGCTCTTTTAAGACTTTTAAGTCAAAGAAGGATGTGCCCAGGGCTAAAACTGAAAGACAGTATCTATGGACCTCAGTCTTACACTTCCATGGTGTAGCTCCACTCTAGTTCTACTTTAGCCATCAAAGCCCTTTATTTGGCTTTCTTCTTGCTATTCATGCTTTCTTCTTGACACAGATAATTGGATCTTCCAGTTAGGATGAACTGCAATAGAATCACTGTTTTTTTCGGATATTTGACCTTTTAAAAGTAAGATTTTTTAAAAGCTAAGTGGAGAATATGAAATGTTTCTATTAGATTTTATGTTTTATATGCATACTCAAAAATATCAGGAATTCTAGGACAAAAGTAACTTCTGATGTCCTGGTGATGTTGTAGCCATTGTCTTTCCAAAATGGGGGATGTCCAGTAACAGATACTCACTGAATAAAGAGTCTACGTCAAAATCAGCACATATAGGGAAATATTCTTTCTTCCTTAAAAAAAAATAGAAGGGATCAAAAAAGTGTTCCTCATTAACAGAATTCTTAAACTGTCTCCTCAGTTTTATGCAAATTATTTATTATTTTCAGGATCTCAATATTAAAAATTTTGCGGGCTTAAGGCAAAATGTTATATACAGAGGAAAATAGAAGCTACATAAATAATTATTAGTAGATTAAAAATAACTCACCCATGAATGCATGGTTAAAAAAAAAAAAAAAGAACATGCAATTACTAGAGTTCTATTTATTAATACTTTCTGGCCAAAAACCCTTGGAAACAAATTGGCAGAAAACCAAAACCCCCTGCAAGCACAAGTACAAGACAATGAAATTAACACAACCTTGAGTTCATTTTAGCTGTGAATAGTTAAAAAAAAGACCCACAAAACAAACAAACAAAAAAAAATCCAACCCAAAAGTCCTTCTTTCAACATGTTTATTCTTTCTCCACTGTGTATTTCCCTCCCCCCTCAGAAAAACTGGAAGTTAGCTTTCCCCTAAATCTTTTCTAGGTTCTCAGAATTTTCAGCATGTAGGGATACTGAGTCAGAGGTGATTTTTTCACATTTTAGAAGGCTTCAGGTATTCACCTTCCATTAGCTAGCTCAATTCTCATCTAAAAAATTAAATGAAACGTTAGGTGGGAAATGTTAGGTTTCACAGGAACATGCAGTGAAGAATTTCCACTGCGTAATTACCTATAGTGTATGCAAGATCCACCTTCTCTGACGGTCCTGACTTGTCCTTTTCTGGATATTTTCTAAATCTACGACAAACTTTCTGAAAGCAAAAGGAAATAGGCTCACTACATACTTATGTGATAGTAAAATTATTTTCTCTGTATCCTTTCCTAATACTTCCCAACAGTTAGTGGCATTTTTTGACCGCAAAGTAGATTTTGTCATGAAACTTTCTATTATAAACTGAAGTCCAAGTCCTGACTCATTACTGTCAGCTCAGACCATTTATTTTATATTTTCCCGATGAACTCATGGGGGAAAGGAGAGCAAGGCCGTGTCCTGCGTGCATCAGTCTGTATTTATCTTATTAAATTTAATCTGTAATTTTAATCCCCACGTACATAGCCCCACAAAGTTCTTCTGCAGTTCTGCACAGGTAACTCCATCATTATCCTACACCCCTTAGTTTTGTCATCAAAATTTGCCACCTCTCTATACACCCTTGCCAAATAAGAGAAGTTTCCTAGGTCTGTGGCAGCCAGCTGTCAAGCACATCTGCACAGTCATGTAGGAAAGGCAGAAATGCTACAGAGGTATAAGAGCTACAGAGGAGAACAATGAAAGAGTGACAGATTTGAATTATTTGTTCATGCATTCATTGGAGCCTAGATTCCAGGAGACTGACAAGGAAAAGGTGAGATAAGATCACTCTTTTGAAAAAAGTCATCTCTCAACCGTGGTCCTGTTCATGAAGTAAAATTCCTGCAAGGCACCTCAGTTGATAATATTTTAATGGTTTTTGATTTTAATACAGCTCAACCACGTCACACTTGAATCAATTAAAAACCCCTCTAGTAGACTAAAGTGAAGAAATACATCACAAAGTAACTATTTTGCTATTACTTTCATAACAGCACTACAGCGGATTACAGGTATTGCTACCATGAACATTTGTCTAGAGTACATGAGAAATGAGACACCTCAACACACTGCATTGTTACCAGAAATAGCACATGGACCCACAGCAGAGTCCCGGAATGCTTTATTGTGACAGGAGGCAGGAATGTTCTCCCAATTATTTATTACTTTTTATTTATTTACATGCTAATATGCTAACACACAGGCACTGTTCAGAAATGCCGTTGTACTTATCACAGTCAGACCCTCCTTCTAGCAAACCAGGGCTAGCTTGTGAGCTGTGTGTCATGGGTCAATAAATTCTGGCACTGCTGGACATATGGACACGAGGAGGATATGCTGCCTCTTGCTAATTAATGCCTGGCTCCTTGAGCTTCCCAAAGTCAGCACACAGAAGGATGGCGTAGAAGGTACATGAGCTAAGAAATTCCCAAGTTAAATAAAAGTAGATCTATCACAAAAATAGTGCTGTAAAAGTGCTTTTTGGAGCAGCGCTTAGCACATAACCTGCAGATGACAGAGCAAGAGCATGAGGATTGCTGAGGAGGGACATAAGCAGGTGCAGTTGTGGTCCAGAACAATTGGTTTGCGCCTCAGCTATTTTTTGCATCACCCCAAACCTGTGGCATTCCAAGGGGGAAGGGAGAGTAAAAGACTCCAGAGCTATTTAGATTTTTGAGGAACTGTTCTGGGATAATGTTGGTTTCTGCATATTAGTGCAACCTTTTCCTGGCATTTTCCTGTGGGCCATATAATATTTTCTGGACTGCCTCTGCATGCATGCCATACCAGCTGGTTCTGTTTCCATATTTCAGGTGGCACCTGATGTGTGGCCTGCCAAAGGCTCCTGAAAGGTTAATCTGGCCTTCAACAAGGGAAATAACCTCATATTAATCATTCTTCCAATTTTTTTCTCCATCGCCTGCTGTAGTTTCTAGCACTGAAATAACAACATAATTGAAATGCAAATAGATAAGAGAGAAATTAATAAAAATACCTATCTTCTTTTAGTTCTTTGAATTTCCAAATAAATGCAAGAACACTGCGTGACTTAGAAAACAGCCAGTAACTTTGGACCAACTTATGTCATGGTAATGTATGCCCACTGAAAATTAAGAAACCATTTCCTAAGGCCACCTTACTTTGCTGCTGGCTGTGTGCTCTGAAGTTAACAGCACAGTTGTGCATCCTCCTACCAAATGCAGATTATCATTTGAACTATGGCAGTACACAAAACATCTTCACTAAAAGCTGTTCATGAGTCCATTAATCAGAACCTATTCCTAAACTGCCAGAAGCTTTGTTAACCCATTGTGAATTTTGTGATAGAAGGTTGTGGTTTATCAGTGAAGTAAAATTTGAGGGAGCTTCTTTAAGCACAGTGGTCCTGGGAGCAGTGAGGAATCACAGGTGACTATACTGAACGCCTGGGAGGAATGCTGCCCTCTCTGTCCCCTCCTATAGTATGCCCATTGTTGATAAAGGCTGTCTTCCTTTTGTTGGTGTTCATTGTGGAGAGAAATGCACTAGTTATTTACTGGTGAAAATGAGATGGCAGTAACAAGCAATGGAAGACAGTGTTGTTTTTCATTTTGCATTGATGCCCCTCTACAGAGGCATGCATTTCTCACATTATTCTTCTCAAAGCCTTTATTGTTCTGGCTTCCTGTTACAAATCAAGCTGGTGATGGCAGCCCCATGAAAACCCATTAGCATACTGAGAGCAGTGTATTACAGTACCAGGCAATAGAATAAATGCAGAACAATAAGTATAATAGGGAATGCATTACCCCAAAATGGAACAGCAGCTCTGTACTGAGTGCCAGTTCTATGAAGGTGCCTTCTCCACTGCTTGAAAACAAATAAACAGCATTTTTAAGGTTCAGTTGCACTGTCAAGTAAAATCTGGCTAGTCTAAGCCAAGAAAAACAGGGATGCAAAAGGTGTTATGCTACATGTCCATGCTATGCAACCATCTATCTCTCCCTGTTCATGGACTCTAATTTTAATGTCTTTGGGAGAGTGACTTCCAGATATGAAAAGCTTATTATTTTTTGATATAGAGATATAACTGGACTCTAAAAACAACTGAACTTATTTAAGAGTCTTATTCTTTGATTGGCTGGCATCAATGGCAAGCATATCATGGCAGCCCTCAGAAGACAGGTTGGCTTCAGAAGAACTAGTGCCGATTTTTAGTGCTAATTCTTGCATGAACTAGAAAGAAAATTTCTAGTTTGTAGCCAGTCAAGCAGCAGTGTGCTATGGATGAGCGAGAAGACAGCTGGTACATCAACATATACCTCAGTAATGCTGGCAGTTCTCAGGGACAGGCCTGTATATGCCCTCTCCTTAGGTGGTCTTAATGGTCTTGAAGTAAAGGTAGGTACAGCAGGGAACTGCAAGCCACTTTTGAGAAAAAACGGGCAAACTGCCTAGGAGAAGGAACAAATCTGCAGAGGAATAGGTATTTACCTTTGCCTCAGACAAGGGCTGTAAAAGCCTCTTCAAAGATGTGGATTCCCACTGCCTGTCAAATACTGGGGTGTTCAAAGGTGGGAAAACAGCTGTGTTATTCCAGAATGAAAAGGGTGATCAATTTGAAATACTTTTAAGAAAAGCTGTCAAGCACTATAAAAAAAACCAACCAGACTAGGTATTGGCATACTGTTTCTGATGACTAATCACTTTCTAGTTTTAAACAGAGGTTTTAATTCTAAAAGTGAAAATATAGAGTTCAGATTTTTTCATGAGCATTTCTGTGTTAGTAAATTGCAATGACATAATGATATAGACAATAATTTTCTCTCAGGAATGGTTTAATTTTTAAGTGGGTCTGTGATTTGGAAAGAAGATCCACAGGATCTCTTAGACCAACAGGTCTACAATTAGTTCTGGGCACTCTCTTTGCAGATGAGCAAAGGAGTAAAATATTAACCTCACAATGAAGATTTCTACTAGGTCAAACATTTGCAAGTTTGGTTGTGTGGCTGAACATGGCTGAAATGCATTGTCATGGGTCTTAATGCTAGTTAATGTTACTTTGTGTATTCTTCTGTCATTACCTTTGTAAAATTCAAATATCAAACAGAGGAAAAAACCGACCTGAAAACCAAAAGAAGAGAGGTGATGTTGTGCAATGTCTTTGTTTCATTTTTTGAAATAGCTTAGGACTGCTCTGACATGAGAAAGAACAAGGTCTTCACGAATTAGGCCAAAGATGAGAACGGGCAAGGAGCATGCCCATCTTCAGAAGCTTAGGAGAAATGTTCTGCTCAGGAGTTCAGACTGAAGTTGGACAAAGGTTTGAAGAGAGAAAGCTGACACACAGAAAAGCTTCTAGACTGTGCTAGTTTCATTTAAGCTTTTGTGCAGCTCTGCCTTGCCCCACAAGATGATGGTTTCGTAATAAGCCTGTCAAACAGCAGATACTGGCTTCATTATGTGAGCAGGAAGGCACATGTTAGGATTTCCCACCTCAGGATATCAAAGAAGATGCCCATTTGAGTTTTTGTAGAAACACAGAACCTAGAAAGGACCATTTTTGTTGTCAAGTATAGATAAGCATCCAAGAGATTTTTAAACCACACAGATCCACAAGATTTGTACTTCACCTAGTACTGCACAACACACGCCAAAGAAAAAGTTCTTTCCTCTTAAAATGGAGGCCATTCAGTATAACACATGAAAAATGAGGTTGAACCACAGGATTGGAGCATGAGAATTCACCAACGTTACTACTACACGCTGCTCTAGAATCCATAAACTCCATTTGCTCAGCAACAAGTGTTTAGGAAGATTCAAGAATAGTCATCTTAGCAAACACAGCATCTGTCCCTAACTCCAAAATAAATGCTGAAGTATTCTTAGCTATGGAAAACTACAAGTCAGGAAACTCAGTCATGTTTCATGACGATAACTCCTTAATTAAGAGATGGGGGTGTGTTAACATTGTTTTTTGAAGAAAAGCCCCTAGTAATCCATCAAATATGGAGGTATTCATATATCCACACACTGTGAGAGAGGGAACGTGCTAAAAACATCACAGCTATAGGGCAATTGATTGCACCGCCTTTGGGATTACCAGCAATTTTGTAATTGTAATTGTTTTCCTCCCTATACTACTGTGTGCATGCATTAGATGTCACGAAGACCTGTGAAACTGAAATTACTTCGTGTTCACTTAGCCGCTTCAAACTAACACCCTTGTAAGAGTCTCCTCAAACAACCTTGAAGTTGCTTCATTTCAGGAAGTGCAGATGCAGTACAAGGTATTGGGTGAAATTATTTATCCCTCAACTGCTTGGAAGTTCCCTTTCAGCACAGTGGGCTCATGCTTTCTAAATTGTTAGTTGTTGCAGTGAGATGAGTCCTGCAAACATTTCTGTTGTACATGAAGAGAGATACGCATTTTTTTCACACTAATCTCATATTATTCAGTAGTAATGAGTGGCATAGAGCGCTGCTCCCGAAATTTCAGTTTCAGTTTAAACTGACCTTTGAGACTGAGTGCTCATTAATGTTTAAGATTTCAAAATATATATGGAGCATAAAAAATTAAAACTATTAATGTGATACACAACATTTGATGTGAGGAAACCATTAACAAATATTTTAATAAAACACATTCATTTCTAAATCTCCATGAGAAAACCTTATTACACCAGTAATCCACTCTGTAATACCTTCCCCTAGTGCTAAAAGCAAACTGGATGAAAATCATCTCAGAGGTGTGCCTAAGCAGACCTTCCTTTGAGCATAAGCATATTTAGTTTTATGACTGAGCTTCATTTATAACTAGCCCATAGAAGATCTCAAACAGTCGAGCCATTACTGCCCTGAAAACAGACGTGATTTTCCAGAGATTTGCTTTTCAGGTGTAGTCTTATTTCTCCTTCAGATCTAATAACAACACAAAATAATCTATTCCTCTTTGAAAAATTAGAATTAAAAAATAGTCTGCAACTCGTGCTGTTGACTGCATGCACTGAGGAAATTCTGTCAACTTGCCTAAGTACCTTCTAGTATCCTGGTCAGATTGGTGTTCTGCTGTGTAAAACCCTACTGTAAAAAATGCCTCCTGTCTCACAGGCCGTAGGCTGGAATCCAGGAAAGCCTTTAGAGATCCAAGATAGTCTTTAGCTGTGTAAATATAAATTGCAGTCCTCAGAAAAGTCACTCAGCTTTTGCTTAAATCTGGAAAGAGCTCCAGTTTACAGCATTACAGTGACGTACAGCTAACATTCGGTCATTCCTAAAACCACTGGGAAGTGCTGGCAGTACCACACAGCACTGCCTGTCTCCTGTGCAAACCCCACTGGTTTCAACCGTCCAGATCTTTACCAGTGGCTTCATACAACCCAGATTGTGAGAGCACATCTTGCAGATGGGGTGCTGCAAGAGACATGGCCATTGCATTGCCCCCAAATGTGTCAGATCATGGAGAGGATACACCATTGTTCCTGCTGCACATGGAAAATCTGTTTCAGTTTCCCTACTTGAGACGATCCTGAACTGCATATCTGATCCCAGACCCTTCCCTCCTCTTCTGTCACCTGCCCTGGTAAGAGAGGGACTTCTTCATTCTTGGGCTTTTCGTGTTGTGGATCCACTTGCTATTGAATACATCAAGGCAAAGACAGATAGTGAGTGTGAATGTGTCCATCTGTCATACTAAAACCAGTCCCTGTGTATTGACATCAGACATTTTATCAAATGACTGTTTAATGTAAAATACACCTTGTGGGAAGAATAAGGCAGACTGTCTGCTCTAAATTCCAATTGCAGATTTTCAAGGTATGAATAACTTACAGGAATTTGACTACAGTGACCTATATTCAGACTGTTCATTCAGTTACATCAGTCCAAAACTGCACTGCAGGATGTCTGGTGCCATATGTTGCTTTCCAGCATGCCAGTCGATGAGGCAGTCAGGAAGGTATTGCACTTCTAAACCGCTTCTCCTGGGAAAAAAGAAGGGAAGAAGTAAAGATGGGGAGATGGAAAGAGGGAGGGAGGAAGGTAGGAAGGCAGGAAGAAAGGAAAGAAGGAAGGAAGGCAGGCAGGAAGGAAGGAAGGGAGGGAGGAAGGAAGGAAGGAAGGAAGGAAGGAAGGAAGGAAGGAAGGAAGGAAGGAAGGAAGGAAGGAAGGAGGGATTTTTTTCCCATGCTTTTTAATGCTACTTGTCACTAGTTTGTGAAAGCGTCAATTAGATATCAGTAACATCCTGACAGCATTACTGTGATGCTGCACAGGCTACCTGACTTACTACTGTTCTTGTAACACAGGTATTTTGTGCTCTTGGACTGTCTGCCCTCCCTGACAACTTTCTGTTTTTAATGCAATTTAATGTATGTTTAGTCAAAAACTAGTCCTTGTTTGATGACTGACTAGAAGTCTATGCATTCAGAGAGGGTGGGGTGTGCTTAGTTTTGCTGAAATCAGATCACTCTTTCTGTTTCTACAAAGTGTGTTTGTCACAGCATTCCTTGCTTTGGTTACCTTTTTTCTTTTCCCTTTCTCTAACTGTTCTCCTTTGTTTGTTTTTTTTTCTCTAATTTTAGCTGAAGTGAACTGAAAAATATTGCACAAGGTAAATAAAAATCTTAAGTGGAATTACATTTCCAGAAATTTACAGGCCTGTTTCACATCCAAAGATGAGAAAGCAAGCTTGATTAATCTTTGACATGTGGTACGAAACCCTGCTAAAACTCTGGGCCAAGCCACCAGCACTTTTAATAATATCAGTATTCTACTAACCTGCCAGAGAACTTCACTCTGACTTTACACCAGATAATTGTCCCTGTGGTTCTGCCAGCTCACCAGAGTTTTCACACCTCACCAGGGTTTTCACACCACACAGTTTGCTCACCTGCAGAAAATGGCCACTAAACCTCTCTCTAAGATCTGCAGAGATCCCCAATAAGATGTACATTTGTCTACAGCTCTTCCAGTGATTTATTGCACCCATTCCCTCATTCCTGGGAAGTGTAATGCTGGAATTGCTCCTTTATTCCTGGGAACACATCAAAGTTATGAAAGCCTAGGCTGTGCAGAGGTTTTGGAGGAGTAGATGCAGTCCAAGAAAACTCTAGAAAAAAAAAATGCTGTGATTTCTACACATTGCCTTGTCCTGTCTTGTTATTACACACCTCTCTTGCAGAGAGACAGCCAACATATTTGGTGGGGGAAGGCAGGAAGAGGTCATTGAGATACACTTCCACTAAGGTTAAAAAAACTCAGCTTGCTTCCTTGCAGATTTCTCAGGGGAACAATGCAGATCCCCCATTATAAATGAATTATGTTTTCTAAGATAAAGCAATATTTTTGATGATGATTCCCAGTAATTAGAAGAAATATACATCATGCAATTAAAGCTAATATTTAAATCGAGTGCTTTGTTGAGTAATGAAGCTGTTTGGTTTTTCTCTCTGGGCTTAAGTAAAACGGAAAACAAACAAACAAAAATATTTTCTTTTCTGTTTGAATTCCATTCAATTTTATTTTGACTGAACAGGGGGGAAAACAACAAGGGCCTAGGAAAAGCCAGTCTTATCAGTTCGAGTATTACACTGAAAGATTTTACTTTTGCATGAAAACTGGTGACACTAAAAGTGGTTGTTAAAGAAAGGAAGTCTCATATGTCTATCAGTTGCCAGCATTTTTAGCTAAGGCAGCATTTACACTAAAATTTGTTATTTTTTTTGTTATTAGCAGCCTTTCTTGGGTCCCAAGCTTTCCACAAATTTCTGTTTCTGCTTGTAGGAATATATAGGAAATCAAAACAAAGACATTTTGAAAAAACAAAAAATATTAACATCTTTGCGTATTTAAATTATATGGAAAGGTAGACAAGTCACATCATTTTATTTCTAGAACTATTCTTACTAATACTGCATATTTAAGCTGAAGAAGGCATTATAAAGTAGTAACGAACACAGTATACTTATTAAGTTTAATTTTTTTATAAATTCATATTTTCTCAGAAAGTGTAATCAAGCAATCTGTCTTACTTTCAACTCAGTAGATTAAAATAATCTCTTAGAGTCCTACCAAGATAGAATCGTACAAATACTTCATCATGCATATTTACACAAAGCTTTACTACCAGCACCTCTGCATCTACAAAGCAGCATTGAGTCACAACTCAGTTTGGGAATTTTATTTTCCCTTCATCCAACAGTGGTACCCTCAAAAATAATGAATGTTTTGGTCAGAGCTCCCGCAGTTCTTTAAGAATACCACAAGCACTTTATTACTAATTGAATAAATAGATACCATGTGTCTTTTCTTCAGCAGCCTTTATTTATTTTATGGACATTTTTCATCAAATTACGAACATTTTCTGTTTGAAATGCTACATAATTTAATGTTCCCCATCTGGAATGTTAATACTCGGCATGAAGAAAAGGAAGTCGAAGTGAAAAAAAAAAAGCAACAACATTTCTTTGACTCCCATGTTGGTAGTACCAATTAGCTACATGAATTTTCCATCTGCTTTCACTAAAGAATACGTGAACAGCTGCATCCTACAGGAAGACAACCTGATGCAGCCAACAGAAACTGTCAAGCACCTGGTCATTTCCTGTCACTAGCTCCACTACTGCTGCAGATGTCAAATCACACTGGGTTTGCCAGCCAGCTTTGTACAAATGCTACTAAAAAAATTTGCCACTGTTTTGCTTTCTCTTAGTGAAATCTCTTTGCCTATTGATCTAAGTGGTTTGTATTTATATTTTACTTTATGTGCATTGGATTGGATACCGAAACACTGTATGTCTGGAAATTTATGGGCTTCTCAGTCTCTAAACAATAAGGATACCAAACTAATGCCGCAAATTAAAGAGAGATTAATGATTTTGTTTGGCATGGTCTAAAGCTGCTGTTAATTGGTAATATATATTGTGTTGGGCAGTTGGACCTAATCTATTTTTTTTCTTGAAGGAATATCTGTCACTTTGCCCTTACGTTTCACAGAATATCATGCAAACTTTCTCATACCTCAAATTTAAAAGGAAACACTATTTTAGACCCTCCTCCTCCCCACCACACCACCCTCCTGAAAAAAAAAATAGCTATTACAGAGATGGATAACTTCAAAATGTCTGGCTAGTTGATTTATAGAAATGGAAGTACTGATGTTTTCAGATCTTTTGGGTGAAGCACAAAGTTCCTCACAAAATACCTGGACCTTTTGCAACTGCCTCCTGCCAAAATTCTTGAGGGAATACCTTTCTCCTTCTTCATTGTCGAACCAATCTTGCTAATCAAATGGCATTGTTCAGCTCTCTGTCTGAATCAGTGGAAGGTTTATATGGAGATAAGACCATCTGTGGTGTTAGGCAGAGAGTGAGAATGCTTTCTGGAGCTGTCAGGGGAACTAGACTTCTGATCTTTTTAAACTCAAGGACTGTGAACCTTGTAACTTTGACCTTGCTTACCAAGAGATTCACCTAACTGTAAAAACTGCCTGCCTTATTAAATTTGCTGATACCATGCCTGGGGTCTGCAGAGCAGTAAATAAAAGACCACCTTAAAGACCATCCTTAAGAATGGCTTCTAACATCCATATTCCTTCTAGTTCCAAATGGTCCAGTAAATTGTCTTTCTCCCCAGTTTCTCCAGTAATCATCTAAATCAACGGTTACAACATACGGGTTTTTTTGTACAGGCATGCATGCACTGAGAATGCAGCCCGGGTTTGCTAGCAGAGCCATGCCCAGAAACAGAGGATCCTTGAACAAGCTGTGCTCTGTGGAGGTCTCTGTTTCAAAGACTGTGTCTGTGTTGTCCTCCCAGGTCATCAGCAAACACAGACTCACAAAAACAGCAGGGCCACATCCATGCGGGAGCCTGGGCAGGTTCTGGGGGATGGTGTTATCTGAGTTATGCTGGCATAGCTGCATCAGTGCAGCCCAAAACTTGTGTTAGGGCAGCTCACACTGGGACGTGCAGCGCAGCAGTAGCAGCCTCTCGTGCCACTTGGCTGGGAGAGAAAGGTTTTATGCCACAAATGCATTCCTGTCCCTCATTTCTACACAAACATTTGTGAATCTCCTGCACTTTCAACAGAGGGAGCTGAAATAAAGGGGTCAGAACTATGACCGAGTGCCTTAGCTAATTGCAGGTGCTCACCCTGTGAAAGCCACAGCATAAGTTTAAAGCATTTCAAGACACTTGATAAGTTCTGGGTGAGCTGTTTCATCTCACTCCTGTGTTCACACCTGTCCCCAAAGCACCTGTCCCTTAATTTTTTCCTTCCACAGTTGACAGCCATGGCATTTTTTGGTCTTAGCTCAAGGAGCAAAAAAACCCAATTATCTGGATTCTGATTGATGAGGTTGTAAGTAGAACTGAATAAAGAATGGGAAATGCATATGATTAGTATTCAGCAAACTAAAGTTGTGATAGTGATTATTAAAATTCAGCACTCACAAGACACCTCAGAGATAAAAGCAAGTTCTTTTATGGTATGTTTTCCTAGTCCTCAAAATATCCAAATATCTGTATCTATGAAAAAGCATTGACTTTTTAATATATAACTTTTAAAGATAATATCTGAAGCAGAAACTTCTGATATTTCGTAAGACATATTTAGAGCCTTGAAGACAAGCATATAGATGACTAATTTTCTGGATCTTGAGCTATTAGGTTTCATGTTATGATGAATTTTTTTAATCAGAATGTAGAAACATATCCTTTATGTGTACCTTCTCCATAATCCATTCTGTTGCAGACTATCTCCATTCTGTTTGTCTTTTTCAGAAAATTGCCCTTGTCAATAACTATAACATGACAAAATTACACTTTAGATCTGAGAACAGAAGATCATAATAGGAGATTCTGTAATTAATATTCAGAGCTAATATCCATAAACCAAAGATTAAGCTTCAGCAGATATTCTTATCCATCACTGGAGCTATTTGTGCAAGGTTTATTCTTGGCTCCTATCAACACCTTCTACACTTGCCTTATCTGTAGGGGCTCCTGTTTCAAAAGATTTATAATAGGTGTACCGTTGTCTATCAAACAAGTTCCTGATATTTGGCTTTTGAAAATCTGCATCTATTCAGTAATTTCCCAGCTCTAGCTTACCCTCCATAAACACTTCCCAAGCACCTAGTCATTCTTAGTATCCCAGAACAGTGTAACTCTCTTTTTAAGACTCTTTTATGATGACAAAATCTCTGATAAGGACTCCTAGTATATAAAGCTTTATCACTATAACCCCTGCAGTAACATCATCCCTCTACAACACACAAACAAAGAGGCTTTTGAAAATTGTTTTAGGTTGTGCAAAGTATCCATTAGACAGACACATATAGTACATGGTACATCCACATTGGATAGCAAGAAACAATGGGACATCATGCCATAAGTAGCTCTTTTTTTTGATGAGGGTCTGCCCAACTGAATAATTTGGTTTTACTTACTGACTCACTGGATGAACCAAACGCTGCAAAGCAGGGAATTGCATCGGATAGAAATGATGAACAACAATTCTGTTATAAGCTGCAATACAGACAGGTGTATTATCCCGCACTGCTTTATTCAGAAAAGAGAAGGATAGTGAACCTGTTGAGGGAAATTTACTTTTATTTCTTTTGGTGTATAATTCCACCCATTTTGCAGTCTTTAAGCTCTTCACATTTTGTCATGAAAGAAAAGTTCATACTCTGACACATCAACTGGCATATGTGTTTAGATACAAAGCAAAGCTCTTTTAATTCCATAATTCCACTATATAAGACATATGCACAAATATATGACATCAGTCACCAATTTCTTTGGTGTCTCCCACCTATGGCTCCACTGGGAGAAGTGTTGGACTAATAAGGAAATATTTAATGCATTTCTTATTAAATAGAATGCCTTTCATTTAATCCTTGTGGTTACTGCCAGGCTGAAGGGTAGAAGCAGCAAGAACAAACCATCAGAGAAAGGTAGATAAGAGGTGTTGCAACAGAAAATTGTGTATTCACACATGTGGAAATGTACCAGGAGAAAGAGAGAGCAAAGGAGAGAGGATGAGTGGGAGAGTAGAGAGAAAATAATACAGTGGTCATTCAAAGGGCAGGAGAAGCAGTGGCTGAGGGGGGAAAAGAGCAACTTATTAGCAGCAGACAGCTCTGAGGAGCTCCACTGAGGGGGGCAGAAAGTGCAGCTTCAAGGCATTGCTGTGAAAACCATTGGCTGTGGTGTCAGTTTTGATGTGGTTCTGTCTGTGACTGCTGCTGTGGCTGCTTGTGCTGCTCACATCACTCCCACAAGCCTGAAGGAGAAGGCAAGCTTTGCAGTAACATTGGGTAGGTGTTAAAAAAAACCAGTCAATAGAGCCAACGGACTAAGAGGGGGAAGGAAATTTTTGCCTGTGAGGATATGTCAAGCCTGTCCTGCTAGCAATTCATCGTTTTAATCACCAGAACAGCTGCTTAAGCTCCTCCAAGCAGTAATGTGCTGTGCTGTGCTGTGCTGTGCTGTGCTGTGCTGTGCAGAGATTTAGAGCGTCTTGAGTACGCAGGCTTGTGCCAGAAATTGTCAGCATCAGTGAAAATGCGTGATGTTGGATTGGAGGATTTGTGCTAGTTCTGTGAGTAAAGCTTTATACTGGGAACTTCACAGCTTTATCATAAAGATTTCTTATGGAAGAAGCTGAAAAGATAGTGCTCAGTAACTAATTTCAGACACTGCAAACCAAGAGAAAGAAAAAAGATACTCAGGGGAAGTCAAATATGTTTCTATCACTCAACCAGTTTTTGGGTTTTTTCCCAGTTTCACTGATATAATTATTACATAAGCAAAATCAACCGCTATAAATTAGTTCCTCATTCTATTTATCAAAGCAGTGGGACCCAAGGTATGACTTATTAGTTATGTGTAAATGACAGATACTAAAAGAAGCCAAGTTAATTAAAAAGAGATGAAAACGTGAATTGATAGTTCTTCCATGGTTGCAATGTTTTCTTATCACCTTCTATGCTCTTTCTTGATGCACTCATGCGTAAAATAATGCTACTACTTGAATCAGTCTTCCAAACTCTTTTCAAGTCTACTGTGCACTCCAACCTTTAATGACAAGCACTTAAACAAAATGTACTGTGCCACTGGATTTACTGTGAACCTCTTAAGAGATTCTTCTGGTCAGCAAACTCACTTGAAAACTTGACAATCCAGGCCTTTTTTTTTTTAAGTTGTAGAGGAGCTAATTTAAAATCACTGGAGAAATCAAATGTAGGAAATCAAAGCAGCAAATCAACAGAGGAAAGGTGAGCAGAATTAAATGGTCAGTGATTTAACTGATACTATCTCTGATCATGGATATTGAATGTGAAATTCATCCCCCCTTACTGCCAGTACTTCTGTAAGATCACTAGGGATACAACAGCATTTTAATACACATATTAGGACTAGCAATTATCTTAACAGGTTTTTTCATATTACTTCTTATCTCTGTAGTGAAATAACTGAATATAAGCTATATCTTTAAAGAGATTTCCATGTAGCATTATTTCTGATGTGATTACCTAAAGGAAGTAGACAATTACAGAGCTGTGTCCAGATATATTTTTTTTCCCTTGAAACCAGTTTAGAGCCCATTTATTTAGCCATAGCCATGGTTTCATAGTCCTGAAACCAGTTATAAAATTGTTAAATAATTTTTGACTTAAAAAAAACCCCAAACCTAAAGCTAAACAGGCAAACTTCAAGGAAGGCTTCAGAAAACCAAGGAAGAAATATCGATGGTACCTATGCCCCTTTTCATTTCACGGGTTGGTGATACGTGTGCCCAGTCAAGATTACCTGTCCTGTCCCCCTGATGAGGATTTCACACGGCATCTCTTGCAGCACACTGCTTTTGTCAACACTCCAAGGTGATCCACCCTCCTGTTCGTATCCCGTCAGCCTTAGTGCTGTCTTAGTGCAATGGCTTCAGTTCAGTCCCATGCAGCAGAATGGTGCCACAAACAAGGTTTGGAGCAGCTCTGCCTCAGGCCCGGCTGCGTGTCAGAGGCAGCAGCACTCTCCTGGGAACTCCAAGCTCTGCTTCTTCTCAGAGGCAGGAGAGGATTGAAGCCAAGCTTGTCTGGACCATGGAGCAGGCCAGTCCCCAGATTACCGGATGAATGAAGCCACCACTGCAATGACATCAATGTTAAAAATCCTCCCAAGAGAAGTAGACTCCACTCAATTTGAAGCAGAGCATGTGAAGCTTTCCCCTCTTCACCCCTGAGCTTCCAGACTTCCTTACCCGGGCCGTAACACACATTGTGTTATCCTTTAGATACACAGCCTCAAATGACTGTGGTTAATCACTTGACTTTTTAAGTACTCCATCCATCACCCAGTGCCAACCCCAGGCCTCCAAAGTCAGCTTTCTGCAGCTCACCTGGATTATCACCCTCTTCAATCTTCTAGGGGAGCTGTTTCTGTGATTCTCACTCTAATACATTTCAATATAGACATGTCAGGCTGGCACGACATAAAACTTGACTCGTCTAAGGCAGATAACCACTGTTTGAACAGGCACATAGGAGTCTTTCGCGCCTATTCTTTCTGGAAATATTTCGGAGACAAAACTTTTGCACTAAGCAGGAGAAATGTAGAATTGCAATGACTTTGTGAGTGACTAAAAATAGCATGTCATGGGAACTTCTTTTTTTTCCCCAAGTCTGGTAAAAAGAGAGAAAAGTAATCATAAATATGCTGTCCTGTTTTACACAGGACTATATCTCAACCCTGAGATATAGTCATGAACTGTCAAATCACACACAGAGGCTTTCATAAGACGCCAACCTCCAATGCATTTTAGGTCTTTGTTTTTGCTTTGGAGTGTGGTTTTTTTCTGACTCTGGCTACTGACTCCCATGTAAAAAATAATCTTAAATTTTTTCTTCTTTGCAGAAAACAACTATCTCTTCATTTTTAAATAATTTAACAGCAATACACATTTTCATACAGTTTTTGTACTTGACTTTTTCAACGTCTCAGCCCTGAGATAGACATATGAAAAAATCTCCATGACGTTATCTCAACCTACTCCCATTTAACAACCTCAGTGAAGTCCTGCTCCATTGAACATAGTGGTATTTTGAGGTAAATTGTTATGGCACTGGACTCCTTACCTATTTCCAGGGACAGCCTAGAGTATCTACCAACATAAGTTACACTTGAATCTAATGGATGAAAACTAAGAGCAAATACAATGTCTCTGCTTTTCTGCTTGCCACTGCAACTCTATTTAATTTTAATTCTGCAGTATGTATTTTATAGGTGCAATACAATGCCAACTGAAGGTTACCACAATAAAGCAGGAAAAAAGATGAGGACTACAAAGACATTGGCAGTGTGTTTTAATTCAGCTGAAAAAAGTGACTTCTGCTTTTATCATCCTTTGTATTTGGCAAAGGTTAGAGTTTATCTGTTTCACAGGCTGCCAGAATGCTGAGTAGATCCTGCCATTGTCTCAGTGAACACTGAATTGCATATTAATTGAAGATCTAAGGCTCTACATCAAACAATAGAAGTGTAACCAAACATTGCAGACCTGGGACAGGAATGCCTCTAGAGCTAGATGGGAATGTTTGATTCAACAAGGCCCTTTAAATGTTTCCTTCAGAAACATTGCTAAATCCTTTGAAAATCTGACAGTGTTTTGCTACTAGCTGCAGCTAAAAGTTATTTTCTGGAGATCACACTTACTTTGTGGTCATATCCAAATGACCAGAGCTAGGAACAGCCCCAGCATCCTAGCTCCTCGGGCTGCTTGAAACAACACATGTCATGAAGATTAAATTCCTCACCCCCTGTGAGGCCTATTGATCATTCACACAGGTGTGTTCTTACTGCTCCCTGATGAAAGGAGAAATGAGGGCATGAGAAGAGCTGCCTCTCATCCTTCTAGGAGGTGTATGAATGTTGAGAGGGCAGAAATCAGCTGCCAAGGGGGAGACGTAAATCAGCCAAGTGACATTTGTGCACTGCTTGAATAAACAGGTGAATTCAGTCACACTGTAATGCATTAAGAATGTCTATCAGACACAGAAATGGATATCATATAGTATTTGTACATACATAAAATAGAAGGAGGCAGACAGAACTGAGCATTTCTCCAATAAGAGACACTAATAACATAATGTGTATCACTAGAAGTGGAAAAAAGGAATAATGCCAAGGAATTTAATGGATTCAAATCCATATAAAAATTGGCCTCATAACGATTACAACATACTTGAGTTTCAGGAATTGATTGAAGCTGTTTATCTGAATAGATTTATTCTTTTATGGAAACTTGCATTGGGTCTGGGCCCAGCTTTGCTATTCAGTCCTTCTTTTACAGTGCTTCTGATCTAAACTACAGAATTCCAGCATTTATTATTTTATTTCTTTATGTGTGACCCCTCTCAAGCATGATTTGTTTGTTCAACAAAACATTGTGACTTAAATCCACATTTAAACAATACAGAGATAACTGACAATAGTCAGCATCACTGTGGCTACTTAAGTCCCTTGCTTTAGAAGTAGAGTCACAAATAGAGTGGATATGGTATCTTAATTACATGCTAGATACCAGCATCCCTTTCAGGACCTGACTCCACCTAACTGTCCTCTGTGTACTCTTTGCATTTCAAATATATTGAGGGAAAATGATGTGTAGGGATTTGTTCAGCAAAATATCTTGTGTGAATGGCACAGAGTAAATAGTGCATAGATGTAGAAGACTTGCAAGTGATTAATGATAACACGTGCAGTTTTAATTAACACTCTTTTAACAGAGAATGGATGATAATCTTCAGCAAGCAATGGTGTAATTTTAGATACGGTCCAGAAGTCCAGGAATCAGACATTTGAGTAGGAAGTAGCTTAAAGCACTACGTATCTGCCATAATTTTAGACTCTGAATGCTGTAAACTGCAGCCAGGAAAATTTGCATCCCAGGGTTGGATATCATCCAGAGAAGATCGTCAGGCTCCAACAACTTCTTACAGACTTACCATAGCAACTTCCATCTCTACCTCATCCACACGGCCAACTCTTTCCTTCCGCCTAAACTTTGGGGATGCTCTCCTAGATATTTCCAGTAAATACATAGGGCAACTGACCCTTAAGACTGCAAAGGATTGGTGAACTAAAAGATCTTAAGGCTGTACGTCTACATTAGGCAAACAGACTGTAACTGACAGAGGTTTATTGAATTTTTATTTCTTTTATCGTGGGCCTATAACTGATGTGTTACAGAGACTTTGTCCTGCAGCTACTGAAGCCAAAACAAAGAGGTCATGGGTTTAACTAGTCATTTATTACCAAGTGTCTCCTCTATACAGTCAAAAACACATAAAACCTGTGATTCTAAGATATAGCAATAAAAATGGGGGGAAAAAAAGGATTTTTTTTTTAAATCTGTGAGATAAGGGAGGTAAATTCAGTAAGGTAAGACCCGCTCTGTATAAAATCTATACACTTTTTTCCTATCACTACAGCAAAATTATTTTGACTGCTGTCTATATTTCATCAAATTCTTCCAAATGCTGGTTTGCTTCATAGTTACTATTAACAGACACTAGCATTAGACAGGCTATATGTTCTAAATAAATCATACCTAGTGCTGTTATAGAAATGTTCAGTTCCATAAACAATAAAGTGTGTGCAAGAGCATCGTCTCTCTACAAAAAAAAGTTAAAATGGAAAACTTGAGTTCCTGAGACAGAAGATACTATTTGTGATTTAGCCACATGTTCAGAGGTGACTAGCAAGCCCCACCTTGATTCAAGATCTAACAATAAAAGTACGCTTCCCAGGTAGTTCTTCCAAGACAAATTACGGCTTCAAAGGCAAGAGTAGCTCCATTCACAAAATAGGTCACCTAAAAGAGCCATCAGATGGAAGAAAACATAGCAACCAAGAAGCATGACAAAATGGAAAATATATTTTTTTAGAGGGTGATATGTACACTGCAAAGTCAATTGGAACGTATATTAAAATTTTTTAAAGAGTTTCACCTATATATTGCCACACAAAATCCAAATAAGGAAAAGACTATTTAGTCTCCATTATTTTTTTTTATTCCCTCATTCACCCCTACACTAATTCAGTCGTGGTATTCCAGTCATATAACTTAAATGCCACTAGTTGTGTAATGGAACCCCCTCTCCAACTCATCCAAAAAAAGTTAATTGTTTGGCCAGTTTGGGGATAATGATTACATAGAAGTCCCACTTGCACCAGTCTGCATCCAATATATTACCCCTTCTTCAGAAATTGTTGTCTTCCTTCTGTTAATTTGCTTGCAAAACACATTAAAAATGCCTCCCACTCCTGTGTACAGCCACATAGTGCAGATGGGGCTTTTCAAAGAGGTGGCCACCCTTACTTAATTACCTGTGCAGTTACACAAGCTGAGCTAATAAGGCTAATTGAGTTTCCATGTCACATTGTAAACTCATCTATAGAAGGGATCAGTCTACTCATCCTAATATCTGGTAAGTTTTGCCTGTCTTTTAACAACTGATGGACATAATAAATACAGCAGTCACAGATTTTTAAAGGTCCTCATTTATTGTCAGTTGCCATACAGTACTTTTTTCAATGCTTCCATATCCGACTTCATCAAGCGAACATAGGGCATTTCCTATAGAGCATGGTAATATTGCTGTGTTTTAGGTTTGTAACAGAAACTCTTGTCTGGCAGCACAGTACATACTGCTTTCCCATCCTACATTTAGAAGGCTGAGAATTCGGGTCTTTCAGTTAAAAACTAGATGTGGATATACAGGACTCACCCAGATTTTTGGTTGGGTTTTTTTGCAGTTACATATGCAGCACTGGAATACCCAGCTTGCTTGTTTCATTGTATTTCCTTCCAAAGAGCAGCTCTAAAGAGACATTTCTTTGGCTGCTGAATGCCCTGTATTTTCTCTTCACTAATCATGCATACTGTGCAATGTAGAGTTTGAACGGCTAAGCATAGTGTGATTCACTTTCTTTCGTGAAAAAAAGCAGGACTGTTGCACTTCACATCAAAATCAGTGAGTTCGTAACTGCTGGGACTGTTAATGATTGATGAGAGCTTTGGCATAGTTTCTGTTTGGAAAAGAGGGCTTTGAACTGGTGGATGAAATACTGAGAGGGGAGACTTACATAATGGGCCCATCTCCCCTAATCTCCTCACCAAAGAATACACAAGGAAGAAAAACAAGGAGTCCCTTGTAACTCTTGCAGTGACGAGCGTCTCATTTAATGTATTCAGTTACTTATTAGTAGGCCAATATAAATCTAGCACAACAGTGTGCAAAGTCAGCAGGGGGTCTGAATCCTGATGTTATTTTTCCCACCACTGAATAAATGATCCCAACCACCAGCTTCAGAAGCTCATCCTCATTAGTATGTATGAAATGAGTGGAATAAGCACTGAGAGATTTATATTGTTCTGTATTCAATTTAATTAATAAGAGACGGTGCTGATTTCTGGAGGAAAGAAAGAGGCAGCGTCCATAGATTACTGTTCACCTTCCATTGTTCTTAGTGATAAAAATCTATCACAGCATGGCAACCTTAAAAAGTGCACTCATCATTTTCTAATCCTACTGACATTCATTAACCAGACCTCTTAGCAACATGCATATTATAATCTGCCACCATCACTAAGGTCACTGTAGAGTTCTCATTACAAGCCCTCTACTTACAAGGTTTTATAACTCTGATGGAAAATTTAAGGATAACCAAGGAGTGCTTTTTGCTGTAGCCTCGTCCACTTTTAAATTCTGGAGAGGCCAAACCAAAAAAGGACCACATAAATGCTAAACAAAACAACAAACAAACAAACCCCAAAGTCCACGACTACCTGTTGGTGTCAGACACTGGCCTGACAGCAATTAGTACAGATAAAGTCACATGATAACAGTTCCCAAGAGGCATGAATTATATATTAATTTAATTAGCATGAAGTAGATTGTGGGGAAAGGTGGGTTTTCTGTGTCTTATCTGACATACACAAAGGCAACACCAAAATCAGGATTTGAGCTTGAGAACTGCTGTCTTACTACACTGAGGTCAGCTACAGTTTGGCCACTGATTCAAGTGAGACCAACTTGATCCCAACTTTACAGTTTAATGCCTAGGGTTTGTTTTTTTTTATTCTATTTTACATTTATGGTTTGCCTAGTTTTCTGTTTTCACAGAGTTAGGAGGCATGGTTATGAACTGCTTAATGTTACCAATTTTGTCTTTTGAGTGATGTTCAGGTTCCATGCAAGCCACTGACAAAACTCCCAAAGACTTCTGTAAGTCCACTTCTTTTCCCGAAGTACTTTAGCCCACATCAAACATAGCATGTTTATAAATATACTTTGATTTTTATTTAACTGAACATCCAACTTAAAGATTTCAATTGAACACAGGCCCAAGCAAAAATTTAATATTCTAACATCAAGTCTTATCTGTGTCTTTGACACAGTGTATAAGTAGATATTAAAATGCACATATGTTTTCTGCTGATTTCCTGTGAGCAGTAATGCATATTCCACACAGGGCTGAAAGTACAATCCAAGAAACATCCACAGGAAGTTCATGCCAAAAGTGAGGAACAATGCTGTCTTCAGGACAGACCAAATAAAGAGTTAGTCACCAAGAATACTGCTATAAATGATACCCTAGGCAATAACACGTTGTCTTTCAACTAGTGGGAGTTCATTACTGATGGCACATAAATGAGGACGCCTGTGGTTTATTGCATGCAAGCTGATGTTTTCCTCCACATTTCTTCTTCTTTATGCATAGTCTTGCACTTCTCCAACTATGAGGTATCCTTCTTTATCTACTAAACCTCTACACATGCACTGGTAAGTACACTCTAAGAGACTGGTAAAAAGTTTGTTATGGTGGTTTATGGAAAGGACAACGGTTTGAGTCAGAAATCAAATATGCATCTTAAAACAGTGGAAACCTTCTTTTCACGGTGAGTTAAACAGACTTCTCACATCAGTCAGTTTCTGCGTGGTCTCTCATCCTTTATGTTGAAACAGTGACTAATCTTCCAAAGGGCTTTCACTCACTTCCTCTCAATTTTGTTGCACTAATATCAGGGCAGCAGAGTGACTGAAACTCAGCTAGGCAGGACTGGAATGTCTAGGCTGTGATTTACCTGGGAGAGTCACAGTTGAGAGCAGCAGCCAGGTAATGATTGCCAGGAATGAGCAAACACAGGAAGTCTCTGCTCTCCTTCCCTTGTTCCCTGTTAATAGCGCAGGCTTCATTAGCAAATGCTTTTCAGCTCTAACAATCACCAGGAAACTCCAGACTACCATGAGCCTAGAAGAGGGAGGAAGGGAGGGGCTGCACCTCTCATCATCCTCCTCAGATAGGCCACAGGCTATCGAATCTGCAGTGCAAACATCTAACTCCTCACGTACCTGTACAAGCTTCAGTGTGACTTCTCATTGAGTCAAACCCTTTTGAATACAAGTACCACTGGCAGAGCACAGATAATTACCTGGAAAAATCCAGACTACCAAACATGTGTCTCCAGAATTCTCTATTACTACTTTCCTTCACCTAATGTAACACAGGAAAAAGCTAAAAGAGAGCCCTTTCTACAGCAGTTAATGGAACTAGAGCTAGAAACACCATCTGATCCGTTTTCCTCTTAGGAAAAGGGCTTACTGACAAGCAGACAAAGGAAAATATATGTTTCTGCTCTTTTTCCTTAATAATATCTTTGCTAGACAGCATTCTCAGAAATCACTCAGGAGACCCCATCAGCTCCCCACCGTAATCCATAAAAACCACACTGTGCTACAAACTTATGGCTCAACCCATGTTTCCCATTTGAGACAAATAAATTTCTGCTCTCCTCTATGAGAGACCAGGGACATTAAGTCAGCCTTGGTGAGGGAAGATGCACAGGGAGGATGTGAGAGACATATTTCCTTTCACCTGCTGATTTCACCTTGCTCATAGCTGTGAGCCAAGAGGAGCCAAACTCCATCCAACCCAGCCAGAGATGATGACTGTCAAGCTTCTGCCTTTCTAGACTGATCCCGTGTCCCAGAGAACTGTTATTTCCTGATCATCCTGTGTCACTTTTTCCACACGGAATTGCGTCCAAATAACTCATCAGGCTGTGTTAGAAGGTGACTGACACTGATGAAAACTGCTTTGCCAAAAGCAGGACACAGCTTCTTCCCAAAGACTATGTTGTGTCTTTCAACACATTTTCAGTCACTCTTCTGTATCTTAGCAGGCCATAACATGCTTGACATCAATTCCTCCTTTAGTATGTAAAAATGTTCATATTGTTTAAAAGCAAGAGCTACTCAGTCTCTCATTTCTTGTTGTTTTAATTCAGTAATCTTTCGGGATCGAAGGATAAAACCTGACTAAAAAGATAATTTTCAACCAGCTGCTCAGTGGTCAAGGTCTAACCAATCCCATTTTTCCTTCTTTGCTTTATTTCATCTTGCTTGCCTTTTGCTGCACATAGATTATTTGCTTTCATTCTCTTTGGTCGTCTTTCTACTTATCTCCTTCCCCCATCACTCCTCTCTGGTTTCCCTCCTTCTTGCCCACTGCACAGTCACAAATCTTCTATGGAGCTGGAGCCATCGTCCAGACCTTCTCATTTTATCCTGGCTCATCTTTCCCCCTCTGTCCTTCTCCTTCCTCTTTTTAGTTTGTCAGTTGCAAACCCTTTCTTCTCCTCACTGTCATCAATTTGACGGTTAAAAAAAGAAAAGAAAAAGAAAAAAAATCAGCTGGATAGGAGTTAATGTTATGAATTGCGTGTGTGTGTGTGTGTGCTGGGTAGGAGGATGGAAAAAAGCCTCTATTTCTTACACTGAAACCATTAACAGTTTCTATTTGGTAATATTGTATTGCTTGGCAATTCCATTTACTGAGTGTTCCTAAGGGCTCAGTTCAGCTGAAGGGACACTGAAAGTAATGATTTTGATTTATTAAACTAACTACCTCTTATTACTCAAAATTGGGTTTGCTCTCAGTTTGGTGCTGTAATTGTACTTAAAACATTTTTATTATCATATTTACCTCTTTTGGTGCTGTCTTTTCCATTGTGATGATTTTACATTTAGTTATCCCATGTAGATATGAAATGTTCATTGTTTTTTGGGGGAGCCACTGCAATGTTTCACTTTGAACCCCCTTACCTACTGCAAGAACAAAGGTAAAGCCAAAAATAAATATCTTTCTTCACTGTTTTCCTTAAGCTCTTGATCAAGCCTTATTTTAAGGAGTCCTGATGAGAACTGAGGATTTACCTAAAGAAAACTATGAATTGAACTTTACTCTTCAATCAAAATACATTCTACAAGTTTTCAGAGAGTCTTTCAAAGAGAGAGGCTTCTTCACTTACTGTCCAGACAACTCAGTAGTTAGCGTCAAACCGTAATCATAGAGAGAGAAAGAGAGCTGAGAGAAACATTTTATTCTGTTCAGTTCCTCACTGTACTCAAAAAGGGTGCAACACCTAAAACCAATGTTGGAATAGCTGGGGGTGTGGATCTTCTGAAAGAGTAAACTAAACACATGGAGCACAATACTTGAAATTAAATCACCATGAAGTAACTGAGGAGCATGATGTCTTCTCCCATAGCAAAATTGAGGGGAAAGAAACCTTGAAAACTCTCTTCAGATGCTCTCTCCATAGTTTCTAATTAATTTTACTCTCAGAGAGTCTAACTACAAGAGACTAATGTGAGATCATCAACATCCAATGTGTGAAGAAATTAAGTTTCCCTTTATGGAAAATCCAATAGAGTTCAATAGCAAATAATTTTTCTAGTGACTTGAACTTAAGTGCCTACGGAATACAAGAGATCAGTTACATTCCTGTTGTGGAGGTCTCCAGGCTAGTTAAAAATTACCATAAAATCTCTTCCTAGAGAAATTTTACAAAACAGATCATTAGCAGGTAAAATCGTTACGGATGCACTACCATTAATAAGATTATGTTAAACAGGAGGATTTGGCCCATGTGTGTTTAGAGTAATTTGATAATGAATCACTGCAAATTTCTGTTGGTTTTAACAACTGTTAAATTCTACATCACTTTCCCATATTGATCTTGCATGGTCTGTTGTTTTCTCTGTTTTTTTAACAGGGAGCCGCTCCCTTCACCATATGGTCCAGCCACTATCCACAGTTTTCTCTGCTTATTTCACCATCATGTAACACTCTCCTCTTCTGGGAACTAGATGACACAGTGACATGCAAATGCTGCTCACAGCGCAACACAAATTTCTGCTGATTTTTCTGGCACAGTATAGCAGGAGCTGACCAGGGCAGCCTCCTGCATAAAACATCTGCTCTGCAGCCTTGTTTGCCTTCCAAAATCCTCCACAGTTGTAAAGACCAACCTGCACAGAATTGGCACAGAGACACACTGGGTTCCCAGCAGAGGCAAAACCTTCACTGGTATTTCCAGTGAATATTTCAAACTACTTCGCTGAACTTTGAATACTTTGGGTGCTACTTGTTGAGCACATCCCATGTCAACCTATAGTCATCTGAGTATCCACTTGGAAGCTGTCTGAAGAAAATTATTAAGAAAAGCAAATCCATATATGCCATCCAGCAACCTAAAAATGTGGCATTTCTGATAAGGTCCTTATTGACAGAAAGAATTTTGCAAGGATTCACCAACCATTAAAAATCATGTCCACGGAAGAAACTCATTATTCTTAATTTCATCTCATTTTACTTGTTCGGAAAGCTGTAGAATGTCTAGCATTCATACCTTTAAACTATGAGCCTGACTCTGCACGAGTTAATTGGGCAAAAGACCTATTGCCATTTTACATGGAGAAGCTGAGAATTGGGTGTGTGCTGATTTTTATAAGTCTTGTTTCCTTTAGCTGCACTAAGTATAGCTACAAGCTGATAAAAAATCTCCCCACTTTCAATCACATTTTCAGAGCATAGCTGAGTTTGATGGATTTCCCTGAAGTGGTTAAAAGAAAGATCTTATTTTTCTCTGTGTAGGAGTAATTACTTTGCCAGGCATTCAATAATCTTGTCTTGACACAAATCATATTTGCAGTTTGATGAAATTTCAGTATTGCTATAAGATTAAAGAAGTCAACACTTATTTTATATTAAGATGCGCCTGCACTCAACATTTAGTTTTTATTTCTGGTGAAATACATCTCCACAGGTAAAAGCACCTCCTCTGATGCCCAAGTTGGAAAAAGGAGTACAAGCCCTTCTAAGACTACAGGCTTTAAGAGCCTTGTGGACATCAAAACTATCTCACACCTTCTTTGGGGCAAAACCTCCTAGTATTTCCCAGACAGCTGTCAAAGTCCCCAGCTCTGCCACTCGTGTTGTTTCTTGGCAATGTAAAACTCTGCTGCATTTTGAACTTTTGAAATAGTGGCAAGAACAAGCTGAACTGAATCTAACAGCAACAACCGGAATTGGGGAATGTTGCATATATTGCATATATGTTGAATGTCCTGGTGTAGGAAGGTCATAAACGGGGATGAGCTCAACAAGGTGCCATTGCACCCCTGCAGTATCCCAGCTCCTGAGAGCTGTATCCAACAGGATGCTCTTCCTACAATCAAATGGCTCTGGGAAGAGAGTAAAGTAGAAAATATATATATTATAAAGTGTGGGCCTCAGCACGCAAATTAGCATCGAACTTTGCACATCCCAACTGAAAGAGGCAGCTGGTGCCAGGGAAGGAGATACAAATGTCCTGCCCCCATACAGGCCAGGTGTCTCACAAACATATTTCACACATGATTAGGAAGGAGGAGTAGAGGTAACAACTTCACACGAACTAAAGTCAAATCTTTGGTAAAGACCTGCTTTGCAGAGGGGTTGGAAGGAGTTGGAGAAGTTCTCTATAGCCTGTGCGAATTGTTCAGATAAGGATTTTAAAATGCACAACTCCATGGAGACCTCACCAAGAATTCCTGACTGGAAAACCCACCGCACTCTACCGCTGCAGCTGCCAAAAAGCAGCCAGTGAAAAAAAATATGTCTTTTCCCATCAATAAGGGTAATAATTCCCTTCCCCAAGCCCATGTGAGTAGCCCACAATTATAAACTAGTCTAGGCAAAACAAGTAAGGTTGTGTCTCTGTTTTCAGAAAATCTGACAGCATGAAGAATTGAGATTGACATTAAAGTTCCACAAAAATAGCCTAAAAACACTTGGTGGGAGAGAAAAGATGAGGAGAATAGTTCATTGGATTGAGTATTGAGCGAGAAAGGGAACAGGGAGTCAGGTAAAAGAAATGAGGGTGGGTTTTGAAGCCATGAAGACACTTCAGAGTCTGTAGAGCAAAACGAGTGGTAATGAAGGACGGAAGAGCTGGGTGTCATTTTTGCAGAGGGCTAAATAAAAAAGGGCTACAGCGCATGATATAACCGAAGTTAGGCAGTGAAGGCTTAGAAATTAAAGACAGGGAAAGCAAATGGATGAATGAAAAACAATCTTGTAAAAAAACCTGAATTTAGAACTTCTAGTAACTGACGCCTTAGCTAGTACCAGTATCCAGAAACCAGGATTTTTTTAGTGTTGCTTCTTCCAGAACTTTCATTGTATAAAAATCTGTTCTGTATTTTTCAAAAACCTAAATATAGGAGGGGAAAATATTCTCTGTCAGAGAGCCTTTTTTGTTTAATGAAGAAATGCAAGTGTAAAATAAACCATTCCGTATTGTGGAAATATTTGTGAAGTATCTAAAGCACACAGTAAAGACCAAACCTGTATCTTCCAACAGTTCAAACCCACAACAAAGTTGGTGGCAGTTCTGAACACCTCAAAACATTTGTAGTGATTGAACTTATGTGATGATCAAATGTCAGCCTTAGCTATTGTGAAATGGGTATTCCTCACAAATCCTGACTATGTTCAGTCTCTGTCCTCATTTCCTGACAGAGGAAGAAGTACCACGATATGATTGAGGGCCTCTTTGTGGAAATGGGGTTAGGGGTCTTGGCAGCTCAAGGCACATTCATATGGTTTACCCCCCTGACACACGCTTGGGTACCCAGAAATTATTTGTACCAGTTGAGTTTCTCTAATTGCTTTCAGATCTAGGATAAGTTTGTTTCACTAAAATTTATCTGTCCCCAGCAATTACTCTGTTTGCTGCAGAATTCACTTCTGTTTTAGATTTTCAGGGAAAGAAAGAAAGAAAATATATATTAGGTCCCAGTTCCTTTGGTCATAAAATTACCCTAAGCATACATTCAGTTTAAACTGTCAGAAAGGAAAGAAGAAGCTTTTCCTTGATACAGATTAATGTTTTCCCTTGTAATCTAACAACTAGAAACTGAATGGATGTGTGGTTAATTTCAGAACCCAAATCAAACACAGAACCAAAACCAATGTATTAGAGTCCTTTCATTATCTGAAAATAAAAGGCAGAAAAAAACCAGCTGTCATAAACAAGTAATTATTTTAATTTTAATGCCACACTTCGTGACCTGACAGCAATTCTCCCAGTTGCATTCTGTCCTTTCACTTATCTGGTTAGGGAAAAAAAAAAGTATAAATCACGTTAAAGCAACTGCACACGTAAATGAATCCCCTGGAAACAAGATACCTTGGCGCTGAAACAACTAGCGGCTCTCCTTGCAGCCTTAACTCCGGTGAGATCTAGAGGGTGGAAATCACTGTTAAAACTCTTGAGGAATCGCATGCCGCCGTCGAAGAAACGAGCACGCGGGTTTTCATCTCACCGACTTTGAGCTATTTGGCAGGGTGTCCAGCCTAGCCCGCTCCCGCAGCCTGTCCGTCCCAGCCCTGAGGCGCTGAGAGGTCAGCGGGGCGCGGGAGGAGTGGGGGGCCGGGGAGAGCGGGACGCACAAGGGCGCGGAGGGCCGGATTCAGGGGCGAGCGGCCCGGGCCCCGGCGGGAAGCCCGCGGGGAGGGGCTGAGCGCCCCGGCAGGGTCTGCCGGCGCGGCGGAGCCTCC
>VZTG01003262.1:469954-480907 GCA_013397845.1 Melanocharis versteri | reverse complement strand
TTATTCTTCTCCCTGATCACTCCCCTCTTCGCCCATCATTGGAAATGAACAAATTGCGTTTGCAATTCAGAAAGTAGAAATATTAAATATATCATCCCCCGGGAAGCACTCATGTAGTAATGACAAAGGATTGCAAAGGAGAGAGTGGCTCCAGTTTCCCAGAGAGATCCCCTAAAATGGATTACTAAATGGGACACTACATCAGCTAGTTGTCCTCTAGCTGCCCAGATACATGCACCGAAAAGGTACAGTACCCCCCTGTCCGTACCCCTGCCTTATGTTTTGGGATTGCTTGGAAGGGAAGGTTCCCGGATCGCCCGACAGGCTCGGAAGGAGCGAGGGTGGTGTGTGGTTTGAGGCGGGCTGCTGCCTTCTGTCTCGACATCGTTTGCAGCGCCTAGGGAGGAGGAGAGCCGCCCGCAAGTGCACACGCTGCGCTTGCTGTTGTCACTTTCCCGGCATCTCGTGGCTTCGTCTTTCTTTTCCCTTTTTTATTTGCCTCTCTCTTTTTCTTTCCCCCCCCTCCCCTCCCCTCCCCCAGTTGCCTAACATGTTATCCCCACCTTCCCTAGCCCTTGGCACGGCTTGCATGCGCCGTGCTGGGGCTCCTCGCCTCCCATCCCCGAACCCTACTGGCAGGGGGTCGCGCCCGCCGGGCACCGTGNCCAAGGCTGGCGCTGCTTTTTGGGGGAAGTGGCCGGGGATCGAGGCAACTTCTTCCGCGGAGCAGCCCTAGGCGCAGCCGCGGGCTTTGTTCGCGATCGTGGGCTGGGGCCGCGGGCTCACCTCCCCGCCCGCTCCCCACGGACAGTGGCCGCCTTCCCCTCCGCCCTGGCCCCGGCGAAGGTGGGCTGCCGGCTGCCCTCTCCCAGCCCCGCGAAGGGTGGCTCTGGGGTAGAGATGCTCCCCGCCCCTTTCTGCCGGGCGCCTCAAGCCTCTTCCCCCGCGGGCCGGTGGATCAGCCAAGCCGCTTCTCCTTGGGGGAGCGCAGGCAGACGGGCTGGGGAAGGCCGGACCCTTCCGGGGCGGCCCGGCGGGCTGGGGCAGAAGGGTTGCGAGGCAGCGCAACTCTTCTCCTTCGGCCCAGCACTCGCCCTGTCGCTCCTTCAGCCCCTCTCCTCCCTCGGGCTCCGGGCCAGACGGGAGAAACGGCGGAAAAGAGAAAGTTTTTTTTAATGGGGACTAACAGGGCTGGCCCTCCAGGAGGGGCTGCGGNGGAGCGGGGCTCCTTCGTGCCGCGGATGCTGAGGTGGGGAGGGATGCCGAGGAGGGGACAGCATGGTGCTGAGGTGAGGAAAGGATGCTGTGCGGGGAACAGGATGATGCTGAGCGGAAGGGATGCTGAGCAGGGCAGGGATTTCACCCTGCACACACACCCCCTGTCCCCTTATCGGCGCGGGCAGGGAAGGCTCCCAGCTGAGGGCGGGGTGCGTTAGGAGGCTGTGCCTCCGTCTGCGGTGCGCTGGCGACACGGCGCCGAGGCGCGGGGTGCGGCGGCGGGGGCTCGGGCAGCCCCTGGGGCGGCCGAGGGCCAGCACTGCCCCTCGCTCCGCCGCCAGGGAGGGCGGTGAAAAGTTTGGGTCTCCATCACGCGTGAAGAAAGTACCTGCTTCTCGCAAGGGCTCGGCCGTCCCGCCGCCCCTTCCTTCGTGCCTGACTGCCTGGCTGTCCAAGGGAGGCGTTTCCCGGGGGTGGACCGGACGGCGTGCGGGTAGGGGGCTGGCGGGGGAAGCGGGGCTGATGCCGAGGCTGCTGCTCGGTCAGTTGCAGTGGCGATGTTCTGCCTGTCGCCACCGCCTCTGTCCTGCCTGGCTCATCCCAGGGTGAGTCGCGAGGCGGTAACTGCTGGGTTTTCCTTAGGCAAATGGCTCTGTCTTTTTCTAACCTTGGCCGCTTGTTCAGGGGATAATTTGTTCTCCTGATCCTCTCCCGAGCTAATTGCTGCTTTTGAAGTTTGTAAACATGCACGTTTGTGCCAGCGTCTGTGCAGCACGGGTGTTTAGGTGCTGCAGAAAATAATTTCACTGATAAAACAGCAAAAAATAAAGGCTTTAGTTAGCTCTGTAGTAAACTGTGAAAGATACTAATTCCTGGCGCTGCAAGCAAGGTGAATGCTTCATTTTCTAAAGGCACACGCACAGCATGCAGGTGTTGTAAATAACAAAGTGCTAAGTGTCCACAACCATTTTCTGTCACAGGGCTGCACGAAGTGGCTTATTATTTGACATAGATTCTGCTAACTTGTTTTGTGTCATCCAGCAATGATGTTAATTACTAACTTAACCTCAAAGATAGTAGCTAAAGGTGTGATTTTCCTCACTGTCTTTGCAACAATTAATTCAGTGACTGTTTTTGGTGTGCATTCATTTAATTTAAGTGTCATCCAGTAAACCATTCTCATCCAAGTAATCTTTACTTCGTGATTAAGTCCTTTGACATCAGTATGACAAAGTCCAGTAGAGTCAGGCTCTTTTGATTCAAAATTCCATTCTCAAAATTCATTGAGATTTTGTAGATTTCTCTTATGGTATGATTTATGCAGCTGTTATCATGTTCAGGGTTTTCCTTTGCCATTTTTTATCAGATTAGGAAAGCAAAATGACCTCACTGTGGTTAGCTTCTATGTTTTTTTAATTTTTTTTTTTTTAGAAATGAGACTGTTCTAGTGTATTGTGAGGAAATTCAGGTCTGTTCCAGCAAATCTCTTTCTTCATGGAATTGCCTTGAACATGGTTGAAAGCAAGTACGTGATTCAATAGCGTCGAGAAGGTTTGTCACTATTAAAGAAGTACAGTTGCCAAGGTGTTTCACTGTTTAGGGTATCCTTTTATCTAATAGGAACCTGGTTTTAATATGGTAGCTTCTCATAAGTTACAAGACAGAGAGAACTAACTCTCTTTAAAGACAAATAATGTCATGTGCATAAAAAAGTTGATTTCCGTTCTCCACCACTCTTCACTGGACAAAATCTCTGGCATTCACGGAAGCTTAGTTCAGAAGCATCATGCCCAGATGAGATTTCTGTCTAAATGCTAAACAAAATTTAAAATAGTAAGCAATACTGTAATGTATATTTGCAACATTTGCTTTTCATGTACTAGGCACCAAACGCTTGAAGCGCGGGTGAATGCTTTCAGGGACTACAAACTATGTAGTCACAGATGTTCTATGTGTTCTCAATTAGTCTACTTGAAAACTGTATATTCTTGCTTAATGGCAAACCAACCTTATCAGCTGAACTCGTACTACTTGAACCAAAAAATAATTGGGCACTGACATCTATGAGGAAGATGGCCAGTTAACATTCCTAGCTGCTTGAAGATGAAAGTGAATATTAGCCATAGTCCCTTCTTTATGTTTGTAAATAGAAGATTGCAGTTACTGGTGTTTAAGACTGAAGAAGGAGGTGGATCAAGCTAAGAATGAGGAGTTGCTTTCATTAATTTTTTGAAAGGAATTTAAAAAAAAAAAAGAAAGAAAGAGAAAAAGGGAAGGACAGAGATCAAATTAATGACCTGTGATAAATCCAGACTAGAATTGTTTGCATTAGAAAGGAAGTAGGTGATTGTGAACTTGCTTGTGCGTGTTTTGTGAAGGGAAGGGGAAATTTGTCATCTTGTTTTGAAGAACCATACATAAATACACATGAAAGGAGCTCACATGGTTTACAGCAGGGGAGACATAAAATGTTTTAGGATTAAATTGACCTGAGCTAATACATGTCTCGCATCCAGCTTGTTTGCAAGAACACATTGTTATACTACCGAAACAAATGTTTTGTGTATAGTACCTGATTCCCATATGCTATAGCAGAGTGCTGAAAACAAACAAGCCAGTAAATTCCGGAAAACAACACTGAAATTATATTAGATGCAGCATATGCTAGAGAAGTTGAACCGTACTAAGCCAGAAGTTTTCTCTATCCTAATTTGATACAGATGCTGCGATATTTGACCTCCTACAATTCATTTATTGATGAAGTAAATCTCACCTTTTGCAGTCTCATTCACCCAAGTAAGCTTTGCTGACCCAGGAAAGTCTTGCCTGCCAGAGTAATTTTCTGAGAGTAAACACAGTTGCTGAAATATTACTTAAATGTGGACCTTTTTTTGTGTTTATGCCCCAGACTGAAAATACTGTTCTTTGCTGGGAATCAATACTCACTAAGGACCTGAGGCTATCCTGTGAATACATTTGGTCTGGATGGATCCTTAATGTTAAGTCAGACCTAGATCTGCGTGTCATGGAGCAAGTCACATCCAACAAATTGTGACCAGCTTTGTTTGATGGGGCAACAGAAAAATAAGAGTGATAAGCAATGCTTTTTACTGGTGACCAATTTAGCATTTTATGCTCATAAATTCTGAGTATCAGGATTATTCTGAGGTGGGTAAGACATTTTGGCAGTAAGATAGAGTCAGTAGCACAGAGTCTGACTGCTGATCAACAGCATGCAGCAGCCATGAGCAATGTCCTAACGCAGAAACAAGCAGCTGGGGGAAAGCCTGAACCTGAGCCTGACAGATCTCTAAAGGAATATTTTTATTTTTGGCCTGTTGCAGCAGTTTCCTGAGTGAGGAACGTAGGATGCACGTAGGATCTGTGAAGGTGAAAGTGGACTACTCCAGTTCAAGCACAAACATGGTAGAGCAGAGTTCGTATATCTCTATTTTCTTTGTGTGCTGTGTTACCCATGGCCATGGAAATAAGTGTTTATGTTTCTGCAATGTTAAGAGGTCTTTAATTATCCGTCGTGAGGGATGCTTTGGTTTTGAGTCTTGACTGCAACGTCAATATGGCAGCACATGCCCAAGGCACAGCTTCAGGTTTTAAAGGGAAGAGTGCCACCTACTGTGTTATAATTTTAGGTATTGCGGCTCCTGTGTGTCTTGTGGAGTTCCCAAGCTTCTCGTTTGCCTGTTATGTTTTAGCCTCTGGAAGATGTGAAAGGATTCAAAATTAAATGTGGTATGGGAACAGAGGGAGAGAAAAAATAGAAAAGAAGTACAAAATTAGGGTTTTCTGGAAGTCTTAGGAGGGATTCTTTGAAAGACAGGCATACATAGAGACATTTGCAGTTTTTGTCATTTCTTATAAAGGCTGCTAGCGCTGGAAATAGGAAAGGAGATAAGAGATCTATGCTTGCCCCCATAAAAAAATCATGTTCTCAGCTTTCATGCACCAGATGAACATAAATGAGGCTACCAGGTTTATGGCCTCTGAAATCTAAAGTTTAACTCTGGCTATAGTTTAATAATAATAAAGAAAATTAGAATTCACTAAAAAAAGAAAAACTAAACAAACAAACAAACCCACATACGCACACACACACACAAAAATAAAAAGAATTAAAAAAAAAAAAGAAACACACAAAAACCCCAACCAAACAAAAAAAAAAAAAAAAGCGAAAACAGCTTTCAGAAAAGGAAGAAGAAGATGAGAAAAACCCTGGATGAATTGTCCTGTAATTTACTGCAAAATCTCATGAACTCTTTCCTAGTATAGAACTGTGGTTATTTATCAGCCCAAAGGAGGGGTGTAATATGCTTGATGTGAATACAGAGTGATTTTTGTATGAAAAAAAATTTTCCCAAGCCGCAAAGTGTTTCTTTAGTGGCTGAAATAGAGACGTAAAATAAAGTGGATAAACCAGCTATTAACAGAGCTGCCAGTTGCTGTATCTCTAGGGTGAAGACATATGGTAATTCACTACATTCAGTGATGACCTTTCCTTTAAAAGTATTGTTAATAATAGGCACTTCTATGCAAAGTATTTATGTAACATACTTGAAATTCATATATCGTGTACTACTCTGTGCCAGTTTTGTTGGTGGTGGGTTTTTGGTTTGTTTTGTTGTGTTTTTTTAGTTACTGGCAAAACTGCTACTGAGGAACTTTTCCACAGCCGTGCACTTGTGCAATATGCCTGCAGTTCTGAAGTTAAAGGGTTTGCGGGGGCAGGTGCACAGCATTGCTGCGCCTGTGTGACAGGGCAGCACGGGTCCTGTCCTCAGGATGGGAGGCCTTTGGCATCATCCCTCTCATCCTTCCCAGGTAGAGCCATGCCTTGACTGCAGCGTTATACCCTTTCCATGAAGCAGGCAAAAAACCCCATTCCTGTGTTTTTATGATCTCTGTAACCAGTTGCCTTTAGTGAAAACTTAATGCTTATAAAAGTGGAAAGAAATAAGTGATATTTTTGTTTTGCCCTTTCGCCTCAGTCTGAGAACATCTAGTTGGATGAAGACTACTCTACTAGTATTTTTACTGGCGATAATAGCAGAAGTTTCATTATGTGCTTAAAAAGAAAAGGTATTCCTAACTGTCATTGATTTTGCAATGATCCTGAGAGACTCAGGCACCTTCTAATAATGAAAATGTGTAGAGTATATAATAGATATGGTCGGGTGTTCCAGTTCAGCAGATGGAAAAAGTACTCTCCCATAGAAATTCCCAACACAATGGGAAAAACTGCATCCAACTATATTCCTGACTGCAGCAAACATTATTTCTACTTTCCTATCTATGGCTGCTCAGTTTCACTCAGATGTTCTATATATTGAGTATTCCTCATATGGCTTTTATACTTGAATAGGAAATTTCCTATGTTGCTTCCTTCACCATTGTTCATGAACATTTATCCATTACTTGCTCTTGAGGCAGCCATTCATTGAAATGTTAATGAGATTTTGAACAGTTTATAGTTCCATAGGGGTTTTTTGTTTGGGTTTTTTGGGGGGTTGTTTTTTTGTTTTCTGCAGAAAAAATGTGGTTTTGTTGATGCCTTACAAAATCTACTTTTTATTGGTAGATTGAGATGGATTCTATGCTAATTCCTCCTGCATTCCTGAATTATGGCCTAGCAAGGCACCGTCGCTGGGATCTTCATCTATTAATCATGGAAGCTGCTTTCTTATTCGGTTGCCATAGTTTCAGTGCCTCAGATAGTGTTGGGGTGCCTTGGGAAAGGCTTACGATACGTTCGGACTTGCAAGCCTTGCAGTTATTTTGGCAGTAGAAGAGCTCTGAAGGAACAGAGAACAGCATCCAACGTTATTCAGAGTTGGATTAAAAGCGGAAACTTCTGGATATGTCTCTCTGGACCTTGTTATATGAATGTCCAGCTGATACTTACTCCCAAGATTTGCTTTTTGTTTTGTCTTGCTGGTAAAATCGTACACTTCAGAGACTAATGGCTACCTTTATCCATTACAAGAACAAAAAAGGCTTTTCATTAGTTTTTCTGATAAATGGTTGGGTAAATTAGAGCATTTAGGGTTTCCTAAGCAATCTGGGTAATTTGTTTTACATTCCCTTTTAATTTAGCTACGTACAGTATGATATCGCATTTGAGACTGAGTTAATGTTTATTGCTACCTTAAATTTAATAGGACAATAAGAACCTTTTGGTTAGCTGCAGAGCTGCTTGAATTACAAAGTAGAAAAGGGGAAATTAACTTTTTTCAGGCAAAACTAAAGCCCTTTCAGTGCTGTGTTGGCTCTGGCAGTATTTTTTCAATGATGTTTCAATATTTGTTCATAAACTCAGCATTAAAACACATACTTTCAGAAATGCAGAGCTGTGAGAAGTTAGAAATAGCTTTTTTGATGAATGAGAAAAATAGTAAAGTAGTAAATATGTCTAACAGGAAAGTAGCTGGAAGACTGACTTGTCAATGTAGTGCTCAATATTAATTGATTTGTCTGTTATGCATAATACAAAATAATGCAAAATTATATTTCAGTAAGCAAATCATGGTTTCCTTTTTCTTTTCCCATTGAGAAAAAGTCTTCATCACTTCTATGTGATTGATAGTAAGCCACATGTTTGACCAGATACTTAAATCCCAATTCTTCTGCATTTTACAGTGTCTCCAGAATGATGTGAAATCCGTCCAGTCCTAATGAAGCAATTTGAGTCTAGCACAGAAAAACTTGCTATGTATCTTCTGTTTACAGCAAAAAAAAAAAAAAAAAAAAGCCTGTCTGGACTATTCAAATCAGTCAAAGTATAATTTTAAAAAGATGCACAGTTGAGACTAAAGAATTCAGTATAATTGGAATTAATCAGGAAAATAGCCACTTTTTTTGCTTTCATATGGTTAGTCTGCACTCAAAGATTAGTTTGAAATCTTCAACTTGGAACTTTACTACCCAATCTTGTCAATTTTTCAAGCGAGATCAACAAGTAGATTTAGAACATGTTATATGTAATCCTCAGGAGCCCTACAAATTGAACAAATTTGACATGAATTGTAAAGTTTCATTTCTTTGTAGATGCACAGAAAATCTGTATTTGTAATTTTATACTTTCACATAGTATGGAATTTTCTGGTTTATAATCTTCTGTATCTGGGTTGAATACACATATTTTGCATAAAATTAATCCCAGTCTTTTTCCTGGTAAACTCAGAATGTGCATGTTTCTATTAGAATAATATGCCCCTGTCATTTTGTATTTTTCCTTTGGAAGCGATGTGGTGCTTGAGTAAGAAAATTGTAAGAGTGAGGAAATATCTTGGATCAAAAGCTGTAGATTTACAAGTTCTGTTGTGGTTTTTTTCCTCAGAATTTATTACGTTCTGTTTAGTTTCAGGTTAGGTATAGGCTCCCCCTGCATAGAAATTAATTTAAGCAGTTCTGTAAGGAACATTTGTACTTTCTTTAACACTGGCGGGGTGGTTTTTTGCTTGCTATTTATTTTTTGCCTCCAAGAAACAGAGAAGTGAGTGATAAGTCAATACTCAGTATAAAGGGCCAGTCTGCTTCCTGTTGGAGGGTGAAAAAGAATTTCTACTCAACACCCATCAACAAGCCCTTATGCCATTTAGAGTTCAGTATAAAACTACAGAATCATTTAGGTTGGAAAGGTCCTTGAAGATCATCGAGTGCAACCCTTAATCTAACACTCCTGAGTCCACCACTAAACCATGTACTTAAAGTCTTCATTTACACATCTTTTATATATCTCTATGTATCTTTTAAATACCTGAGTTGGTGACTCAGCCACTTCCCTGGGAATATTTTTCTTTCAGTTTATTTATGGTTGATAATAGAGGTTCTTCTGCATCCCCAAACAGCTGAATTTTAGCATCAAACGGACTAATCTTACCAAGAAAAGAAAATTACAATTTCTGGGAAAGTAATTGCTACGTTTGTGTCTTTTAAGCAATGTCACAGCATTTGCTTTGTGAATCTTGCTCATGTTCAATAGCATCTTACCACCTGGACATTCCTGGGAGGTTGATGCTTGTCTTGGGCTGTTTGCTTGTGAACAGACCTGAGAGAGGAGAGCTGTGTCCTGTTCAGCCTCAAAGCTCCGCCGGAGCCTGCAGCTGGTCAGCGGGTGTAGGCGGAGCGCACCCATCCCACTGGTCCTTTGGAGCGGGTCGATGGGGAGGAATGGTTGGAGGCCAGCTGGAGCCCTGGCCTGCATGCCTGGGTTTGCGTGGGAATCCTGTCCCCAAACACCAGGGCGAGGAAAAGGATGGGGTGACACGCCTTTTCCGACAGATGCTCCGCACGCAGGGCACAGCCTGCTGTCTGCCGCCTGATGGCAAAGCAGAGGCTGGGTCCCACGGGATTATCTTTCTTGAGTGGTACTTCACACCATGAGCACGGCTAAATGCAGCCTCGTATTTGATTCAAAAATGCCTTTTTTATTATATAGAGAGGATTAGAGGCTGTTCAACTGCAATCTTGAAGTTTGGGTCATAGTCTTTATATTACTGGCTTTTCATCAGAGCTCTCTAATGAAAGAAGGGCATCGTGCATTAAAATCAACTTTTGAATTTAATTTTCTGTATGAACAGAACTTGGTACTGTGGGTATAAACTTCTAATGGCATTCAACACATTCCACTTCTGAATAATTTGTATTCATTAATTACAAATGTACAACTTTTACAGTTACAACTTACTGATCCAAACGATATTAAATCAGAAATTATCACAGTTAAATTGTTTTTTTTAAATTTGCTGTAGTCTGTTATATGAGGGTGATTATGTAACGTATCTTTTAAGAACTGTGTCCCTGCAGTAGAACTTTTTTTTCTAGAAATACATTGTTCAGAATTTTTCTTTTGTTTTGTGGTTTGGTTGGGGTTTTTGTTTGTTTTTGGGAAGAAATTTAAGTGGAGAGTTATGTCAGATTTTATGGAGAAGTAAGACGACAAACTTTATCATAATGATGCTTTAGAAACCTTTTCTTTTTCACCCAGTGAGATTATTCTTGATTTGGAATAGGACTTTGTTTTTCTTTATAAAGAAATTAAGAACTAAATCCTTAAAGATCTGCTCTGGGAAAAGGAAAGATTTTTGCATGAGCTACTACACTTTTTCATTATTATCTGCAAGGTGTTTCCTTTTAAATCTGTTGTAGGGAAGTTCATCATGTTCAGAAACCGATTAATTCTATCATGAGATGCATGTATTTCAGGGTGGTGTCGTCTTTTTTGCCTTATCCTGTTCTACACATAAGACCTAGACATGCTGCCAGAACACTTCCTTTCCCAAGATAAAAACAAAAAAAAAGAGATCCTGTTCTCGTTCAACAACACATGTAGTCCAAAAGGCAGATTTAGCCAACCTGGAGCTATGACCTGAAGGTGTGACATGAAGGCTGGTGACTGGATGAATGTGAGAAAAATGCAGTTTTGATTTGTCAAAACATTATTAAGAGTACTACATACATGTGTTAAAGTGTCTATCACAGAAAATCTTAGAAAATATAAGGCAGTTTGTGGGATAGAGTAAGTTCTCTGATGCGTGAATTTTAATTCCTTTTCAATGCGCCTTTTACTTTTGTAGCTATTTGTTTTTGTTTGTGTTCGTCTTTGTCATAATCTCTCTTGTGTAGCTGAAATCCTGGAGACAACATAATTTGCCAAAAGAAAACAACAACAACAACAACAACAACAAAGAAACAAACCCAAAACAAAACAACCAAAAAAAA
>VZTG01003262.1:287900-469924 GCA_013397845.1 Melanocharis versteri | reverse complement strand
AAAAAAAAAAAACAAAACACAAAAAAACACAAAGAAATAACACCCAACTCAAGTGTTGTTTATGTGAGAGAGGCAATTCAGCCAGGACCTTCCCGGTAACATGTTGGTATGACTAAATGCTGGTGATCTTCTGCAAAGGGGTGGAAAATGTAGGTTGTATAATGCCTGCTGATGTCAGAGAAGTGATCTGTAAGAACGCTTTCATTGAATTACTTTCAACAACAAATCAATTAATTAGACCTTTTAATTTTTTTTTTCCATAAATGGTCAGTAATCTGTTTTAGATTGAACCGCATAAAAGAATTAATTGTTGTCACAGTCAAAGAATTTAAAGAACTTTTCAAAACCTGGAACATCTACACAGATGCTTAACCACTGCATTTTTAGAAGGACTACTCCTCACCTCCTCCTTTGTGCCAGGCTCCAAATATCCAACTATCTATTCAAATGAGTGTCCTTAGTTTCCATGAACATGTCATCAGAACCAATTACGTTGCTTATGTGTATAAATGAAGAGGAGCTGGGTGGAGACAAGAAAATACGGGTTAGCAGGATCTACCTTTTGATCTGTTAGCATCAAACAGAAAATGAGGGCACAGTTTTCTTCAGATTGAATCTCCATGTTTATTTTACTAGGCATGGAGTTTGTCTGGAAGAGCTAACCTCTGACTTGTTCATATTGGTGACATAAACCTTGCTGACATCATTAGGAGATATTATTTACAGGTTTTGAGGTGGTTTTTTAGGAACTCAACTCACAAGCTCAAAATACCAATAAATTACAAATACAAATATTAAAAGAATCAAGAAGGTACGGGACTGCAATGGATCTGTAAATTGAATTGGTATTTTAGCTTCAAGGATTCAAGTACTGGAAATTTTTCGACAGTAAACCAGCAGAGAACGTGTCAGTAGGGGGGCTGGTGTGCTACTTCGCAGCTGCGCTGCCTACTTCTAGACAGCCGTCGTATGACAGCCTGCTCTAACAACTACCCACATTTAAATAGCAGGGTTGTGTAAGAATGAACACAACACATTTACCGAAATACATTTATGGTGGGGAGAGCCTTAAATATTCCAGCGGGTGGAATACACTGAGAGAGAATCTGTCGCGTTTTCATTAGGCTGCGCGTCAGATCTCGGGAAGAGGGAAAGTAACTTTTCTTCCTGTTACAGAGTGGCCTTAAAAATTGCTACAGGCTTCAAGAGGATAAGAACAATCGCTTTTTGACGCAGTTTATAGCGCAGGGGTACAGCTGTAGCTAGCAGTGCAATGAGTGGAGAAACAGAAGAAGAGCTGGGTCGCGTACATTGTTAGGCTGGGTGTGGGAAGTGCTGGTCTGGTTTCTGCAGTTCGCCGGGAGCCTGCTCCGCGCTGGCTGCTGGCGCCGTGCGATGCTCTCTCCCTCGCATGTCGCCTGCCCTCTTGTGTCTGAACAGCTCCGTGCAAGCTCCGCAGGCGGCCGGGGGACAACGGGAGCGGCGAAAAACACGGAGCAGGAACAGGGAATGATGATGGGCACGAGCCGCGCTCTTCAGAGGCGCTGGTTTTGCCTCTGTGTGTGTGTGTGTGTGTGTGTGCGCGTATGTGTTGTCTTGCTGTTTCGTTTGCAGTGTAAAAAGCAGAATAGTTTTCAGCTTTCTTATACAGAGGCAGAAACATCAGAAAGTGGGTTAGCCAAACTGATGTGCAGAAAAGCTCTAGGAGTGAATTTGAAGTGATGGGTAGAGGCTGTAATGCATATGATTAAAGTGAAACATGCTGCCTACACAGAGAATTGCTAACAAGATTCTTTCACAGCTTTCATGTCTCAGCCCCGCTTTTACAGAAAATAAATTCATGTTTGGTTTCAGTGGGTGTGCCGTTTTGCTCAGCCCTACAGGATAGATAAGACAGTCAAACTACACAAATGCAAGCGATTGAACACAAAATAATACCATTTGCACTGAGCAGAAACAACGGCTGTGCTTATTAGCAAAACAGTGTCCCAGATTAACATTTGCTTGGTCTATCTTGAGCTTCTTTTCTCTTAGTGCTTTATTGTTCAATACTCATAGGGAAGGGAGCCTAAAAGCACAGATTAAATTAAGGCAAATTAGTTGGGGGCAGGGGGATTGAGAGAAGAGAAGAGAAGAGAAGAGAAGAGAAGAGAAGAGAAGAGAAGAGAAGAGAAGAGAAGAGAAGAGGAGATATTCCATGTCCTTTAAACAATTTTTTTTTCTCCTCTTCAAACAGACGCGTAGATACTGCTGCAAGCCATTTAATAGTTTCTGGCAGTAATTCTACCACATCTCCTTGCTCATACAAGGGAAGTATTGCTCATACAAGAGGAAGTATATTTTCTGTAGCTCAAAAGAATATTTAAATACTCTCTCATGTTTAAAGAGCTTCCAGAATTATCTAAAGTTTTTGCAAGATGCAGAAAAATAGACTGCAGCAGCTGTATGTTGTTACAGTGTTTAGAAAAAAAATAAAGAAATAGTAATTCAAGTAATTATTTTAAAAGTGGTTTAAAAATCAGCTAAAAATGGGATTGATATGTAAATCAAAGGTAATTTTAACTTTCAATTTGCCAGTTAATTTGTATTATTATTATTTTCTTGAGAAATATTGTGCATTTATATAGGAAATTTTACCTCAAGTTAGTCCCATAGGAACTCAGGGCTTATTTCAAACCATTTCATTTGTGTCTTGCTTGAGACATAACATCTTTCAGTCTTCATTTTCTTAGCAATAGTCATTATGGATCCAGGGAGGGTAAAACGTAGATTTTGGAAGGTTTTTATTTAGACGTCCAAGAGTTACTTATGCATTAAGGACTCAAGCCCTTAAAGAAAGTCTTAACAAAAGACTTAAGACTTCAAGTCTTGACAGAAAAGATTTGCAGAGGTTAGCATGTTTTGGGGTTTTGTTTATTTATTTATTTGGTTGGTTGGTTGATTGGTTGGTTGGCTGGTTGGTTTTTTACTCCAAAGCAAAATACACGTGGAGAAAGTTTTGTGTTTGGAGTAGTGCTGCTCCCAGTCCTGCTGATCTCTTCAGGTCCACACAGGCTGGGAAATCAGCAGAAGGACACAGCTGGCTGATCAAGATGCCTGTGGTCACAAGTGTTGATTTTAGGCCTCTTGTGGCATTAAACCTGTGTATGTGTTGCGTCTCTCCCCAGACCCATTTTGCCAGGGTACCGTGGATTTTTGTCTGGGGAAGACCTTTCTGAAAATGTGGCGTATTTGTATTTGCATCCTGTGATTGCTCTATGGACAGATGCTTGCTTCTGACCTGAGCTCACACCTTTGCCCACCACTCAATCAATACCTCAAGTCCTAGATCTGCAAGCCCACAGGTGTTTTTAGGCAGAGCCTTGAGTAGAAAGCTGCTGTCAAGCAGCTGGCATTGTGTGTAGAAGGAAGGGAATGTGTTCACAAAGAAAGCTCTTAGTTCTTCAGCATCATCTGATTAGATCTCACTTTTTTTTAAAAAAATAGCAAGTTTTTCATGTTTCAATGTGTCATGACTAAAATGTCTAGAGACATTTTACAGATACAGCTCAGATGCATACACAAATAAATCAGATGTGCCAAATGAATTATAAAATACTCTAGCCTTCACATCCTGAGTACATCATGAAGATGTTACGTGGGAAATGCATCGGTGATGCATGGAGATTTATCTGCAACTAAAGATGTTTCTTGATTTCTTCACTCACACTTGTTACCTGATGGTAAACAAAACTTTGCAGACCAGGCATTGGTTTATTTAGATCTCTACTTTGTGCAGGCTCATAACTTCAGGTCTGAATAAGTCAAGCCTGGAAGATGGTTCCTCTCAGTACAAACCACAGACTCAAGCCATCTGTTCCAAGACCATCTTAATATTCACTGAATAGCCTGAAAGCGGGGAGGTTGGAGAGTGCGTTGCACTTCCAGGACAACAAGCACAACTCATGAAGAACATGTTGTAGCACCAAGTCATCCTTCTGAGAGTGGTGCCTCAGCAGCCCTGGCTCTGTAGACAGCACGCTGCCAGCTCCAGCTTCGGTCTCGCTGATTCAGACTAGAAAAAGTGCTTTCTGCAACAGTGTGTGAAACCAGCTGGAATGAAACAGAAGTGCCACTGAGTGACAAGGTGGCTCATACTAACTAGTTAGACTGATTCTCTTTTAACAAGTAAGTGGGGTGGTCCGTAAAGTTTTATAATACACTCGTGATGGAAACTGTGATCTCCTAAGAATATGCAGAGTATTTCCATTGGCATCAACAGGTGAAACAGAGTGAAATAGAGTCAGTGTCTTTGGCCATATTGTAGCCTTAGAAAATACTAGGACATCTTAAAGTCACTGCTGAAACTTGAAACTCCATTGCAACTCTGTGTTATAGTGTGGGATATAAAAAGATGAAATGTATTTCTGGAACCTACAGGTCTAGATGGAAAATTAAGGACAAGACTGCAGGAAAAATTCTCACTTTTTATCAGTTCAAATGAAGCCCTTTCCTTGAACTGAATACATCATACCTAATGCATATTCTCAGCCTTAACTCAGCAGGCAAAAGATGACAAGCTGTGTTGTCCTGCTTAAGGATACATTGGAGGAGAATAAGTAATAGATAATTTATCTACTTCAATATTTGTGGTGTCTTTGAAGTGCTAATAATATGTGTAAAAGTTTATATGTCAGGTTAACGCCTGCTCTGTGAGCTTGCAAGAGAGATTGCAAGCAATGAATAATTTGCAGATTTATTTTTTTCTTCCATAGTAAAACCATGAATATGGCCCCAGTCGAGGTATCACTTTATCTTGGCCACTTTTTTTTAATTTTGACTGAATCTTCAGTCAAAATGTTTTAATAATGAGAAAGTTGTTTCTGACAGATGCTTCTGGTTAATTAAGTTGAAGTTAAATTTATGGACTCATATCAGTGCTTTTGTTATGTGTAATCTCTCAAAAATGTTATCTTTGAAAAAATAACATAAAGACTAAGTCAACAAGAAAGCCAAAAGCCTTGAAATTATGAATGGGTGCAGCTGTGGTATCATACTGCTCTTGCTATCTCCCAGCTTCTCCCACGAGTGATGGGACAAACACAGATATGTTTGAGTAACTTCTAAGGGAGAAAGGGTTATAGGAGGCAGGGAGAGTAGCTGCAGGGTCAGGGCTGAGGAGTGGAAGATTTCTCGAAAGAGATGGATTAGGGGAATAGGGGTAGGTATATAGTCAGACTGGTACAGAGGGATAGCTGAAGTGCCAAAATAGATGAGAGGAGGGCAGGGTGAAAATGCTCTCTGCCTCACAAAACAGCAGTATGCTGTGGGATGATTCCTTTCTGATGAGCTGTCACTATCTAAAGTATATAGGAATCTTGGAGTGGAAAAAACAGATGGCACACGGGAGATGAAGTGACATCATTTGTCTCTGCCTGATTTCTCTACCCTTCACATAGAATTTGGTAGGTGGGGGAGGAAGAAAGCCCGGATGTGATTCTTCTCCATCCCCACGTGTTTCTCCTTGCCCTCAGGAATCTCACGAGACTCCAACTTCTCTAGCAAGCTATTGCTAGAGAGAGTTTTCCATCATTGCCAAGGGTTTTGAGAGATTGGCTTGAAGAAGTGTTTTTTTCTGCAGGGAAAAAAAGTTGACACATAGCAATGCAGAGATAAGAGACATCAAAAAGAAGGACAGTAAGCAATTTAGTTGTGTTAAGTCTTGGGCAAAGAGGTGGAAGGAGGCTTTACAATATGTGTGTTTCAAGGGAAGTTGCTAATGGGCTGTGTGATCCTCTTGCCAGGCCTGTGGTGAGCTGACATGTTTCAACCATGAGGAAAGGGCATTGGCATCACCCGTTGCAGCTGGCTGGTCAGCTGCCTGGAACAAGTTCATGGCTTTTGGCCAGTTTCCACTGAACTAGTAAAGCTTCCTTTAAAAAAATCCCTGCACCTGGCACTATTCAGGAAAATAGTTGGTAGACTTATTGGAGAAGAAAAAGTCTGGTGAACACTGAGGTTAAAAGCCCTAAAGGTTAGATTTTGGTATATTATGCCTTTTTAAAAATTAGCAGCATGTCTTTTTTAAAAGAGAGGATTTGTGGGTGGGGAAGGGAAAGGGAGAAACTGGTGGCTCTGGAGGCAGGAGACCTCCAGGTCTCTGCTGGATCCAAAATTCTTGCCAAGATGAGCAGGACTTGTCTTTGTACAGACAGCCAGTACAGGGCTGATCATTGCAGTACGGGAAGAATCGATGCAAGGATCATCATTTTAAGAAGTGACTGTGACACTGTGGCTGTAACTGCAGATGTGCCGGGAGGCATGTGAAGTTCAAAGCCCCTTTTCCAGCTCCAGACCTGGATGCCTACAGAGGGGTAACCTGCTGAGCAAGCCGCTCCAGAATGAGCCAGGAGTGTGTTATGCTGGCAGGGTAGTACCAGGAGGCAGGGCAGGATGTGTAGTAACTCTGCCTGTGTCGTGACGAACGTGAGCAATCTGGTGTTTGTCACAGGTCTTAAAACTAAAACGGAGCATAAATAAAGAACCCTACCGCAAGTGAGCAGGATTTTTATAGTCGTTTCCAGGAATGAAATCAAACCTAAACTGCAAGGGAAATATTCTCTGCCATATTCAAAGTTTGTGTACAGAATGTTTCAAATAAATGCTCTGTAAAAATGATTTAATTCTGCTGTGATTATGAACTTGCACAAACATACTGTTTCACATTACTCTCTTAAATAAATTTGATTAGTAACAGCTGTGGCTACACAAGTCCCCCAAATTTTATTTTCTCCATAGAAAAGGGTTGAAGAAATCCTCAAATTATTGTAAATGAAGATTTTGTTGGCATTTTAAGCTAAGATGTCCTCGACAACAACCCAGCAATAATAATGTGGACACGCTCCTCCTTGGAGAGGCTGCAATGAACTGCCTTTAGTTCAGACAAGCAGTCTTTTCAGTTCCTGGAGCACTCTGTGAGTATTAGCTGCTTTGTGCTGAACAAGTACTAAAATCTAACCAAGTAATAAATGGTGCTGCTCAGTGGCAGGCTGTTTGACCCAGAAGCAGGCTGCGGAGGCTGTGCTGTGAGCTGTTGTGAGCTATTCCCTTTCACCGTGCAGACTATAGGTGCAGACAGTCATCCCCTCCTACACACATGGATATTGCATATGTTTTCTGATGGCAGTGTTTGTTTACCACTCATGACTGTGTTGGTTTATTCAGCATGTGGTGCTCTGTGGGACAAGACAGCGTCCACACACTGTAGGCAAGGGCTGTCCTTCCCACCCATTCCTCCTGCACGCAGAAAATGTTCCCAGCTGGTGGAGCAGGGATGTGCTCTGCGCTGGTGAGTCCATTGCTTGGGTGCCCCCACAAAGATGCCAAATCTCGCTTCTCCTCACAGGGTGCTGCAGAGTTACACCTGCATTAGAGGACAGACGCCCCAGTCCCCAGCCCTGCCATCTACTGCTGTTCCTGCTAGCACTGGCTGGCTTTCTGCGTGTGTGACTGCAACCTACTTCTCTGCAGTCCTTGATGTCAGCAAGGGCTGCAGGCAAACTCTCCTATACAGCTCTTCTGCTAATGAGCTTGTCTGCTAATTAAACAGAAAGGCATATTTGGCAATGTCTTTGATATTTATTCTCAGTATGGCCCTTTGGACTTGTTTAGGATTTCAGGGTGGTCTTCAGGGAAGAGATATGGTAAGCAATTGCTGAGTTTGTATTATGTTTTATCAACATAGAAATAAAGTTTGTAAAATACTGTTTTGTTCCTTCTAAGCCCGATAATGCAATATAATTGAAATAAAAAATTAAAAGGGGGGAAAAAAAGAAAAAAGTAAAGCCTAACTCAGACCACGCTTACAATTCAGAAGAATTTAAAAAATAGAAGCCATGTGGGAAGGGCCTTTTTCAATGTTTTTGTGTATGTCACATGAGCTCAATGACGTCCATGATGAATGACAGCCAGAAGTTAAATAGCATGTATTACGCACTTTTGACTACCTTACATGTACTTCCTAATTCTTCTTTAAGATGACTTTTGACCATTTCAGCCTTTTTGAACAGCTTTGGCAGATGGCATTTTCTTACGGGAGGGAAAACCCTAAGCAAACAAACGGCCCAGTCTGGGATAGGAAGGTTGACTTTTTACTCGGGAAATGAAGAGTGTCCCACCTGGATGTACGTTTGCCAAGGGTAAAACACATTTTTTTGCTGAGGTAAGCGATGATAGGTTTAAAGCTGAGATGCTCTGATCTGGTAGGGTGAGAGGCAGATGGCTGGACCCCCAGGTGATTTGTATCTGCTCACTCACTGCTCCCTATCAAGCATCAGTGCTCTGCAGTATGCAGAGACAGAGATTTCCATACCCCCAAGGAGAGACGTGCTGTTTGCCTCCTAGCCATGTGATTTACGTAGGTACCACAAGTATAGCATTAATGTGCCTAAAAAAACCCCAGCCTGGGCCACTTTGAGGTTTAGAATTTTTAATTAGCTACAGATTTTTCCTTTCTTCCCCTCTTTATATCCATGTCTGTAGACAGAGGCGAGGTAACTAAAGCACTAAATTTGTATATTCACAAAAATATGTAGAAAATGGCACAAAGCCATAAGACAGTTTAAATTTGTGTAATGCTACAAGTATTCAGTAGCGCTTCTGTTCTTGGCTCTTTTCTGGAGGTTTGTCCATGATTGTTGCTAGGGGTGGGATAGTAGGGTAGGTGGACTTCTGGTCATAATGGCCAGAATTCCCATTCCAGTGTTCTGACGGTATATAGAGATTTGGACATGTGCCTTTGTCTGCTGTTCAGCTAAAGATTTACTGGTAGAGTTCTGTATGCAGATTGAATTAAAAAATACAATGTTACTGTGCTGGCTCCTTGCTGGAAACAGGCAACAAAATAATAAAGGGAAATTTGAGGTAACCATTAGCCAGCCTGGTGGCACGGTAATTTCCACAGACATTCCATGCAGCATAAAGATTCTGGCTTCCCACAGTTAACTTCATGATGCTAATTTCAAGGCTAAGAATTAAAAGGCTGCAGGTCTAGCTGTATCCAGTAACACCTGGGAGAATAGATCCATTTGTAACCTTTTGTCAGTCTTGGTAAGCGTTGCTGAGGGTGTGGCAACTATCAGGCTCGATGGTGCGTTGGCAGAGATGAGATGGAAACAAGCGCTGCTTACTTTTGTGTCTTCCCTGCGAGAAAGTTGCAAATTTGGAAATTGGTATTAGGAATGAGCTGCATTGAGATTATGAAAATCTGAAGACATTAAAATTTGTGAAAAGTGTTGAGGGGTATGTGTATGTTACATAGGATGAGCCTTCTATTTCTTGGTAGTTCGTTAATGTTCAGTGTATATGAGGACTGATCTAGACTTTGTAAAGTAAAATGGAAATATGGCTAAATATTTTTTCTTTGTGCATCTATGCAGAAGAGAAATGTGAGTTAATTATCTGAAACTTATTTTCTCTCTGTTCGTGGGAAAACTGGACTCACAGGGAAGGCACTGTGCCTACAGTTATTTTCATTCTGATCCCTTCAGTGATCATGGCTTGGTGCTGACCACTAAAAATATTGTTTCTTTTCTTCAAAACAGAGAAAAATATTTTTTTTCTACATAGGGGTGTTAAGAGTTTCACTATTAATTTCTTGCTCTGTGTTCTTAATAGAAATAATAGGGAGCTGTAGGTTTTATTACTTTGCTTAATAGTAAAGGTTAATGCGGAAGGGAATGTCTTACTGGGGATGTATTTGATAATTTTTCCTCTCTTACAAATAAAGGGTTTTATTTTCTCCAGGGGTTTGTTCTTACAGTTTAGCTTCGTTTGCATTTGTGGAGGCTTAAGGGAGGTATCATGACTTTCAGAACTGCTGAATATTCAAGGAGTCCTGATGGCACTGTAAGGTGCAGGATTCTTTCGAGGGGCAGGGCAGACCTGTAGTTTTTGCTTACAAGAACAGGCAGCAGCGGTCTTTTCTTTAAATGGATCCTGCAACTTCTTTTGGTGCAAAATCCTCATGCACCGCTGGCACCAGGTAGAATCAGCCCACCTGGTGCTGCTGTCCCAACCCACTCTGCCCCTCGCTGGGCCCTGCTGGGCTGCACTGAGCTCTGCCCCGGGCCAGAACAACCTCACTTCTGTCTGCAAGAAGTGGTACTTGGAAAGCTCATTTCTATCAGTGGTTTGAATTCCTTAACCTGGGTCTCTGATGAGTGGTGATAAAATACGTCACAAAGTCTTTTGTAACATTCATACGAGTGTTGTTTTTCTGGAGTCTCTGGAAATGTGAAGAGACATGGTGTTACCAAGTTTTCCTGATTAGATATTCAAAATGATGAAATAGGGAAGCTTGCAATATGTCCAAGGGACCAAAGAGTCCTCTTATTCCTGAAAAATTCATTTAATATCTTGATTTCAGAAGCCAGAGCATCGAAGAAAATACCCAATTTTATTACAGCCTTGTGATAAAAAATTATGGGGGTTAGCAAAATGGCAAACAGGAAAACTTTTCTTTAAAGGTATAAATATACATTGCATTGGCTGGCAAGTAATCTTCTAGTGATCATTAGGTTATCTTCAGAAAAGTGTATGTCTTTGTCAACTGCCTCTTAAAATGAAAGACGACTTGGTGAATAAAGAAATTAAGAGTTTATAAACTTTGTTGTAACTATTCACTCATTGCCAGGTATGTCAGTGTAAAAAAGGAGACATTCCCTCTGAGCCGACAGTGTGTGAAACTAATAGTGTGCCTTCAGACTCCAGGCCTTTTTTTTTGCAAGTCAGTCATTGGATTTAAGACATGTTTTAAACAGCTTTATCCATATACTCGGAGACTGGAAAACAAGGTCGGTGTAGAGTCCATCCTGTAGATAGTTATTAAAGCAGATGGCTGAAAAATGCAAGCAGATATCTGCATCTGCTTTGCATATTTAAATGAAAAATAAAAGAAGAAAAAGCATTTTAAGTTCTGTGGGTCTTGTAGTGAGTCTGTACTTCTGAGAAGAAACTCTTAGAATAACTTTGAAAATTCAGGAGTGCTAGGGCAGCACGAGAGGGAAATTGGTAACACCATGACTCTCATTAAATTATTTTTTGCCACTCATATAGAATATGAGACCAGCGACATTGCAGTTAGATTCTGGAAATTTTGACTAGAAATTTGTCATCAACAGTCAGACTGTCACTGAGAAAAGAAGTATCATCTGCAGGCTACCCTTTAGAAAATAAAAAAGGGTTTTCAGAACTTGTATCTTATAGTCAATCCTATTGTGATTGAAAGTAGGAACCAGAGCTACTGAATAAAGGCTGACTGAGGAAAAAAAGTAGAAAAAGCGAATAGACTGAGGCTCATTCTACAGTCACCAGCGCATCTAGCAATGACACCACTGAAACAAACTGCTAAAGAGCTGGGAATTTGTGTGTTAAATTTGTCTGGTGAATGAATTTGCAGCAGCCCCGTGCCCACAGCAGCAAGGTGCTCCTGAAGTGCGAGCTGACAAGGAACAGTATTTTTGCCCCACTACATGTAGGCACTGGAGTGCAGAAATAGGAGGAGCATCATCACAGCTCAGTGTGCAGAGGTTTCCCAGTAGTCGCTTGGTGATTTTGTGCAGAACCTTTATGGCTCTGTCAGCACAAGGCTCTGCCAGGGTCAAAAAACTGCTTTTCAGTCTTGTAATGCACTCACTCCCTTGTTTGAAGTAGGCACTGTTGTTTTACCTTAAATATGAAGCTCACACAAAGCCATGCTTGTTGGTCCTATGGAATATTTCAGGAAATGAACTCATTGACTTGAGTATTTCTGTAGAGAAGTTGAAAAGGAGTATAAAAAACATAAACTTAGGTAGTTCCTGGTAATGTTCAGAAATGAATCAGATAGATTTATGGTTGTTAGGGATATTAAGATTTTGCACATGTTTTCTACAACAAGTCTCCAGGTAAAGTAGCCCTATTAATATGATGCTAAATGGTATTTCTGTTCCTAACAAGAAGGCCAAATATGTGATAATTACTTATCATTGAAAAAACTTACCTCTTCAGTTCGTGTAGAAACCATTTTTGTAGCCAATCATTGTAGTATATGAACATTTTTGAAATAAAGTCAGTTAGTGGGAATTAATTTCCTACTGGAATTCACAGTGGTTAGAAGGTATTATTCAACCAAGTCTCACACAGCTAATTTTCAGTGCTCTGAAACTCCTTCCTTAGAGAAGTAACAATACTGTAATTTTCAAGGTTTGAAAGGAGCGGGGGAAGCTATAGACCTTGACTGCAGACTCTAAGAAGAAAGTTCCCATTGCCCATAATAGCTTGTAAGATTCCTAAGAGTGGCAGAAACCCGCAGGCACGTGGCATGACGGCCCCTTAGAGCAGCCCTTGGTTATGAAAGCCTGGCTCGGGGACGTGCTGGGGAGAGGTGTGTGAAAGCAGTGTCAAAGCCTGGGGCCGGCCGTACTATTCCTGGAAATCGGTAGGACACAAAGAGGCATTGTTCACAGCCTCTCTCCCTTCTTTATTTCCCATACGGTGGTGTTTTGGGAAGCCATAGTTAAGAACACAACCTGGCAGCTCTGTGCCAACATTTTTATTTCTGAAAATGATCTCGTTGCAGCTCAGCTGCAGAGATCTGTGCCCAGTTTACTCTCAGAGCCCAGATGACAACACTGGAAGGGTCTGAACCAAAAAACCTCTATGAGCTGGACAAAAAAGTTCTGTTGATGATTCGTAGTTCAAAAGCAGAAATAAGGGTAAGGGATAAGGAAATATTTCTTAGCTTTGTTTTCTTTTTCAACTCTCTTTAATTTTAGAACACATTTTTTATTTTTGTTACTCATTGCACATAAGTAATACTAAACTGCCAGACTGAATTTGGAAACTAATTACGGTAGACTTCAGCATTTTTGCATGCCTTGTGGAGTACAACACCTGCACTCCACAGGACTGAATTCTCTGGTGACAGGTCTGGAGCCGTCTTCTATCAGGGTAAATAGAGACTCCAGACATGACTGGCTGGAAATTATGGAGTTACCACCACATCAGGCAGTTGTTTGTACTGGCTGTATCCTTATCGGAGAATTCCACAAGCTACTTGAGAGAAGGAAATTTTGTTTTATTTGTTCAGTGAGGTCTTGTAGTTTACAGTAAAAAAAATCACAAAAATTTTGTCTGAAAGGAGCAAGAGAAACAAACAACTTGTGTGTCCAGGTAGCACATGGGTATCTGGAAAGGAATTAATGGTAATTGCAAACTTCTGCTGGCAGGATTGAGGTGGGAAATGGGGTTGTGTGTGAAGGAACAGTTCATTGTGTGTCAAAGTTCTGTGCTCTTACCTCCTCAGCTAAATTTTAAAAATAACAGGAACAGGGGAAGTGAAATATCCTGTGCTCTTACTTGAAATGCCTCTGCTTCTTACATTATTTCCTGTAGTAATGCACAGGATATCCAGCTGATTAGTCACAGCAGGCTATGTGATCTTCTCATCCACAGGAACCTTATAGGATGCAATCTCTTCCTGAATCTGCAGAATAAACCTTTACAATTTACCAGCAACGCAGATGCAGGTTTTGGAGAAACTGAGTACAGGTTGACAGGGGATGAGGATCTCATTGGTTAGGGTCGAGTCTCACCATTATTTTTCCAAATAGACTTTTTGAGGTCTCTTATCTTTTCAGGTCTCTTATTTTCCCTGTGTCTTATTTTCTTACATCTCTATATCTGTATGTCACCATGTGCTTGTTCTCCAGGACATAGATAGGTAAGACTCATTATGTACAACTAGGTTTTAATTAAAGTGCCTTGACCCCTGCATGAATGATCTTATTCTGAAGGCATCTTACCACAGCTGAACTCTGCATGCTTTGGAAGATTAGTATGTTTTCAGAATTACCTTTGAATTTACATCTTGCTTCAATTGTCTTGACTTTTCTCAGTATCTCCGTACAAGCTCCTAATATTTACTGTAGTTCAACCAGATCCTTTCTTCCTCTAAAGGTTTCATATTTCAAGCCTTCTCCTTCCCCCTCTGTAATTGCAACTGCCTTTCTCTCTACATCTTGGTTGCAGTGGTGCCGCTTTCTCCTTCTCTTTTTTTGCCTAATTTCTGACTCTTTACCTCTCGATTATTTGCCCTTGTCTTCTAGTATGTGATAATATCTTAGGAGGTCTGATCTTCAGGCTCTTTGAGCCATTGTAGAATCAGTCTTTGAGGAAAACCTGAATCCCCTGAGTTTAGGAGATCCCTGAGAAAAAGAGAATTTATCTGCTGATCCCTACAATATATTAATAAACATACTTTCTTTGAAAATAATAAGTCCAGCATAGAAATGAAGCATTATTTATGCAAATGTGAATAAGATGTGAGTGGGATTCAGGATTTCAGCTGGAGTTCCAGTTGTAGCTTGTTCTTAATTTTTTTCCAACACCAGCAACTACCATTAAACCAAAAATTTACTGTTACATTGAGGGAGAAGACTTGTGTTCATTTTTCTGTATCATTGAAAATAATTTGATAATTAACCCGCTAATACAAAAATAATCATCACTAGCAGAGCTGTTTTGGTAGTTAAATAGTTTTTAATGATGCCTATTCTTGCAGCAACAGAAAATGTTAGCTATGGTATGTGCTTGGAAGTGAGTGTCAGAGGAACCAGTCATCTCTAGATCTGACTACAGGATTAGCTGCAAAACTTGCATCTCTTTCAGCTTTTGTTTAGGTTATGAAGTTTATGTACAAAATAGGCAGAAATATCCACCAGCATATCCTAATCTTAAAAGAATGGGTGCTTTGCTGTTCTTCATCTTAACAAAAAATGGGTGCTTTCCTGTTGGCGTCAGTATGAGTGTGAGCCTCACAGCAAGACACCGACACTTGTTCTTGTGAGGTCAGTGGAAAAACTCTCACTAACTGTGATTTTGTTCCAGGTTCTTGGCAGACTGTTCTGAATGTGTAGATTTATCTGGGGATGAAACAGCGGGGGTGCCCTTCATTACTCCCTGTCTGTGCTCTCAGACCTCTGAACTGGCAGCAGACAGAACTGCCTCTGATGCAGATCCATCTCTTCTTGCTCACATCTGGATCAAGGCTGCCTTCTCCCCTGCTCTGAAAGCTGCAATTTGGAAGAAGTTCCAGTGCACACATCAGTTGTGTGTATCTAAGAGCAGTATATACTATTTCCTGGTTTGGAAATTCTGTAGTAGTGGAAGCATTTTTATATTAACTCTGGCACGTACATAGCTTGCAGTTTCTTCTGTTGATTTTAATGATGGACAAAGGTGAAAGCAGAGATGGAGGTAACCCTTCAATTGAAAACAAATTCTCCAAAGAGAAAGAGAAATGGAGGATGAGAAAAACTGAATGAGTCCAATGACCTTTGATGTCCCAGGTTCAGCTTGCAAGTGGATCCCAGAAACAGTCCAGCTGGAATCCCTAGTGACAGGGGTTGTTTCAGTACATTAACAAGGAGTGCTTCCAAGATGCAGTTGCTCAGGTCTGGCCAGAAAAAAATAACAAGCACACTCTCTCATACTCTAAAGTTGCGCCAGTTGCAGCTGGCACTCTTTCAAACCTGTCATCACCTTCATTGCCTTCAAAAGAACTTTTTGCTGAAAGGTGAAGGCATATGCTTTTCCACTTATTTCACCTGCACAACTTTTTATAATCTTCAAATAAATGAAAGTGCCACATAGGCTCAAACAGGCCTCTAGTCACAGTTCTGGGGTCTATGGAAACTCAGATTTATCAGCGTGTTTTAACGTGTTGATTATTCATCACAAGTTGAGTCAACAAATGTGAGGGCAGAAAGTCTTGAGAAGGGGGCCTTGTAAATGGACAACTGAGCTTTTTAAGAAGCAAAGAATGAAGTACAAATCCTGTCCAAAAAAAAAAAGTGAAATTAAGGTATTCTGAAAGTTCTTTGATGTGGGAAATGTCATGACCTTCATGAGTACGACTCTTGAAAAAAGGAATTCTTCGTACTTGAACTTACATGTTCTCCCTAGCCATTTTTAAATCAGGCTTTTCAATTCATTAGGCAAAGAGAAAAATAGCAAATAAATTGGAGTGTGAGGGCAATAGACAATATGCATTAAGTATATTATTTATTATTTCAGGGGTAAAGGACACAGCTGGCTTAGCAAAATACCATGTTGTTAAGCACTGCAAAGGCTAAAAATATATATTTTCTAATGAAAACCATGGAGTTTAGCTGTCCGTTGAATTCTAGTAAAAAGCATGTAACTTATTTCATTCTCACAGCAGAGGAAGTCAGGAATTATACCACTGAAGCCAATACCAATGTTTAGTATGAATCAACCTGGTGGCAGTTAGGAAAGAATCTTTTGCTTCAGTGGGAAGAACCTAAGCTGGAATTTTGCTGCAGAGGAGAATTTAAACAGGGAGAATTCCTACACACAATTTCACTACTGCTAGCATGGTATCCTTTGCTGGGACTAGTGGGCTGCTCTTTATTTGGTAAACTGAAGCTTGAAGTCCTTTGTTTTGTTCTGCTGAAAGGAGTACCGTGTCAGTGAACAAGTGTCAGTGAGGGCTGAGGTTGTCCTCAGAGTCTCTGGGCCACCAAAAGCACTTTCTGCATTCCACCAGAGTAGGGTTTGCTGAATATTTTTAAATGATCTCATTGAGACCGAAGGGATTTTATGAAACCTAGAAGAGTGAAATAACTTACTGAAATAAGAGAGCACTAATTTTGTAATGGGGGTTGCAGAATGCAAAAAAAACCCCCATGTGAGCAAGGGTGTGATACAGCTACATAGGAGAATTCCCATGTGGATAATTCAATCTTTTTTACGGCTTACAGAACTTAGAGCTTTTCCTGTCCTAGATACCCAGCCACATGTAAGATAGCAGCAAGTGTGCTACAATTACTACAGTGTTTGAACTCGTAATGGCAATAATTTGTTAAGTGCTGGAAGACGAAAGTTATGTGGGTGGATTATTGTCTTCAGTATATAATAATTAACCCCTCCCTGTGTCCATGGCAATCTCCTTTCTGACAGTTACTTCAACTATATTTTTGGTATGTGTAGTTGTATAATGTACGTGTTGCATGATTTGTGTGATCATACTATATATGATCATACAAATGACTTATTCAGACCATCATGCTTTCAAATGAAGTCTCTCTGCAGTCGTTCTTTTTCTTCTCTAAATGGACACCTTTTTTTTTGTAAGACTGGTAGACAGAAGGACTTCATTGTCTGGTTTCACTTCCAACAAGTTCATGATTTTTAAACTCAGCTAATTTCAGTTAATTAGTAGTTTGCTTCACCAAGGTCAGCATGTAATTGAAGCTTTCCTTTACTGCTGGGTTTTTTCTCATTACAACCTCCACCTGCACCTGCCCCTACCCCCAAATCTCTGCAAGTGTTCACAGGGGTGTTCAGCCTTCAGCCCATATGGCACAAAAGCAATTGTTGACCTTCAGGCACTTTGTCATCTTTTGGAGAGCTCTGTAAAGAGTTTTTGCAGCAGAGATGAGGGAACTGAATTTTTATGTTACTGTCGGTATGGCACGTTTGAATTCGTGTAGTTTACACTCAAAACTTTGACATTGACTCAACTTTGCTAGTAGAAATATATTTGCAAAGAGGTTTTTGGCCTCAGTTTAGAGACAGAGCACTAAACTGTAGCCCAAGGGCTAAGAGAGATTAAAAATAAGCAGGCAAAATGTAGAATTGTGCCGACTAGGGAAAGCGATTCCCAAGGCACAACAACATTATCATACTCTTGCCTGGCATCCTTTATTTGATTATCCTGAAGTACATTACAGGGATTAATGGAAGCTCATAACTTCCTTGTGAAGCAGGTACTACATTGCAACACTCCTTTTCAATTATATAAACAGAGGTCTTGTGCAATCCTGGAATTCTCAGTGAAGTCGTAAATATTCTTATGTGAGATTGGGAACGGGGAGCCAAAGATGAGCTATTGTACTGGTGGCTACCAGTGGATCTCCCATATATTGCTCAGCCTTAACTTGGCACATCTGTCTGGCATCCCTCTTCTGGGTAAAAGCTGGCTATGAATGTTCAGAGGAGAATGTTAAACAGCTCCCTCACCATCACCCAAAAAAACCCCAAAAAAACCAAAAAATAAAACAAACGGAAAACTCGCACCCAAACAAATAAAAAAGACCCCCACAAACGAAAACTTTTGAAACTTTTGAGATCTGGTATTTCTTAACGCTACTAGCTTTCCACTAGAGCCACTCCAGTTCTGTTCTGCTTTTCTCTTCTGATACTTTATTTTGTTCTGCTTCTTGTTCTTCAAGGGCAATTCAAATTAGTCAGCAGTGGCTTAACTGCCTGCTAACACAGGGTTCGACTCAGCAATCTTAAGGGGTTATTTCACCTATCAGTTTTTGGCTATGATTTATTCTTTGGGGAGAAAAAATTGGGGACTGGTAAAAATCACACATTTCCCAACCTTTAAAAAATACCACCAATTGGGGACAGCTTTGTATGTCGTGTGTTTGTCCCTGTTGGGGAGCACTAGTAAGGGGAAAACACTCTACTTAGCACCTCATCATGAAAATCAGGCTTGAGTTACACTGTGACTAAATGCGTGATCCTTGCATGCCAAAATACATACCTTTTAATTGACATGAAAGCAGCTTCTGCCTTGGTATTTAGGACATAACACAGCTTCTAGTGCAGGCTTGGTTTCCAGAACAGAGCACATTCTTTTCTACCATGCATGTTAATGCATTGTCCTTCTTCCTTCTCCTAATAGCCCGTGAGATTTGAACTTGGAGTCAGCAAAGTAGGGGCTTTGTGAAGCACAAAAGAACACCAGGTTTTTATCACACCATGCCTGTAAAAAGAGCTGTTCAACCATTCAGTTGCTGCTCCTATTGTGCAGCTGTTACTCTGCTGCTGAGAACATCTTGCTGTCGACACTGAAGTAGTACCTGCAGGAAACACTGACACATTGAGCTTTTCAGGAGAAGCTGGGCTTGGGGATCTGCCAGATCCCTGTGTGGAGAGCTGAGGTATTTACTCTGCCTGTACCTTTCCCATTACAATCCTTGTAAATACGTAACAAATTTTTGTTTATTCGACAGCATCTGTTCTGCGATTTTTGCATGACCCTTTTCCCAACATGGTGAAGGTGCATGCTTCTTGTCTTCCAAAACCACCTCTTCAAAGCTGGCGATGAGGCTGTGATGGGCAATGTGCTGTCTGGGTCGCTGGCGGGGTGTGTGGGTCTCTCACACAATGGCCCTTTCTTTGCTGAGCTGATGGCCAGTATCTGGTCAGCCTCATCTATTTAAAGTCAGCCAGGCTGGGACCTCAGTGCTGGCGGAGAGGGTGCTTTGTTTGCTTAGGAGTTAACAGGAAATTCAGCTGTTTCAAATTAGGCACAAACAAGTGTGTCAGGACAGGGTGAAGGAAGTGTCTGCAATCCATGAGGGAGGGGGTCAGAGATAAGCTCAGCCTCATTCATCCTCCATCCCTAAATTTGTCTCTGTACAACTAAGGGTACAATTCCCACTGTAGTTCAGAGCTATAATTCTTCATAATTAATGCAAATGGCTATATTTTTAGCCTGACATCCGAAAGAAATAAGGCTTGTGTGATCACATTGTCTGTGTATACGTGGTTGTCAGCTCCCAGTAACTTGTGAATTTTTGGATTGACTTAGCTCAGCCTGCAAGATAGTAATTTTCCAAGACCTTTCCCGAAATCAGGCAAGCAGGTGAAAGAGTGGCTTCAGAGAGGCAAAGGGCGTGTGGCTAACTGGCCTTTTAAAGACATCAGCGTCAGCACACAAATTCCTAACAGCCAGACTTCAGTGGTTCCAGTGCTTGTTTAGCGGTAATGTTTCCATATAAATAAACAGAACATTCCTGCTGTAGGGTTGTGTGAGGCTGAATTTGGTATGGTGCATTTCACGCTGCCCAACACATCCTATAACATAAACTCACAGCCTAGCTAGTGCAGAATATTAATTTCATAAGGTCTGAGTTGCTGGCTACGCTCCCTTTGACTCTATTAAATGAAATGGCAGTTTTGTCTGCCTATATTTTTCAGGATCCAGACCCACAGTTTGCGTATTTTTAACAGTTTGAAAGTGTAAGGGCACACAGCTCCTGATCTTTGCAATGTGGGATACTAACTTTTGTGCCTTGTGTTGGAGATACAACCTCATTAGAATATGACGCAATTTAAAAAAAATTCGTGGAAGTTAATGAATGATTGTATGCAAGCAAGCAATGAGTTTGACAACAGCATGTCCGGCTGTTAAGTGACATACCACTATCAAAATTGATGTCTTTAATAATTTCTTTAATAAATTCTTGTCTTTAATATCTGTGCTTTGTTTGTTGGTTTGGGTTTTTTGGGGGTTTGAGGAGGTTGTTTTATTTTTGAGAATAAAAATTTTGAATTTTCTGTATTTCTGACCAGGTCTTTTAAATCTTTCTACAGACTCTATTGACAGCTAAACTGAACTCTCTTTTTAAAAATTAACCTAATATTTTTTTCACTCTGTGGTGGTGTAAAAAACATTTTAAACCCTTGAAAGTACAATTTCAGGCTGTAAAATGGAGCATTGTAAGTCCCCTTCTCAGCTGGAATTGATTTGATGTCTGGGATTGCCAAATTCAAGTCCGATACAAATCGCAACAGCTGAGTTACAATTTTTAAATCAACCCTGAAGATGAGGGTTTTATAATGGTTTCATGGGAAGCATGCTTCTTTGCAGCTGTATTAAAATAGAGGTCTATTCCAGTTAGATTCATCTACTCTACTCTCATGAGGCAGGCTAGGTACATATTTTTTTGGACTTTCTGTATATATCCAGTCTCTCTCTTATTTCTTGCAGGTTCCCTTCACTCTGCTTGTCCTTCTCCCCCACTTCTGTCCTTCTCGTCTTGCTCTTCTTCTGTTGTTCCTTGAGGCTTATTGTACCTTGAGAATTCTTTTCTTGCTCCTTGTGGGCCATTTGTCAGTCCACTCCAAGGAAGCTGCTGACTGAGGTATATGATAGTGCTCTGCAGGAGGATGTTTTCCTGTGTTTTTATAACAAGTGCCAGTGCTACAGGCAACAGACACGATTACTGTATAAATCAAGGCACACATGGATATGCACAGGGACCTGGGCCCAGACACCAAATCCTTCATGTCTGAAGCATAAGGACAGTTCTCATGCATAGGCAAAATTCCCTTGGCTCAGTAAGTCTCCAGATTTTTCCGTGTAGATCTCACAAGCGTGATACTGTTGTTTGGTGGACCACATGTCTTCTCACCCATGATCTAAGTACTACTTTCCCATTCCTTTGTAATTAAATTGCATCTCTGAGACAAATACAGTGATTGCTGACGTGGAAGAGTGCATTTAAGAAATTTTAAAATGTATTTTAATGTATTTAGGTGGCTTGTAATCAGTGAGATGCTGACAGAAGTGTTGGGGAGTTGTCTTTTATCCTGTAGTGAGACAAAGTTGCTGTGTTAGTAAACAAACAAAAATATCACACACCTGAGAGACCAAATTTCCAAGCATGGACCGCAAATGAAAAGGAGTGTGATAGACAGCAATGGCCTTAACAATGTGTTTTCTTACTTCTTTTATTCCTTCCATCCAGCTGCTGTCCTTTTCTTATTTCCATTTGCATAGGAATCCTCTGAATCTTCTCTCTTTCTTCTCCGTTTGCCAATAATTGCATTCTAGAGATCCCGTTACACATACCTGCATCTGTCCTTTTGCCTCACGGTCTTTTTACGGCTATATTAATTTTGAAAGACCCTTCTCATCTTTGTATTTTTTGCTTTCTCCCACTTGCCAATCATTTGTCTCCCTCCATGCCCAGATACCATAACAGCTCTTCCTCCTTAGCCTGTTTCATCTGCCTGAACTTCCAGCTCCCAATTTTCACAGCCTTCCTTCTCTTCTTCCCAGTGGCTGTACTCAGATCTGCTTCCTTTTTTCCCCCACTTTGCTCTCACTCTTCCCCATTTCTTTTCCAGGTTCTTCCATCCACCACACGTAAATAGAACTGTACTTTCAGCCACTTCTGTTCTTCAGTGTGGGGAATCTTTGTACAAATCTGAGAGTAGGATTTAATCTCAAGTCTAAAACATGTTTTGGACGCTGTGGTGGTGATTCATGCCTCATTCTCACTCACACTGTGCCTGCTCCTAGTGTTTGGCTGGGAGTGCTTACAAATCCCTGGCACTGGAGGATGTAGGGTATTGTTTCTTCCACCATTGGGTGTTACTGGATCAGGATTGCCTTGAAAGCATTATAATATGAGAAAATACCAAGACAGCAACCACACAGCAGTGGGGTGTGAGGGCATGCAGCCAGCATTAGCACAAATGGGTTTTGGGACACTGCATCATCTTTCTATATTTACATAATATGTTCGAGTACCTTCCAACTCCTCTGTGTCAGTCTTCAGAGTGATTTCCTCAGAGCCTAAAACACAGCTCCTGTAGGAACACAGCTTGAATGTTATCTCTCACTGTACCTATCAGTTGATACTACACTGGCTCTTACAAATGCTGTAATACCTGCTTCTGCAACTGCTCCCTATAGTGAAGTCAATGGGATTTCTACAGGCAGAATGAATGCCAAACTCCACTACTTTAGACTGTGAAAGCTTCCCAGGAGTAAGGAGCACATCTCTCCGTGTCTGTACAATGCCAAGCACACAGCTGGTGCTCAATGAATAATATATGTATGGGCTTGGTAGGAGTGACTGTTCATCTAGTGCAGCAGAGGTGAAGCATCTTTTTGTAGCGAGAGGCAACGCATTTTCCCTTTTACTGGTCTATTTTATAAATTAGGCTTTAAATGGTGAAAGTATATTAGCCAGCTAGTTCAGGGGAAGCTCATTTATACCGCCTTCACACAACATGTCCCATGTTTCAAATGACAGGAAGGATAGCTAGTTCTCTGCAGCTGAATGCGTAGTGATTAAACTGTCTGGGCACCAGCAGTAGGCAGCCATTGAACAGATCATTATTAAGATGGCTATAATTACAGAGTCAAAGCAGCCCCTTGCAGCACACTGGTAATCTGCTTTGAAAACTGGAGGCACAAAGGCATATCTCCTTTTTATGCTGAGGCCCAAGCTGTGTAAGGTAACTGCAGATTTTTGTGTGACGTCACTCATGTCTTAAGCTGTTAACTGCTTCTGCCTGCTCTTTGGAGGCTGGTCTGGGCAGGGGGATCTGAGGTAGAAATAAATGCTGAGTAAAGAGCTGCTGAAAAGAAGAAGTATAGCTATGACACCTCCACAAGAGCTCTCATGGTATTGCTTTAGTCATTAGCTGAGTGGATACTTGAGCTTAATCAGTATCAAAGGGACATACACAAAGTCATCTATTTCATTAAGCTAATTTGCATTACTCGGCTTACCGAGAATCAAATTTTCATGTATTGTCCATCTTGCTGTCAGCAAAATAAGGGGAGGGGGAGGAGTAAGTGATAAGCAATGCAAGACTGAGTGTGTGGTGGTGTTTATTCCTTTTTTCAGAGTCTCTCAGGAGCCTTCATTGCTTTTAGATACCAAAAATACAGACTAGTAAGCTTTATAAAGTTTATTTTTAGTGACTTCTACCTAGAAATGAAACTTCCAGAGCTTTCCCAAGTGCAAGATCCTTGAAGCAGTGCACAGCTAGGCTTTTAACTGCTGCTGCTGTTGAAGAAGACGGTAAGTGTTGGTTTGGGAGGATTAGAGTAGTTAGCTAAAAAAGACCTTTAGCCTCCTTTGGTTCCCAAGACATCAGTGAAGTGTTTTGCGTGAAGCTTCACACAACATTGCAGTCCCGAGGGAACTGCTGCTGCCATTTATATTGTACCAGATCTGGCTGTGGCTTTAGCAGAAAGCTGTAATGTGCTGAGATGGCTGTTCTTGTTCTTCTGTTTTGTCCCTGGTGCTCATGACACTCTTCCTTCAGTACTGACTTTTTTTGTCTTTCTCTTTCTCTCTTTCTCTCTCTCTTTCTCTCTTTCTCTCTCTCTCTCCTTCTCTCTCTCTTTCTCACTTTCTCTCTTTCTTTCTGAGGAGTAATGTTTGCTATCTTCTGTCTCATTACACTGGAATTTAAACTTAATTACTGTCCAGTGAAACTGTATTATTTTAGTTGTATAATCTGGTAACTGTTTGCACGTTAAACCTTTGGTTTGTCCAAGAGGTTGTGGCCCAGATTTGCTTTCAAATGTGAATTTGTTGTGATGATAAGATTATTCTGGTTAAGCCCAGATGTTTGAGTCTAGAAATTAAACACAATTTAACTTGATTGATTGGACAGAATGATGGAAATCTTTCATAAGACAACTGAAATATGTGGGCATCATTCTTCTTGGTATTGAAGCAAGATTGAGGGGTTAATTCTGTAGTCTGTTCCCAGATCCTGCACAAGGTTTCCCAAAGATAAGTGTTTCTAAAATCTGCTGATTAGGAAAAAGATTCAATAACAACTCTTTTGTTACTTGCGTGACTTTTGTAGGTATAACTAGAAAAAATGTCGCTCTGACACACCAGCTAGTAATGATGGAAAAATTAAAAAATTGCGTGATTTTGAGTAGAATATTTTCAGTGAGATGAGTCACCATATTTGTGCTCCTTGAAGTGCAAAACTGTGCTCCAAAGCCGTGTCCCTGCTGAAACTGCGAGCAATAGCTCCTCTATCTTGAGGAATGCATCCCATCTGTGTGCATTTGTGCATGATTCAGTTTTTAAGGACTTGGTACTGAGCTGGAGGTCAGCAGTTGAATGCATTCATTTGAGCCCAAAATGTTGATGTGAGAAATTTGGGATGTTGGAAGTCAGTTTTGGATGCTGTTACGCTGTAGAAATGCAGTCAGTGCTTTTGCAGCTTAGTAACTAAAACGTTTGCTTAGAGAAAAAATGGGGCCAAAGAAGACTTATGTATTTGAATCAGGAGAATTGCACTTGGGAACAGTTTTTCTGGTACCTGTAAAAATTGTTAAAAAATCTCCTTTATCCACACATGTGTGTGTTGTCTGTGAGACAACTTTTCAAGACAAGGCCTTTTTTAATAAAAATTGCACAGCACCTAGCTTTCTTGAAATAAAACACAAGTTGAGGAAAGAATAACCAAAAGGAGCTCCAGTACAGTAATATCTGCTGATGGTGTTCCTTTTTTTCTTTCTATTGGTAGCACTGTTTTAATCCCAAGCAGTATTTTGCCGTGTGGGTTGTAGCCAAAACTTTATTTTTTTCAACAAAGGCAGACAGAAAGTAATTTCCAGTCCTCTAGTTCATAGGAGGGTCCAGACAGCAATAGAAATTATAACATTGACAGGGCTGTGTAGTACACAATTTTGTTCAGCTGATGCAGGGCATTGCTTGGCTGTAGATGATGTGTGTTGGGTTTGTGACAAAGCAGCAATCAGTAATCAAATTGCTATTGTAGGAAATCATCAATTCTTCCATCAAGATAGATAGATCAATTTGCAGAGCCAAAGAGAAAAAGTTGTAAGAAGAAAGGGTGTAAATCTGCTTGCTACTGAATAAGCCCAAAGGAGAGGTTTCTTATCCTTGCATTGCAAACTGTGCTACCTCAGATGCCATATCTGGTTTTGCTAATTAAAGCTGCTTTATTTCAGGCTTGTCATAAAAGAGAGCATACCTTTTGTCTATGTTTGCATTATAAATACCTTGAAAGCAGCATATTGGAAACGACAGGTTTTTTTCAGCTTGTGCATGTTGTTTCACACAATACAGTTAATCCTACTTGAGAACTGGGCAAGAGGACCCTGCAAGGGATGCATGGCTTAGAATTTTTGTCCTAATATATTTGACCTTGTGTACTTCCGCACGTGCAGAGCGAGAGAAGAGACTGAAGTGTAAGTTGTGCTGAAAAGATTTCTGTCCTCGTTTTCGTTTCCAGTCAGGCAAAATTCTTCTGGGTGACTGTGTCCCGCCACTGGGGAACGCACAAGAGGGCAACGCACTTTGTTCCAGGCTGAGGGAAAGAGTTATCTTTGGCAAGTCAAGGGAAATGAGGGTGCCTGGCTCTGCTGACCGAGAAAGAGCATGGGAGTCAATCTGTCTCCACAACAGAAAAAGAAGGAATATGCCTGGTGGACTCCAGGAAGAAGGAGCTTGCTCTCCATCTTCTTTGTTGTCCAGCACCTGGGAGAAAGCAACCACATCTCTCTGTCCTGGTTTTTCTGTATAACAGCTGCCTTCAGAGCTTACCAACATTTAGTTAAGAGAAATTAAGTCACAAGTCAGCTTTATTAAAATGTACATTAAAAGATGTATTCCAAGTTTAGTCATCCTTTGAACATCAAGTGCTAGCTTTTTATTTATGGGAAGCACAAGCAATCTTCTTTAAGCTGTCCAAAAAAGGAGGGAAGATACAATCTGTCCCCATGAGCCTGCAGCAGAAATAATGTTCTCAGCTTTTGGGGAACGTAAGGGTGTGTGTGAAGAAGGGGAGTAATCTGTTCCGGTATTAGGATAGCCAAATCTGTTCTTAAGTGAGGAAAGCCAAGTCCTTTTACGAGAGAGAGAGACCCTACATGTCAGTGCTGGGAACGCATTGTGGGGACCTCCTTAGGATTCATAAAGGAAGCATTCTTCGCAGTCTTTGTCATGGAGGCATCAGAGTTTTCAGTCTCACAAACCGGTCCTGTTCTTTATAAAAGCACTTTATTGTGGAGCATTGCCAGTTTGCGACTTCGTCTTGCTAGTCACAGGTTTCTGTTGCCCCTCTTGTCTATGTGCTCTTCCATGCAGATCCGGGCAGGTTGTGTTTCCCTGCCTGGGACAGTAAGTAATACTTTTAGAATCCCAGGGGAAAAAAGACATGGTAATTTTCTGACAGAAAAATGATTGCTTTCTAGCTCTACATGGGGGAGTGATGTTATGGTAGGCATTATATATTTTATATATATATATATATAATATAATGAGGTAAATTATCAATAAATTCCCACCTTTTTTTCCTCTGTGCTTTAAACATGTGAGAACACACTCAATATTTGTGTGTTGGGGTTTTTTTAAATAAAATTTTCTTTGGCATGTTCTCAGAGTGCTGTTCGTTCTGTGGCTGGACTTTTCCTGACTTCACATGCAGTAGGTATAGCTTGCTGGTAAGTGAACTAAGTAAAGGTCTTTTTCCTTTCTGAAAGTTTTGTGAAAGCATTTAGAAGCTCTGCTCTGTCTTCTCAAGGTACCTCTACGGCTGGTGCCTAGGAAAAGCTGGTGCTAACAACCCTAAGATGTCGGGTAACAAAGTCCTTCAGAGCTTCCAGAAAAGATTTTGTAGGTTAAGTGCTTTCTTTCAAAGTTACATTTTTCCATCAGAAGAGGAGAAGTGTCTGGAAATGTGTTCTTCAGATCTCTTTGTCACAGCAAGTCATTGAGAGAAGACTTCCAAAAAAATCTATTATTATTGAGCCATCACAGTACACTTTTTGGCATTATTGGTCATGTTGTTGAGGATACCAGAATATATGAATATATATGGTCATAGACACTGCAAAATTGACTTTTTCACAAGCATATGTTGAATATAGGGGCACTCATGTGCAAAGAACCTCTTTTACTTCAAGCTGGTGTAGTGATGTTTACCACAGAAGAATAATTCTGGTTTGGATTGCTCACAGGAAAATTTTAACAAAAAGAAATACAGTAGAACATTATCAAGACTGTCTGCTTTGCTTTCTCTAAGAGAGTAATAATGCAAACCCAAAGAAGCATTTCCTTTTTTGAAAGATTAGATATAACGTCAAATTCCACGGGGAATTTGGATGTGGTTATTTCTATTTCCTAACATTAGATGGGAGACTTTGCCCAAAACACACGTAAAGTCAGCAGAATTTAACTGAGTCTTCATTTAGGTATGTGTACTTTTATGAGGATGAAAGTGTTAGATTTATACAATTCTCTATAACTGGAAGGCTTATAAATAGGTAAAGCAACCTCATGCATGAGCCAATGCAGATGGTACAAGCTGCAAAGCAGCTACAGGTCTTTCTGAAGTCCAGTGGGAATCAGTGCTCCACAATCTAGCAGATGTCAGTGTCAGCATTTCCACTGGCATAAACAAAAACAAGCCGATGCCCTTTAGTTGTAGCTGCTGTGTGACTGTGCTGCAAGCTGGAGAGTCACTGCTCTGTGACTGGGCAGGGAAGCACAGCCTGTAAGGCACGGGTCATACCTGTGGGCAAGGGGGGGGATGCCAGATTGGAGTCCAGTTGAGAACATCACACCTCAATGCCTACCTGGATCTCCTCGGTCTTTTCTTGTGAGTACAGCACAGTCCGTGCACACAGCCTTAAGTCTCATTGAAAAGTAATTTGATTCTCTAGACTAACGTCTTTTGTGCCTTTTTTTCCTTCTAAATGCTGGCAGGAATTTGGGTCTTGGCTGTAGATCAACTCCTGGCAGCCGATCAGTTCAATGTCCACATTATGGAGGCCAACATATAGTTAGAGGAAACTCTCTCTGCAGCGTTTGATATAAATCACATAAGCAGCAGAACTGCGGAGTAAGAAATAACAGCAGCAGTTCGTCAGCTATGCAGTCATTTTCCTTGTTCCTGCACAGGAATTTCAGTCCTGTCGGGCAAGGTAGGAAGGATTCATTTGGGTTAAAAAACACCTGGCAGGCTTGTTAAGAACCCTTAACTCTGTGTTACTACTCGTGAAGCAGTTTTGCTGAATTCACTTAGATGCAGTCAGCTAATGAATCATTGCTTTTCCTGTGTCACCCACCATTACAGACTGAAGTAGAAGGGTGTGGGGGAGGAGGAAGTTTGGGAACAGGTCCTTGGTTGTCTGAAAAAGCCTTGGTATTTTGATTACAGTCAAACTTTCATCAGTGAACCCCAAAACAAGTCCTCCCATCCTGATGCTGGTGGATGTTCTTTTATTGCTGGGATGATGCTTGAAATCTGTCTGTTACACACGGAGTAGGTTTTTTCAGCTCCATAAGATTATCTGGAGTATTAGAAGTGTTTCAGTTTCAGTTTCAGTCATTAGCTGAGTGCTGGTACCATGAAAATAACTTCTCTTCCTGTGTCTCTCATTATTCGTTGCTGGAACCTGAATGCATGCAATCATTCCTAAAATAGCCATAGGAAGCACAAGCAATATAGAAAGCATCTTTGTCTTGCTTCAGGGTTTTGGGCTGCATAGCTGAGCCCGCCCTAGTGTGGGACCTGGAAACAGGCTGCGGTCTCAGCTGGGTGACAGTCTGGATTGTCCTTTGCAAACCCCTGCACGTGGTATCGAAAAGGCAGAGGTTATTTCCTGCAGCAGAAGAGAATGACTTTGCCTCGCTCTAGCAATGAGCCGGAGAATGGATTAGAGGCTTTTCCTATCTGCAAGGAAGCTCATCCATCATGCCCCATTCAGGCAGTCATACTCAGTGGGCTTGTTCTCTCTTGCTACACTGAACCTTTTTCTCCATAGCTTGTCCAAAGAAGCAAAGCAAATAATAACAGAGCTACTGCTTTTGTAACTTGTACTACAGGCATTTGTCAATGCTGCTTTGACTTCCTTTTCTGTGCGGCTCCAATTCCCTCATGCTGTTCTAAGAAGCAGGTGTGAACAAATGTGTAAGGATGCTTGTATTCTTCAGTATGCAGCTGAATGTGTGTCAGTAGTGTATTTCTGTGGTGCAGGGGCTCATCTTATTCTAACTATAATCTCTTTTCTTACTTTTTCTGACCCACACCACCTCAATTTTAAGTTTGCCTGTGCAATCACATCAGATATTTGATGCTTCCTCTCAATTATAGACCCTTGGTAATTAAAATTATCTTGCACTATTCTATTAGTTACAGGAATTGTGATTTTTATATTCAGAGGTTTATTGACTATATCTGCATGTAGCATTTTCCCTTAAAATACACTGAGTTACAGTAATTAACCTTATGTCCAGGTTAACATACAGTGCCGTGTGTCTGAGCATTATCCTGGAAATAGTATTTTTCTTAGGTATCTATTGACTTCTTGCGATGCCTTCCGTCTTTTTCATAACTCTGAAGTGATGGAATGAAGGGGAGAGTGGAAAATATGTCATGTTGGCATATTGAGGTGATGTCTTTAGTCAAAAGGCATTTTTGAGGATAGCGTACTTTCTAGCATTAACTTGCCCATAAAGCTGCTTGGATTTTACATGATTTAAAATTTGGGAGTTTTTTTTGGCATGAATCGGGACAGAGCAAAGCTCAAAGTCTGCCACTTGCAACTAGCAATTACTAGCAAGCTGCGGGTGCTAGATTGTTGTAGGCATCATGCTCATCTCAGAGGAAAAGCAAACTACATAGATTTTCTGTCTCAGAGTCAGATTTATTTTATTCCTTTAAAGCTTCCAAAAATACCAGCAAAAAAAACATTGGCAATGAAGAGTAATCATGAAAGATAGAGATCTGTGAAATTGCTCTAAAGTTTTAACAGGAAAACCTTTCCTGTGATCTGAACCTTTTAAATTTGGGTGAATGTCTGTCACTGTATGGGCACATGGGAATGGATGGTTGTCTGAGGGAGAGAGATTTCAGAGGTGGTGCTGAGGGACAATATTCCCAGTTAATTTTTGTTTTCTTATACTCGGAGTCTTCTGGTTTTTCCTTCTACCTGTGCCTATCCTCAGCTATTTTAAAGTTTTCCCTTAGGGATTATATGTGTTTTGTGGATATTTTTAATTTTTAGACATTTTTTGGTTTTGTAGTAGTATATTTCATGCTTTTCTTTAGTGCTTTTCTGTAAGGTATAGAGAAACTTGATATAACTAATTCATAAATAAATTAGGGGCTAAAATTTTAAATACATATTGAGAACTCTTTGCTTATCTGGATTTTTTTTTTTATCTGTCAGGGACAAACATAATTTTTCTTGAAGATTTTGCCAGGTTTCCAGAAGGAAAAGCCTTTCCCTTTTTTCTGCCTGTTGTGACTCAGATTGCTTGACCACACTGTGTCCCTGTACTGAGCATCCCTGCCCAGAATATGATGCTGAGGTTTTGCCTGAATTTTCCTGCCATGACTAAACTATTGCAGTGTAGAACAATTGGTGCACTCTGCAGTGGTGACTGTGGCTTTCAGGTACTGTGTTGTCCACTGCTGGAGTAATTATTATGTAAATGGTAATGTTCTTGAGTATTTGAAATGCTACAGTAGATTTCATTCACATCTTAGGGTAGGTATGTAGTTTAGTGTGGTATCAAACCACTTAATGACAAAGTTGATCAGTTGTCATTTGAAAAAGTAACCTGACAAAATTTGCAATTTCTCTCCGGGTAAATCAAGGCAGGTTAATGTATCGATTTTTTTATAAATTTAGGGGCAGAACTGGCCAAATTGCACCACGGCTAAGCAGTGTGCTCTGATTAACCACTGACTTAAATGTGATGATTTGCATTTCTCTACTGTTTCATCAGATTAAAACATGAACCCTTTAATTTCAAGTGAATGGGCCAAGTGTCCTGAAGAATACAGATGGGGTTCATATTTAAGAGCTTGAGTGTTTCTTGCATTAACAAAAACAAAGGAGAGTTATTTGTGATTACCCCAAGCTTTAAACACAGGGATATTAAAATCACAAAATTGTGAAATTGTTTAGGTTGGAAGAGGACTTAAGGATTATGTAGTTTCAGCACCCTTGCAAGGACACCTTCTACTAGACCAGGTTGCTCAAAGGATCATCCAACGTGACACTGAGCACTTCCAGCAGTGGAACCTCCACAGTTTCTCTGGGCAACATGTTCCAGTGCCTCAGCACCCTCCCAGTCCAAAGCCATTTCCCCTTGTCCTATCTCTACGTGCCCTTGCAATGTTCACGTGGCAGCTGAGACAATGCCTGCAGGGCCGTGTCTAACTTTTAGTGGGTGACATTCGTAAATGTTGTAGTGAAAACATACCAGACTTGGTGTTTTACTTTTGCTGTCCAAAAGGAGAAAACAACAAAGGGAGGGCACATTTTTCTCCCACTACAGCTTTGGGTCACATGCAGCTACATAAATTTTATTCCATCTATCAGGTGAGGGAATAGAAGGTCAGTTGACTGGCACTGATATTTCCCTGGCAAAATGAGTGTTGGAGAGAGTAATGGTGTTGTTGGTAGTGTATCTCTTTTCTATTAAGCATGCTGAGATGAAATAGCAAAGTATATATTAGAGATGGTGTTTTCTCCTGTCAAAAGGCAGTGATTGTTACATTTAGCTCTCAAATCAATTCAGAATCTTGACAGAGTTTTGCTGAAGTCCCACAAATAATCAATAGAGCTATTTTTATCTCTTAAATGAGTGAGACTTTTAAAAATAATAAAGACATCTTTGTAATGACTGACCAAGCTGTTCCAGAGTTAGGTCTATTGCTCTGTATGATTAGGGGTGTTGAGTGAAAGAAGTTATTTAGGCATTGCCTTTGTTCCATTCTGCAGGTTTATAACCCCAAAATAAAACTGCAAATGTTTCTGGCAGTCATCCTCCAGGCACAGATGGCTTTCCTCCCAGTTTTGGCAAGCCTGATTTCAGTATAAAACTGAGCAATTATTAGAAAGTGAAATATTGCATGATATAATATCACTACCACCACCACCACCATCATGACAAATGGAGCGTTTGTTGTTTCAGAGCTGTGTGAGAGAGCTAGTGCCTCTGCATTACCCCTTCCTTTAAAACCTGAACATGTGCTGCTGCTGGTGATGCACAGAGAGATGCATCTTGCTAGAGCAGATGCTTTAGCAAGGAGCTGTGGCCATTTTCTCATTTGCGTTGGCTCTATATTTCAATGCAAATATCACTGAACAGGTGGCTGATGAGGCCCCTGTGGACTGTTTACAGTAAAGGTTACAACCAAAATCGATAGGCCTGAGACTCTTCTAATTCCATCTGGGAGATGTTCATCTTCCATCTGACTGTTTCCCCTCTGAACAGCAGCATCCTATTAACGCTGCAGTCATCAGAGATGTCTCACTCAGGTCAGCAGAGGGTTTCTTCTATTTAGGCCTCCATTTGTCCCTTACATTTTCATTTTGCGCTGCACTGGAGGGAGCAGCAATGTGGATCTTGACAGGACAGGTTGCCAGCATTAAGCATGCTGAGTTTTGCCTACTGACTTGACACCTGCTACTCCCGTTCGACAGGCTGAGGCTCATCACTGCTGCCTGGGGGTTGTCCAGATCTTTTCAGTTTATCGCTTACTGAGGCAGGAGGTAGTGATGCCACATAATACAGGTGACATTATTGTGTGAGGTGTGGCCTTGTAAAGGTGCAAATGAGGGGAGAGTGTCAGGTTTGCATAAACCTGAACAAAATGAGCAAACACCCCTGAAGCTTGCACGAAAATACTTTGTATTTGGGCCGAAATTTTATTTTAGATGCATTTCTGCAAGTCTTTGTGAGAAAATCTGCATGGCCCTTGTATCTGTGTTTCATTAAACTAGTAATGAAGTTCGTATAATTCTTTTTAATGAAGGTAGGTACTGTTGCTTACTATATGTGGCAAAATCACTCTTATTGGTGTCTTTCCCTTGGGCCTGATCGTCATGCCTGGCATGCCGCCCACAGCAGCTGGGCCATGAGTAAGCAGTACTGAATCCAATTAAAATGCTAGTAAAGCATGTGTAGCAGAGGGCACCCATGCAGTCCTCTTATAGTCAAGGAGAACTTTTTGGTATGCACAAATGAGAGAGAGTGGTGCTTCATACACATAATTTAGGGTCCCCAGTGTTGCCAGACAGGTGTGGCTTCCCTTACGCACTGCCTCTCTCCCCTCACCAGCGTTCAGGAGCAACCCCTTGTTACCATGAGATCTGAAGGAGTGCAGGTGATTACCCCAATGTGTTCATGCACCAGTCTCTCTGGCATAAGGGCCAGCTGCCTGGAGTGCAAGAGTGCTTTTTTGGCCACATGAAATGTATGGCCAGCTGTAGAGTCAACAGGAGCAGAACAGGAGAGGAAAGATGAATGATGGCTGCACCATCAGTCACGAAAAGATGTTGGAAGTTGGTAGTGATGATGGGCGTGGAGCTGGCATTGAGTTTCTGAAGCCACCTGCACCACCATTCAGGTGACTGAGCAGCAATTGGTAGAGAAAGGACAGCACGGGTGAAAAAGCTGTCCATCCCAGGCGCTGCCCTGCCATTGCCAATTCAGTTACAATGTCTGGCACTCCACGCTGTGTCTTGCTGATAGCCACTTGTGTCTCATCTCTCTTGAGCTTCCCAAGCACCCGCTGAGCTTCTGTTCACTCACATCTGTCTGATCCCCCTGGCACCACTCAGGCCTGGCATTTTGCACGAGCCCTTCTGCTGCCTGGTGCAGCCATGCGAGGTGGCTGAGCAGCAGCTAACACACCACACAGACAGGCATAGACAAAGGATGCTCTCCTGAACAGCTCTGCTGGTGCCAGCCTAACTTTCCTCATTCTCTGGAAGCTGCAGCCTTCAGGTTGTATTCCTCTCTTTTGTTTTTGTTGTTGCATTATTCCGAATTCCTTCCTCTGACTTGCACGGAATTCTTGCCTTTCACTTTCTAGGAACTGTGAATTTAAAAGAGTAAATAGCAGTGACAGTGTTTTCCACTCAGAGATTTCCAAAGGCTTAGCCAAAGGAGTTGAAGGATCCTTGCCAACATCTCATGGCAAATCTGTACCATAGCAGGCAGCAGCAGGCAGGTTGGGCAACTGGTTTCTGTGCTCTGCCTTCAGCACGGCAAGGCATGTGCTGCGTAAATCAATACAAGCTTTTAATCTATAGGCAGATCTTGCTCTGTGGGTCTCTTTTGATCAGACACTGGCATAGGACTTGGGCTCCTAAATCACCTGTGTGCTTTTAAAGCTCTTACCACAGAAGAATCTTCAATCTTCTAACCTCTGTTACGAAACTCAAATCAGTTTCTTCCTTGCATTTTAATGGTACTTTTGCTTTGGCTGGTTATGATTCTAAGGGCTATTTGCTGAGTATTTCCAGGACCAGTTCACGTAGGCTGCTGCTTCCCCTGTTGTACATTTTTCCTTATGAAATAGTTCAAATTCATCTGGCTTTACTTTTTAGTTTCCTCAGTGTTTGGTTAAATGCTGTTCCTTCTTGCTCAGCCGTTTTTTTGAAGAATAAATTATTTCTACATATTTGTAGAAATGAAAGAGTTTGTTGAAGACGGTCACAGGTTTTTAGGGCCAGTAGGTTTTCTGGCCTTGCTTCATGCATAACACAGACCATGGAATTTTGTCTGGTGATTCTCGCATTAAGCTTAATAATTTGTGGATCGAAGTGCAGCTGTTGTGTATGAGCACAACCCATCATGGTAGAAAGAAGTTTTGTAATAAATGAATATAAAAAGATCTATTCATTACAGAGCAGTCTTACTGTGCCATGGGAAAATTCTGACATGGCTGCATACTTTGGTTTTTCTTGGAGTTACGCTGGGATTAGCTGAATGTACAGTGAGGTCAAAGCAACAAGACGGGAGGTTTTCTAACATGGAAGAGCATCCCTTTTGTTCAGGATGTGCCTTTGCAGTCATTGCTGCTGCTGTTGAATTTGTTCTCAGGACCAAATCTGGCCTCACACTTCTATGGAGTTTGCCAGGAAGTTTGCTCTTCCATTTAGATTTTTCATTGGATTTCTGTAACCTTTCTGGAACAAACAAGCTGTAGATAAAATAACCTGTCTACTAGGGTATTATGGCAGGAACCACGTAATTCTTTCCTTAGCCAAGCAGATATTCTGTATGCATCTCCACCCAGACTGTTGTAAATGCTAAAAATATCAGACAGCAAAAAGCAAAGCTCATCATGGTGGCTTCTTGTTGGCTTGAATAGCCATGGATACCCATTTTGGAAGGCACTTGGCACAGTAAAATTAGGCTTTTCTCCATGTTTTGAAATGATCATTATTTTCTTGGCTCCAGAAACTCCTTCATGCCAACAGCATGAATTTTACAAAAGTAAATGATGCTATGTCAAGCGTATATATGTGGGTGTTATATGTATATGTATATGTATATGTATACTTTGACTAAGTGAAAATAATAGTAATAGCAACTCTATTGTACTAGTATCCAAACAGCCTACTTAGAAGAGATTCATCTTTGGGCTGACGTGTACAAACAGAGAAACCTATTCCATCTCAGAAGGCAAAACTTTGATTTCTATATACATTAAGAGATCATGTGGTTTGTTTATACTTAATTATAATATGACAAAAAGGAGGGAACACAGAAGTGGCCAGAACGAGATGTCTTACATTAGGTATTTGAAACATCAGCTTCCGAAAGAAGAATCAGAGCACCAATGTATGTTCCAGAAAATTCATATTTGCCTTGGTTTAGGAATGTGAAAAGCAGATTATTTGTGGCTTTTTTGAAGCTTGGAAGAAATCTAATCTACTCTGCCAATTCAATGGCTACAAGTCACTGGGTTAGACATAGATAATAAAACATACTATTAAATATTTGCAGGGCTGTATTTTAATAGCATGCATGATGATAATAAAAGGCTGTCAAAACTCACTCTTCTTGTCACCAGTAGCTTCCTTCAACAAGAGTAACAATGTTTTGAATCAGGAGAATTGGAGTTCTCAGACCCAGTTTTCTCTTAACCAGTATGTCTTAGTGTAGGCCAGATTGGATTGCAGTTCAGAACTCTCCATGAAAGATGGAGAGCTCTTCACTGATGTTTGCAAAACTTTTATTTTGAGACAGTGCCTGTACTCACTTGGCATCACTAACTACTCATCTTCATCAGACAGTGTGTTCACAAGCACTTTTGATTAGAAAGGAGTTCCAGCACAGTTGCAAGTGAGAACATTTGCATGACTCCCAGGGGCCCAACCAGAGTGAAAATTGTACTAAAAATAAGTGTGACCTTCTTGAATCAGCACTTTTCTGAAATTCCACTGAAACAGTATGACTCTTTCCGCTATTGTACGAACTGCAAAAGTGACAATATGTTTGAGTAATTACCTCTGAATAAAAAGCTGCCTTTGGATGCAACTTAGTCCTCCTCAGTGTTAATTTATTGGCACAGACACTGATACACTTGTAGTCCACTTGCATCGTTGACATGTCAAAGCAGGTATTTTGCATACATGTTTTGTGAATTTGAACGACTACGTTGGCACCAGAGCAACAGAGAATTATGCGCTTTTTTCCTCTCTTCTCTCTCTTTTCTTCCCCAAAGGAATCCCCTTAAGAAGGAGAGAGAATTTCATATGCTTATAAACCTACCAATCTATGTCAGTTCGTTTGCCAGTTCATTTTTTTTCCCCAGGTAAAAGCATGCAGAACTGGCCCAATAGCATGCACATGAAATCACAAAGTAAGCGTGCTGGGCATTGTTCATTTTCCTGGAAGCTGTCTCCCATACAGATTTACACGGAGCGGTGCACACGTCTGAATGAGAAGCAGAGACTGATGGTGCAGAATCACCCATGGGAAAAGTTTTTCGGGCTCTAAAGGGGAGTGGCAGAGCTGTGTCTGCGGTACTGTGATGCTTTCCTCCCAGCATACACGTTGTTACACAGTGGATTTTGTGCTGATAGAGAGTAACAGAAAGCAGCTATTCTTATGCTCCAGAGTCTCACTGTGAGCCAAGTGGTTTTGATTGTTAGCCTGGAGACTGATACTGTAGATGAATACAGTTTAAGTGGAAGAATTGGATTGCTTCCTAAGTTCTTCCCGTTAAACTGTTGTTCATCATGTACATTTCAGAAAAGATTTGTACATTAGATTGTAGCAATTTCAAGGAGAAAATAATTTCAATCAATTTGTGCAGTAAGGCATTTTGTTTTGTCATTTTGCAGTGTACTTACAAGGGCAAAATTTTTAAACCAGCAAAGTGACATTTTGAAAAATTGCATAGAGATAAAGGAATTAGCCCCTTTAATGTGTATATCTTGCTTTTAATTAAAACCTCTTGAGGGAAATTGTTTTTCCAAGCATGCTATGTACTTCTGCTGCTTATTTCTTCATTGGGCATTCCAAAGGGCCCCAAATGACAACAAATAGAGAGAAACTGGTCCTACCCCAGAGAGAAAACGTAAGAGGTGGCTAAAGAGACAAATGGAGGAAATGCATAAGGAAAGAGTCTGCAGGCAGACGTAGCTGTGTCGGTAGTCATACAGAGCTATTGGCCTAACCAGTGCTAGATGGAAATACTTCTCTTGGGACTTGCATGTACCATCTTTTAGTATGCATTCTTCTATAAGGGATAATAGGCAGACAGTGTCTGCATTTTATTGCTTTTATCCTTGCTATTTTTATCCTTCGTCATCTATCTGAAACTTTGTTCAGTTAAGGTGTCAGTCATTGCCTTACATTATGTTTTATTTTTTTCCTAGTCTTGATCTAACTTGGTCTCTCAGTTATTTTGTTAAGAGTAATAGAGAATCAGCCAAATTTCCAATTTGTGTGTTGAAATAGTAATAGACTAACACAGAGAGTGTAATAAATCAGTAGTCCTTATGGACTCTATCACCCTGCAACAGATCCCCCGCTCCAAACCATTTATAGCAACTGAAATTGTATTTGAAAGCAAATATCTGATGAAGCAAATTAATTATTGTGACATTTTTCAATTGGTTAAAAATGAGGAATCCAACATTTAAGACTTGCTAATGCTCTTTTTGGCATCAAGAAAGGAGACACAGGTATCTAATATTAAATAGTGCTGCAGAAGGGCAAGTTAGCACTTTGTTTGCCAAATTAAGTTTCAAAGACTATGTAGGTTATGAAGTTTGACGTTCTGCCCATAAATCTTGAATGACTGACAGACCACTGTAAAATAGCTTTGTTCAAAAGGAGTCTTTGGCAGGCAGCATCAAAGGTTTGAAACTCTGGAAGAGATGAAAAGAACCCCAATTTTGCACTGATTTCCCCTACAGATCAATGTCTGTGAAATTTGCCTAGGAATTATGAAGTATTTACTGTATTATGTACTGTTTTCTTTCACTGTATTCAAAGGCCCCGGTGGTTCCTTTTATCTTAAAGATTTAGGGATATTTTTGTACATGAAATCTGAATGAATGAATTAATGAATGCATCAGTGGAACACGAGGAAAAAAATGCTGGATTTAGACAGTTCTTTTCTTCCTTATTTTATCACAAGATGGAGTATTGGTTTTACGACACCTAAATTTATGGGTACATATTTTTATGGTAAAACCCAATGACATGTTCTGAATGCTCCATCAAGCTCTCTCAGTGTTTCTTCACTTGATTCACAACTCTGCAGGGTATGAATCAGTCCTGTAGTATAACTCTTAATCTCTTTTTAACCAGAGTAATGTAGTGTGGGTTTTTTTTTATTTATGGTGTGTGTCATCATCCCATCATCTAATTATGTAAACCAAAGAAGGGGAAAATAAAATATTGCTTGGAAAACTCTTGTCAGCTGTCAATCAGTGCAGGAGATGAAGCATCTTTATTGCATATAAGCAGCAGAGGCAGAAAATGTTTTGTAACACACAGGTCCTTAAATCTATCCTCAAGCAAGATGTGGCCCTGCTGGGGCATGGGCTGAAGAATAACTGGCTTTGCAGGGCAGTTTCTGCTTAGAAACACAGCATGCCTCCTCAGGTACAGTGAGAGGCTTGAGGAGAAAAGCTGCCACTACTTCCCACAGACTCTTTAAAGCTCTGATTCAACAGAAGGTGCCTAAACTCTTGTTTGTCTTCCACAGGGTGAAGTGAAGAAGTGAAGCCTCACAGCTGAACTACTATGAGGTCAGAAGCCTTGCTGCTATATTTCACACTGCTACACTTTGCTGGGGCTGGTTTCCCAGAAGATTCTGAGCCTATCAGTATTTCGCATGGCAACTGTAAGTATAAGGGGCCGGGGTACTTCATTTAATACTGATTAGGGCATTTTGAATGAATATTACTTTACTACTGTTGCAGTGGATAAAGTTGTTTTTTCTTGATTTCTCCCATATCAGCCAATTTACATTCTCAGGTACTAAAATAGGAAAATAACTTTTTCACATGGTCTTATTATTTGTTAATCTAATACAAATAATTAAACTTACTTCTTTAAGCTCAGATGGATTCTGTTTGAGCATTAGGCATTTTTTTCCTTAGCTGGAACTGTAGCTAAAAACCAAATCAAGACAAAGAATCTTTTATGACAGAAGCTCTCTCCTTTCTTACCAGTAGAGACTGGCAAACTCTCCAAGTCTAGTGTAACACCAACAGCTGCAAATCATATTGAGATCTGCTGGCTAAACAGGTGGAGAGCTTTCTGTGCATTTTACTCTGGACATCAGTCTTGACTTAATTGATTCTTTCACATTTGCCCCAGCTCAGTTGTGATTATTGCAAAGAAAATTCTTCAAAGTCCCAAAGTTTCATATGTTTATAAGGAAGTCTTAGGCATGTGGGCCTTTAAAACTGTGCCTGGGAGTAGCAAGTCAGCCAAGAGAAGGCTTTTGTTCAATTCTCTTTTTGTTCGGGAATTTGATTTTAAAATTGTCCATGTTTACTGTGCTTTGGAATGGCCTTGGCACCCATAAACTTGTCTGTCCTGTGTAGCACCAGTCTGAAAGACAAGATTCTAGGGCACACCCGATGTGCTGCAAATGCTGATAGACCTCTGGGGTACAAGAACAGGGAAGAACTGCTCTGAAGTGAACCCAGGTGAAACATGGCTAGTGTGATCATTCCATCTTCAGCACCAACATTTTCACCCTCCAGAGGGGTAGTGCTAATCATTCTTGCAAAAATTTGCCAGGTTTGATCCTTTTGGAGAAATACAACATGGCATCTGCGTACACAAACATGGAGCTGATTAAGTAAATAAATTTTTTTCTCTGCAGCATGGCATGCTGAAGTGGACATGCATGCCCCCAGTTTCTATGAGTTACAGAGGAAACATTACTGAACAGAAAACAGCCTGACAGTAAAAATTGACATTTTGCATGTAGGACATGGTCAGGATTAAGCTTCTGGATATATATCCTGCCTGGTGTCTCAATTTATTTCTTCAAGAGTTCTCAGCACCTGGTTTGGAGAGAAGCTCCTTTTTTCTATCCAGTTTTATCACCAGACTTTCTGGCACATGACACTTTGAGGTGCTTTGCTGAAGCCATGCCATGAATCAATACTTTGACCAAGCTTAACAGGTACAATCCTTTTAGAAGACAATAGCTGAAAATACTAAAGCAGTAGATGGGTTTCTGGAGAAATAAACTCCTCAAAGAGCTGCAGCTTTCTGGGAAAGCATATTAATGGGGAAAAGGCATAGCTAGATGCTAGTCAGCTCTGTATAACATTCGTTTGCAGCAGGTCTGCAGTGATAATGCTTATCAGAGGATTATCCTCCTGTCTTCTGTCATTTTATTTACTTAATTAGCTCCTTGTTTGTGTACCTAGATGCCATGATCTTATGATACGCATGAGTGTACAGTGGCCCTTGATCAGAAGTGTTCACTGTTGTTATCAATTGCACACCCATCTGAGGAGCAGTGGAACACCCTGTGCATGCTGAGTTCTCACCCAAAAAAATAATGGGAACAGACAATAAATGCCCTTGCTTACTGTTAGAGTTGGAGGGGAAGCTGACTTGTTGATAGCATAAGCTCAGTACAGGGGTTCCAATCAGTATTGCTGTCCAGCTGCCAGAAGGACTGGAGTAGACTGGTTGCCAAAATAATGTGCAGTGACTTCCACTTTGTGAAGTTCAAGTGGTGAATTCCCACCATTTCTCAGAAATCCCCGCAGCTGTTCTATGACAGCAGTCCAGTCCTGCAGAAAACCCAGGGAACTGGCAGTTTGAACCAACGAGAGCCAAGCCTTTAGCCACTACCAGTCCAGCCATTGTGGTGATTGATAGGCCACTGTGGAACAGCTTTGTCCTCATAGACATGCTGTGGCAGTCAGGAGCAAGCATTTAAGCTCTGCAAGCAGAGAAATAAAAACTGTGAGAAAGTGCCATGTACCTGTGTGCCAAGAGCTCCAGAACAGCTTTATGCTTAAAAAAATGCGCAGTTTTTGTCTTCTACAAAGGTGATGACTTTCTCCCTTGCAGCTGCAGAGACTGTAACCTTGAAGAGTGCTCCAGCTCTCTGTGCTCATGCCTTCCAGCACCAAGCTGTGCTTCCAGGACAGAACAGAAGCCACGGGTTTTGGCTATAGCTGGGCTTCATGTTAGCACCCTTTCTGTTTGTTATTCTCTTTTGACCCTGTTGATTTTTTTCCTTCCTACAGATACGAGACAGTATCCGGTGTTTGTGGGTCACAAGCCAGGGCGGAACACCACACAGAGGCACCGGCTGGACATCCAGCTTGTCATGGTCATGAACAGGACCCTCTACGTTGCTGCTAGGTCAGTAGCCTCCTGCTTCACCACTCCTCTCTTACTGCTTTAGGAGGAGGAAGGGGAAGACAAGGAATATTCTGAGCTCTCCTCTGATGGACACATTATTTTTAGGATTGTCTTACACTCACAGAGGGAGCCTGTTAGTAAGACATATTAGAAACCTTGATAGATGATCAACTAATATTTTGTGGTGTGTTACCCCGGTGTTTTAGGACCACAGCCTCTGCCTTCCTTTGAGACCTGCAAGAGGAAAGTTGCCAGAGAAGTAATTTAGTAGCATGGAGAAGCGATTCCACCCTCATCCTTTTATTCCGCTTGTGCTCACCAATAATGACGAATTTTAGAGAATAATTCTTCTGTGTAAAATGTATTTTTTGATAAGAGTTATTAGAATTTAATTTTGCTAACTTAGGCATGTTTTTGGTATCTTAAGACAAAGAAAAAAGAAGCAAACATGCTTCCTCAAGGTTAATTGAATTTAGTGTCTTGACTTTTTTGGGGAGCTACGCTGTGCAGACATGAGTACATCTTTTTATAAAAATTGCACATAGAGCCACCCATTCAGTTTGCCTAGCTCAGCTTGCACTACCAGCCTCCGTGGAGCTACACCCATTGCACATCTGCCAACCTGGCACAGATCAGATATTAACGCTTCATGTCCTTACCTGCTGTTAGCAAAGAAGATTAATGATCTTAGAGTGGGCATTACATGAGGATGCAGAATGAGTGCAAGATGGGTCCAGATTAGCAAGGGTGGGTGGTCCAGATTAGCAAAGGTGGGTAGTCCAGTTTAGGAGGTTTTGGACCCAGATCCTGTTTGGGACCTCCCTGCAAGCTGCCTCTCAAGTAGCAGCTAGTTTCCTGCCTATTTTCTGGTCCTCCATTGGAAAAATACGCACTTTTCTGCATGTGCCACATAAAACCAGGCTGTTGCTGCAGATGGGAGAAGTGGTGGGTGGGATGGCCAAGAGTGAAGGAGAACAGCTGCTGAACAGGCAGCCTCTCGCCACCAGCCCCGTCTGCAAAGCCCTTGGCAGCCTCTGGGAGCTGCCTGGCTTTCTTCTCCACCAGCCACTCCCCATCTTCTGGGTGGTCGGATGCGTCCTGTGGGGGAAAGCTGCCTGTCGATCTCCACGCGGCACCACGTAATTGGTAATTGTGTTACACCAGCACGGTCACTCAGTGGCATTTTCAGAGCCGTGCCCCTGGCTGCTAGAAGAACACACCTGTTCCCCTACCCAGCCATCGCAGCTGTTCTGGCTAATTGCAGCTTCCTCGGGCTCCTTGCATACCCATGGGGTCTGGGTGGCAGAGCTCAGGGCTTTCACACCAAAACCTTCCATCAAGTCCAGGCAGTGAGCAAGTATCCTTCCACAGGAGCTGCGGTGGTGTTGGTCGTAGGGCACAAGGAGAGGTCAGCCCTGTGGCAAGTGGCAGAGCCCTGTGCTTTGCCTGAGTTCGGGGATTGGTGTTTTTGCTGCGTTTAGTGGGATAATGAGAGGGGCAGGGCAGAGGTTTGAATAGGTTTGAAAGGTGGTGGCAGGATTTCCTCCTTTTCATGGCTGAGCTCCCTTTGCTTTCCTTATTTGTTTTCCTTTAAATTAGGAACTTATTTGCAGTGAGACGGTGGTAAATCCGCTTTGCAGATTTTGCTCTGCTGTTTTCATAGTTTGTTCCCAGACTGAGATTGACGCAATTAGACTGTCGCAGTGCCCAAGCAACTGGCATTACAGCAGGAAAGCCCAGGGAACAGTTTTGGGATATGAAACCACAAATTATGTGTGCACAAATTATATGAAAAATGCTAATACTAGGGGGATAACGTGTATCGTTAATGGATATGCACTAGTATGTGAATATGCATTCTTTCTTATTTGTATAAAACAATTTGCCACAATGAGGGTACTTATATAGTTCTAGGGTCTTGTGACCTACAAAAAAGAATAAAGACCTTGTCTGTTTTGTACTTACACAAGCATGAAAAAATCTTCTTACACTTTTTTTCCTTCTGTAACTCAAACCCTCTTTGACATATTCTTTCTCTCCTCCGTGTTAGTGAATTAAGTCCCTCCTGGGCTGACAAGGCTACGTGATACAAGTTAATATTCAGGGGTAATTTTTATCTTTAAGTAACAAACTTCAGAAAACGAGTAATCCTTGAGTATTTACTGTGAATGAAAGTTTGTAATTCAAATACTGTATTTCCTTCAGAGGCAGTAGTAAATCTAAAGACTGAAAGCAAATTTGTACATAATGAAAGGTATTTGCCATCCAGTTTTGTAACAAGATTCATTAAAAACTGTAGCTAACATAAATCTTTGGGCTATTATGTGAGATATTGCTTTCATGCTTTTTTTATACATTGAAATACAGTGATACTAAGTTTATGTTTTACCCAATTATCTGAAAAACGATCAAAACAAATGGTTAAATATTGAGAGTTTTTATTTTAGGGCTATTGCCTTTAAGTTGGGTTTTTGGGGGTTTTTTTGTCTGCTTGTTTTGGAAAATCCAGCGTTGACTTTTGCAGGCAGTTTCAGTGCACCAGAAAGGCTAACTCAGATTTGAGAACTGCTAACATTTTATTAATGAGCAACTGGCATAGAACAAAATTTCTGTCAGTCTGCTACTTATTTTGTCCTATGGGATGCATGACTCCTTTATTAGCTATTACCAAATAAAGTTTTGTGTCACTTCAGAAAGGCATTATTTCATGTTATCAGGCAGAGATACACAGCCAATATAAATCAGAATAACTCAGCCAAAGGCCATAAAGCTTTACTGTCTGAATATCAGGCTTGCAGTCTGCAAAGGACCGGCTCTGTCATCTTTTTTCTCGTGGGAAGGGCTCTCCCTCGCCATCTCTCTCTCACTCGCCCACACCCAGGCACACACACCCTTTTCTAAGTTTACTGTGTCTCCTCCTCCTATTGTCTCGTGCAGTGGCTGCTTTTGTTCACATTATCTGCCACCCCTCATGTGTATGAACGGAACAGACCGGGAGCAGGGGATGGGATGGTTCCCCCCTCATTTGCGGTTACGCGTTTCCAAACTGTGCACCAAGTGCCAAGGGTCCTGCACAGCTGGTGGCATTATTTAAATTCCCTTCCTCGACGAGATTACGCCATGGCAACAAAACTCTGTTCTGCTGACTGGAGGTGGGAAAAACGGAAGCTCTAGGATTAAGTAAATTTGTGTTAGAATAACTTAATTAGCAGTAAACTGTACACATACCACAGCTAGTAGATAGTAGGAGTTGGGCAGCAGTGGGAAAAGGAGGGCGAGGACAATCCCACATTCTCTGTGATTAGGGAGCCCTCCCCCGAATTTGACAGCTCTTTCGCTCTCTACTGACACTGTCAGGAACTGTGTTTCGTCTGTGGCATGAGAAAATTATATGTAATTTTCCTGATGCTAGCCTTCTTTCCAACAATCCCATAACTTAGCATCTGAGTTTCCTTTGAACTGTTTCTTGAACCAGAAAGTAAGTCCTCTGAAGGCTGTTTTATTGAGAGTGGAACTAAATAACTCAACTCTTTCTGAGTACCCCTGCTGTATTTTCTGATTGTCTTGTTGAGAAAGAAAATATTGTAACCTCTGGAAAGCGAGGCTGATGAATAAAATCAAGAGCTGTGCCTGAAGAAGGGTTTTAGAGGTCTACCCGCACCGCATTTGCAATTCAAGAGATTTTTTTCACCCACTTTTATGTAGAAGGAGTGACAGTAATAAAGAGCAATGCACATAAAAAGGGAACCATGACGTAATCTATGAAGCTGATATCGTGCTAATAGGTGATTTTATTCCAGAACCAACCCTGACCACTGCTCTGTCACTGAAGTCAGGCAATAATAAACTGAAGTATTAAACCAATCTTGGAAGTAAATGACAGCTCTGGTTTTACAGTCTGGAGGAGAAGAAAACCCCTCAACACCTCGATTTGGCATCTTACAAAGCAAACAGCCTCAAGCTCTATGGGAGACAAATTTTTAAAAGCCAGTTCCCTACCACAGTGCTACCTCTTTTCTCCACCTGAGAGAAGCATTGTTTATTTCTCTCGTAGCAGTATTCTGTGTTTGCCTTGTTTAAAAGACTAGTACTATTTCCCCAAAACCCAATAAAATAAAGCTAACCTTGAGAGCAGGGATTTCTAAAATGGAAACAGCCTGTATTCTGCTTTCAGCAGACCCCTCCAGTGCTGTGGATCATACTTCAGCTGTGCAGCTTTCTGCATGTTGAGAAAAATCCAATTTTATTTCAAGGAAAAATGAGACCTCCCAGTTTGATGTGCTGGTTACTACAGCGATGTGGGTTGGTGGGTTTTTTCAGCTTTTGAGTTCTACACAGAGCTGTCCTTGTTCTCAGCTTACATGGAGGAGAATGTCTAAAAATATCTCTTTACCTGAGTAGCTGTGTCTATTTCGACTTTCCAAGAAGAGATTGGCAGCTAATTGTAGAGAGGGACAGGTTCTCAGGAAAATGGGAAAGTAAATGCAAGAAAAAAAGTGTGAACTTTTTTCAGAGAAATATTTTACAGTTTAGTTTGGCCAGCAGTGTATGAAGATAAGAATGATTTCTGGGAATAGTTTTGTGTCTGTCAGCCTTTTGTCTACCGTATTGTCAATCAAATTATAACAGCTAAGGTTACACACATAATTAAAAGGGGAAAAGAAAGAAAAGAAAAGAAAAGAAAAGAAAAGAAAAGAAAAGAAAAGAAAAGAAAAGAAAAGAAAAGAAAAGAAAAGAAAAGAAAAGAAAAGAAAAGAAAAGAAAAGAAAAGAAAAGAAAAGAAAAGAAAAAGAAAAGAAAGAGAAAAGAGAAAATAAAATATTAACCTCTTTTTAACCCTAAATGGCTAAATGTGGCACAGTGACTGCTAGCCCAGGAATCTGGCAAAGGCTGCCTAAAAGCTATTGCAGCTGATTTCAAGATACAGAAAAACATTGCATGCTAGATTGTGGCATCTGCTGTAGGACTGATAGAGCAGAAATCATGTGAGGCTCATCTACTTTCCCAAATCTCATTTGTTCAGATAATTGCTTTTGGGAAAGAATCTTACTTTAAAGTTTTGTAGCACTTTTCTTTTTTTTTCTTAATGGGAAATCAAACAGTTTATATGTGAAAATGCTTTTGTGCGAGAAGCAGGAGATTCTTCCAGTAATGTTTTCTGGTAAGACCTCTAATTTTTTTTAAATGGATTATGGATTATCTTGTGATAGATAGCTGTTTTATAGAAAATGAACTGTCTGACTACTCCATTTGACTTCATATTTATTTGCCTTTGTTTACAGGGACCATATTTATACTGTTGATATGGACACATCACATACAGAAGAAATTTATTTTAGCAAAGTAAGTAGCTTTTATCATCACCCAGAAACCAAGGACACTAGAACAAGCTTCAAGTAGATAGGATGATGACATTGTTTTAAAGAACCTCCAGCACTGCTGTAAAACTGTAATAAGCAAGTAAGATGGCATTGCTAATCATGTTTGAGAGAGCTAGAATAGCAATCATGTCCTCTGCGTATTTCTGATAAGTGATTTAGCTGGGCTGATAAGGAATCTGTACTGAAATACAGTGAGGTCCCTGATGGAACATCTGTCAAACATCTATTCATTTATACACAGCAGTTTTCTATAACAGCTATACTATCCCAATTAAGTCTACTGAAACTTTCATCATAAAAAGCAAGTTACATATTTTCATGAGTACAAAGTTTTTTCACTCGTGCAAGAACTGACTAATTAAAATCTTACTATAACATCACTTTGTAGATGCATTCACATTATCTCCATGGGAAGTTGCGTTCAGACTAAGAAAAGCTTTGTCTACATTAATATATTGTATATTAACATGAACATATTGAAAATAATCTCCATTCAGCTCCCTTCCATTGCATTCATATTGTGTAATGTATTTTAAACACAGCCTTAGTCTGGCAGAAGACCATACAAATTTGGGCATTGGATGAATTCCACTGGAGGAGGGAACAGTGCTTCATTATAACTATGAATGATACTGAAGATGAACTTTTTTACTCATAGAAGAGTGAGGGCACAAGCTTATAATGGAAATAAACATTCATAGTTACTCTTTCAGCTTGGACCCCTCCATGAATGTGCAGTGCCTCAGTTTACTGGTCAGGAATATTGCCAGAACTATCATGGCAATAGTGTCTAAGGTGATGCCATCTTAGGCCATGTGTTTTTAGACAAAGTTTTATTATGGTTAATAAGCCTTCTACATTTGATTATTTTTGAAACTCATCTCAAAAAATATCCTAGCTGGGGTTTACCTGTAAATGTTCTGGCGGAAGAGTGTTAGCAGATAAAGTCAGCAGTGTCATGACAGGTGAAAAGCTCTTTGAGTTTGTTAGCTGAATTGAAGTGGTAAGAGTTACCTGAAATTTATTTCTTTCCAGATCTAAAATGTCATCTTTGAGAATGCATATTTCCTTTAGAATCCAGTGAAGATTCATAGCCCATAACTGATAATTCTGATTTGTAGAGCAATATCAATTAAGAGAAGAGAACATCTAGTACTCTAAAGAAAAGTATACGATTTTCAAAGTTGGCCTATTGTTGAATTCTGTTGGTTTAGGCTTTAAAGAAAGAGGGATGGGTTTCCAGTCTCATGAACTGGTGGCAAAACAAAGTTAAATGAATGCTCCACATCACAAAACTTTCATTGTTGTGGTGAATTAATCATGGAGAAAGAGTGCAGAAAACTTTCAATAAATGTATGTTCAAAAGCTAGTCTCCCCTAAGAGACTTCTACTTCTGAAATCAAAAGTAAAAAATCTCTGAGTTCTAATGGATTTCTTTCTTTATTCTTGTAGAAATTGACATGGAAATCTAGACAAGCTGATGTAGACACATGCAGAATGAAGGGAAAACATAAGGTAGGCAATTTTCATTTCTTATGCAACTGCTACTTTAGTTTAGTTGCATCAGTATTATCTCAGGCTGCTGTCTGTGATGTGGAATGCATTGTGGCATTCACTTCTTACCAGTAATTGCTTTTTCCATCAACTTACTGAAGGCTTTAATTTGCAAAAATACTTCACTTTGAATGTGATAAAATATTACGACAGAAGCCATAGCAATATCCTGAAATACTTAAGGCATTGAGCAGGTCACAGTGCTTACTGTACCGATTTTGCTAACCATTGCTTCCAAAGCAGAGTGCTGCTGTCCACCCCCCTGTGGGAATTTACTGAGAAATTTGAGTAAAGCATCAGAAAACATGAAGGTGTGGTTGTAGAAGGACTGTTTCTCACACCAGTTTCACCCCCCTGTAACCTATGACTGGCACACGTAGTATCATAATTAGATGAAGACTCTTTGATTCTTTACATCTACTTCCCCTTTTAGTTACAGAAGCTTTATGCCAGTACATTGTAGTGGTGATGTCACTGTCTGACAGCAGCACAGGTGACAAGATCAGATTTTTCGCTTTTGAGGAAAGCAACAGTTTTCAAACAAAATTCACCTCTGTCAAAAACAGCAAACTAGGAGCTGTAATATGAATGCTGTATCTTCAGTTCTTTGTAATTTTTAAACCACTGGAATATAAATTAATTACAACTTGCTCACTGTCAGTGAAACATAGTCAAAATAGGGCCAGGGTATCACAGTGGGTACCAGCCAATTTAATTTTAAACCTGACAATGAAATATCACAGCTTAAAAATAAAAACACATACCCAAAATGCAGTAGTTGAAATAGTTTTTATTATTTTTCTTCAGGATGAATGCCATAACTTTATTAAGGTTCTCCTAAAAAGAAATGAGGATACACTGTTTATCTGTGGAACAAATGCATTCAACCCTTCTTGCAGGAACTACAAGGTATGTAATCTGTTTGTGGAATTTCGCTTATGCCTTGTCTTTTGGTTGGATTTATTGTGACTGTGTTGGCAGCAGCATGAGGTTGTCATTCAACTGTGCACCATTCAACTCTGAAACATTTATCCTGACTTGTTTCAGTGCTACTGAGTTCAATTTTTATTGGATTTCTGAGAATATCTCAGACTGAATACCTAGCTCTTTGCAACTCCTGCACATCGAGAGTATTGCCACTTTCCATTGCCCTCCGTAGGTGCAGAGTCCTTCAGATCCCTGCTTGGGGATGTAGTCACTCCTCAGAAAGATCCTCAGCTTGTCACTGACACTCACATTAAGTCATATGCTAATATTGGGGGTTACTTCTGAGCAGCATGTTCTAAAATTTCTGTTGTGCTGTTCTCAATCTCAAAACCAGTTCTCAAGATGCTTGAGGACATAGCAAGCAAAACCTAAGTTTCTTGTGGGTCCTGTGGAGGGACGCTGTGGAGATCCTATGGCATTGTGTGCTGTGGAAGTTCTTAAACAGCAAATCTCCACAAGCAGCACTACAGCAGGACAGCGTGTATTCCTCACTAGCTGGGGATCTGCAAAGCCAAAATGTTGCCTAGAGCAGTGTAGAAACTGTGCTGGTCCACGCATACTTGACATTAATGCCCTGAAGCCAATTGATTCCTTTGGTACACTGTATCCCAGTCATCTGCATTCCAACAGGACCCATTTATTGAAATATTTCCCATTTTCTTAGGCTTTCACCGTTATATTCTGATATAACTCCCGACAGTGGGTGTCTCTGGAGTAGCTTTGAAATTAATTTATTTAGGCATTTGACATCCAGACTCTGCTTTTCTAGGCGCCGTTATGTCCCAGAGGTCATTTCTCATCTTTTTTCTGGAAAAATAAAATTCCGTTTTACTAATGCTGGTCCTGACAAAATCACAGTTCTCTTTCAGTTTTTGGGTTCAGAGTTATTGTCAAAATACAGGATAAAGATGTTAACATCCAGGAAAACTACTTCCCTTGTGGTATTCACTGTGACTGCAGTTCTTCCTTGATTTTTGTGCAATGATGCTTTACCTCATTTAGCCGCTATAATGGCTGCAGTTTAGAAAACACAGGAGAGAAGTGCAGGGTAGTATTTTATTCCAATCTATGGAGGAAGAACTAAATTTGAGTAAGAATACAAACCTTTGTAATGGTAATTTTGAGGTACAGTTAGCTGCTCTTTAACAGCTGTTTCTTTTAGTCTTTCTTTCCTCGCCTGCTCCTAGTATGCAATGAAGCTTCTTGATCTCAGGGCTGTCTTCTAGTACAGTTTGTAATTTTTTATCTCTGAAAGCCATTGATGAGGCTAACAAATCTCAGCCAGTCTTCTTGCTAGGAAGTTGTCTTTTAGATAGAATTACAGATTTCTTTGGCATCCTGATGCGAGGCATATAAATGGGCTCGTCACCCGTACTCCAGCATTTTCACTCCCCGTGATTCAGGGCTGGATAGTCATACCCCTGGCAGTCTGCAGACACTGCAACACCTGCCCTGGCTTTTCCTCCACGTATTCCTTCATTATACAGAGAGAGAACTAAACATAAACTGAACAAACAGGAAGCAGGGCTGTCCCTCAGGCATGCCAATGGTTGTGAGGATGGGCCCAGGGTGTGGAGCTTGGTGCAGGAAAAGTTACTCAGGACTGTAACTAATTTCCTCTCATTATCACATGAAAAGCTTTTCAGCCTTTGAGTAAACACTACTAACTCCCCTCAGAGTGGGTTTTGACAGGAAGGGTACATGACAGAAAACAAATGATCACAAATCATCCACCAAAGGACTTGGAAGCTGTAACATACAAATTAAAAGTTGATTTAAGTTGTTGATGGTGCCATGTGGGTTGTTTTTCATGCTCTGTGAATCTTTACTGTATGAGATCTATACAGTATGTGCTGGACAAGTTACCTGGATATGCTACAGTTTCTTATTCCCAAAGTACTGTAGTATAGGAATCTTAAAGTGGTAAGATTCTTATACTGTGGTGTATGATTCTCCCTTAGCTCACCAAACCTTCTTGAACTTCGTGTAAAGTCAGTCTGTATATTTGTGTCATTATCAGTGCCCAGGGTGAATTTATTTCCCAGGAGTTACACATAAGCCTCAGAATTTACAATTCCTGCACAGATTAATTCTTGCCTGATGGTAAGAGGATTTCTCTGTGGCACAGACTCAACTGATATAGTGAAACTTGAAGAGCATCTTTCTGAATATGCAAATCAAGGAAGAGAGCGCCACTGTTGAGACTAGAGCAGGAGGATCTCAGAACCTGAGGGAGAAAAATGCACACAGAGATAATTGTCCTAGTGTTGTTTCTTCTGGCCGCTGTGGTTTGCAGTCTTTTCTGTGTATAAGAGCGCTTCTGTTGGGTCACTGCTAAGGATAAATTTTGGAGCCTTGCCAGAGCCACAGACCACATAGCCTGCTACAGCTCAAAGCAAAACTTGCGCACAGATAAAATATAGACTGAAGACTTTTGTAAAATGTGTCAGGGTGAGAGTGATTAGCTCCAAAAGAATGCCTGACCTACTGGACATACTTTCTTCAGATTTACTTTATTTAATACCATGATTTTTGTCAGGTTTTTACTTCATAGTCAGGAGTAGGGTTAGAGAAAGGGCCTTCTCCTCTTCTCAGAAAAGAAGAAACACTGTCATAAGCCTCATCCTGGGTAAAAAGTTTTGTTTCTCTAGCTGAGGAGCTCCCTTTGATTTTTCAGATGGATACCTTGGAGTACCTGGAAGAGGAATTCAGTGGAATGGCCAGGTGCCCCTATGATGCAAAGCATGCCAACGTTGCGTTGTTTGCAGGTAAAATGATGGAGATAAACTTTTTACTTTCGGTCCTGCAGCCCAGGCTTGTGATAACACTGTGCCTCTTGCTTGAGCCCAGAATACCTAAATCTAAAAGGTGTCGAAGGGAGTGAACAATGACTAAAAATAGGGGCATGAAGAAATCCCTAGCTAAAAAGCTTTCTCTTCTCCGGAATTGACTTCACTATCATCAACATTGCATGCAGCCTCAGTTCCGTTTCCTGGATCAATATTTCAATATTTCCTGTATTCTTGATAATATGGCCAGTGTGAGGCACAATTTCTGGCTGCATCCAGCTTCTGTGAACGTCAAAGGAAGCAAAGGCTTGTGTAAGTTTTAATGAGGATTAAGCAGGATATGCACTCTCACAACTCTAAGCCTAGGTTAACATTCATAATAAAAGGAAGTTAGGGAAAATGCTGTGGCGTGCCCTTTTCTAGATCTAGAAGGAAAGGGAAGGTGATTTTTTTTTTTTTTTTAAAAAGCTGAAAACATCTTAATATGGTCTTACCAGCTGCTGTAGACAAAAGGAGAGAAGTGTATTAGTTAGTGGTGATTCATGCTGCATGCAGCAGAATGGTGTTAACTCTGATTTCTACTACGATTGTTAGAAAAAGTGAGAGCTTATAAATGAGGTTAATTTTGGCTGTTGATTGTGCAGTATTTTTGTATATCTTTTCATGAATTCCTTATTAAATTATTTCTTTATTGAGCTTCTCTTAGTGTGAACCCTGCTGATCTTTTCTTAGATCTGGCTGTAAGATAGGTGGTGGAAATAATAAAGACGTCATCCATGATAATGTGAGTCCTCTTCAGCAGGTGTGATGCTATAAAGCAGAGCCTGGGTGCTCACATGGAAATACTTAAGCTATTCTTCTGAGGATTTAAGAATATGCAAGTATTTCAGCCATTCTCAAATGAGTCTATAGCCAAAGGGCTCTATTAAGCACTACTATGTTTAAAGTATCATCATCTGCCTCACAAAGGAGAGATTTTATAACCTGTTTCAATTTTTTTTTTTTTACTCTTTATAGCATAAATAAATGGACCCTTTTGTTTCAAGAATAATGATGGTGATGATAGCGGTAGTACGTGATTTCTTAATTACTGTCACAGGAATATACAGTAGAAATTCTCTAATTGTAGCAAGTTATTCATAAAGCATGGAAAGAGAGAAACTCCTTCAGAGAAATATTTTTCCCATGTATCTCAGGCTCCCTATCCTTAGTGCAGTCTGAATGACCTTTCAGAAGGGTCTTTCTTAGTGTATTGGCCAAGAAAACGTTTATGACCAGCCGACTGTAAACATTCACTTTGAATGCAGATGAAGTTCAGTAAGATGGCTCCCAATTTGTCACTGAAGAAATCCTTGCATTATTTGAAAATAAAGAGAATATTTATAGAAATGGTCATACTCCTTCATAGTGATTCCGAATAAATTTGATTTAGTTCAAATAAATATTTGTAGAATATGCCCTGTAAATCTGCTAGCTTCAGAAAATCACTGTTACATATGTCATACATATTGTTATCCATGCTAACTTTTCAGAGTGCAGTGAAAAGCAGTTTCAGAACAGTTTAGGGCACTAATCCAGGTCATCTGAGTTTGTTGGATTCACTTACATGAGTACAGCTCTTCTTGCAGCCTGTAGCTATTACAGCTGATATGTGCGAATTGTAGTTGGTCACAGGAGCTTGGCAGGAAAGAGTAGGAGTGTGGTTGTATTAACATGAGCTCAGAAATGCATATTTAAACAATTCAGCTTTTTATTCCTTTTTAAATTTGGTTGGGGGTGGGGAGGTATGTTGTAATTATTTTTTCTGTTTTGCTAAGAAAAAAATGATCATTCTTAAGTAGCCAAATAAGGACAAGAATTGCATGAGTCAGAACAAAGCATACAATCCTGCTAATAAAAAACAGTCTGAATTTTAAATCTGGAGCTGAAATTCACAGACTCACAGAGTTTCTAGGGCTGGAAGGGAGCTCTGGAAATCATCCAGCCCAGCCCCGCTTGCCAACACAGGGTCACCTACAGCAAGTGACACAGGAATGTACCCAAATGAGGTTTGAATGTCTCCGGAGAGGGAGACTCCACGACCTCCAGAGGAAGCCTGTTCCAGTGCTCTGCCACCGTCAATGTAAAGAAGTTCCTCTCACGTTGAAGAGCAACCTCTTGAGTTTTAGTTTATGGCCACTGCTCCTCGTCCTGTCGCAGGGCACCACTGCGAAGAGTCCAGCACCATCCTCTCGGCAACCGCCTTTGAGACAGCTGTATGCTTTAATGAGATGCCCTCTCAGTCTTAAATTAAATGTTGTCTGAAAGTATAATGAGATAATGAGGAGAGCTTGACCAACAGAAGCCTCTCTGCTTTGTCCTGGGAATGTCCTCAGTGCTGGTGCCTTCAAGGCACCAACATAATCTCTCTCAAAGGAGATGTAGGCAATTCTAATTTTTATGCAGACACAATAGAGACACAATTTTGTGTGCTCATGCTGCACCACTTGTGCTTCTGGCAGACATCATCTTCCAAGATCTATCTCACACATAAAAAGAGTTCTGTACAGTTACCATAACCTGCAAACAGATTAGACAACAAATAAAATTTTAAAATGTTGCTGAAGTTCATGCTTTTATGTCCTTACGGTTTCATATGTTTTGATTGTCCTTGGAGTGCCATTTTAGGCAGGGTAGACCCTTTCTTATCACTTGTCCTCTATTCTTTAAGAGAGAGGAATGCATAATTAATGCAGGAAACGCCTAAAATGCATGCTAGAAAAGAAATATTGACGGGCAATCCTCCTCCATCTCTTTTCATTCCTGTTTCGGAAGGGCTCCCAGCATGCTATTTAATTTTTTGTTAGTGATCTTTGGCAGAGCAGAAGTGCTCTCAAGGGGAGAAATTTTCATAAGTGTCAATTAGCTGACAATCTCCAAGCCCTGTCTGGTTTGCACTCCCAGTTAAAACTAACGGTTCTGTTATATTTGTTTTGCTGACATACCTAGGCAGAATTTCTGAGCATTGAACTAGTGACATGTGACTGGATGGGGCAGTTCATCCTATGACATACCTGAACTGAAGAAGAATTGTTCCATAAGGGTATTTTCTTCCACAGCATCCCTCTGAAACTACCATTTTGCAAAGTGGTGACTTGGTTGTTCAGTACTCAGCTCCATTTACCTAGCGGGATTTTTTCCTTCTTTCAGTGTTCCTAAGGAGACTGTGATGGTTTCGTTTCCCCCTTCTCATGTGACTGATGAGAGAAGGCAATTGTATTATTTCTAATGCTCCTCCCCCCTTGTTTCTCCTTTCCTTCCTTCCCAGAGGGAAAGCTGTATTCTGCCACAGTGACCGACTTCCTTGCAATAGATGCAGTCATATACCGGAGCCTTGGAGACAGCCCAACTCTGCGGACAGTTAAACATGACTCCAAGTGGTTGAAAGGTAGATAAACAAACAAGGCAAAAAAGCAGCATCTCTGATGAGAGTCTTGGATTTCTGACAGACCTCTTTGTAGTTTTGTTTCACCAATGCTTTCTGGAAGAAAGAAGGAAGTAGATTACATCTCTTGCTTACTGTGATCTGTTTATCTCTTTCTCTCTTCTCCTGACCCCAAGTTACTGGACCCGACAGAAGCTGTGAGCTGGGTAGATCAGAATATGTATTCCAGTGAGCTTTCCCAGCTGAAATCCAGCAGTTTACATCTGTTGGATGTAAAACTTGGAGCTTGCAGGGCCTTGTGTGCTTGGGCTGTGTTTGAAAATATTCCTGCCACAGCACTGTTAGGTAACAATCTAGGCTTTATGAAGTAGAGAAGGCTTGTCCTGTAATGTTAGGATTCATTAATGGAACTAAAATTATGGGAATATTGTACAAAGCCTTTCTGTTACAGTTCTTAAGGATTGTACTGCTGCCATTGAATTAGGCGATTTCTGTGCTCTAAATGCCCTCGTTGTTAAGGACGGTGCTGTTTAGCTTCATGTAGGTGTTAAGAATTGTTAGCATTTGGAGTGATTTTAACAGAGAGCAAAGCCATAGTTTCAAGTCTTTTTCTGCACACAGAAATGTTTTGCCAGGTGTCAACTTTAGCTGTCCCACTTTGCTTGCTGCTACAGACACGTGTGGGCAGAAACAGTTACGTGGTTTGTTATTCCCTGGACTCACAGCCTGCATGCCATAAAGAGCACTGCTTGGACCCCTCAGGCATACAGTTATAAATGCCTGTTTACCTTTCCTCTTACTCCATGCAGGGCAGGCCTATTAGTGGCAGAGACTTAACTACCCTGCAGTGATGTTGCACAGACTTGTTCCCAGCTCTCCTGTCCCTAGGCAATGATTCTTCTGCAGCAGTCATTTGTTTGTTCTGAAAACTGACCAAGTTTGTCAAACACAGACATTTCACCTCTGGATGTGAGGTGTGAATGTGTTTGCCTTCTCTTTGCATTCTGTGTCCTGTACCTGGTGCCTAAATCAGATGTCTTGGGTCGTTGTTTTTTTCTAGAACCATACTTTGTTCAGGCGGTTGACTATGGCAATTACATATACTTCTTCTTCCGGGAAATAGCAGTGGAGTACAACAGCATGGGAAAGGTAAGGGCAAAAACATTGCCTTGAATGACTTTGGCAGATTAAGGAGGAGGAAAACTTACGCTATTCTTGGACCAATGCTGTTACGAGTGACCTTGAAATGAGAGCCGTAAATCATGATGACAAGGTCAGCATTTTGAGAAGATTCCTATTGCTCAAGCCAAAAGGTTGGCTGGAGTGAAACATTGCACTGTCTTGAAAGGAAACTGTGTGGTTTCTTACAGTGATGGTGTATGCTGGAGTCTGTTTTCTGAAATTATAAAAAGTACGAGGCTAATGTAGTTAGTTCAATATAGTAGATAATTGTTAAAAATGGATTCCAAAGTAGGAACAAATTTTTCTGTAAGAAATATGAATTAGAGTGCTGAGTAAACAGGGGTAGGAATTTTGTGCTTTTCCATTCTGCAAAGAATAATTAAACACTTTCTGCATTTTTGCTAATTTCACAATAGCTTTCTGACTAAGCAGTCAGAAAAGCTGACCAAGGTCACAAAGGTGGAGAGCAGGAATAAAAGCCCAGCAAGATTTGCATAGTTTTTAAGTGCTGAAAACACAAGAATCAGAGCAGCAGTGTGGGTTGCAAGGATTGTGAATATGAAATATGCTTTTGTTTGGGGAAATGGAAAGCTAAGCAGTCTGTATGGAAATGAGTTTTATATGGGTTGAGAACAGATCTCCTGAAGGATTTATGGCTGTATAGTAAATGCCACAGTCTTATCTTTCGAAGCACACTGTTCCAAAGCTTAATTTTCCTCTGTTTCTTATTTGTCACAGATTATAGAAAAGTGGTATTAAATTAAGCACCTTGCTGTGTTATTCCAACTGTTTTAAAAGCAGTATTCCAAAAAAGCCTTTAGTTCAAGGAAACATTTCATTTTCTCCATTATATTTGCTCTGTTTCTTCCAGGTAGTTTTCCCGAGGGTGGCCCAGGTTTGCAAAAATGACAGGGGAGGATCTCAGAGAGTGCTGGAAAAACAGTGGACTTCCTTTCTCAAGGCTCGGTTGAACTGCTCAGTTCCTGGCGACTCACACTTCTATTTCAACATACTGCAGTCAGTTACAGATGTTATCCATTTCAATGGCCGAGATGTTGTTTTAGCAACATTCTCCACTCCGTATAATAGGTAATACTCACAATAACCTTTTACCTTCTATTTCCTTTATGTTTTGCTTTTCACTGCAGTTTCTTTTTACTTTATGCAAGCACAAGAAATGATTGCTCGTACAACGTAAATATTATGTACCCTGTGCTTACGGATAGTTTGTGTTTGATTTTAAGGTACCCTGGTATTGCTTACTGCATTTCATACCTGGTGACTTAGGGTGGTTTTCAGCCATTTACTGTCTGGACACATTACCCGGACATACTTTTCTTTACATGGGAATAGTTCACACCAGCCACCAAGAAGTGTTGCAGCATGTAACTTGCAGAATATTATTCCAAAGAGAAAGCACGGTGGTTTTTTCCTCACAAAGAAAGGACTGTGTCTGTCCTGCTTATAGATAAACCTCCAAGAACCGTGTTATCTCCTTCTCTTTGTTTCACGCACCCCTGGTGACTCTTGCATTGATCGTTGACCCTGCACTGACCCTGCTGCCCCCTGACTCTCCTGGGAGAACCAAGGTCTTGCTGGCCGGGAGGGAGGGTCCCCAGAACACCTATTTCATTGTTTGCGTGGTTATCCAAAAGCATCAGTTCATCTGTAGAGATTTTATTACTGTTACACATTACAGCATGTTTCTCTGGAAGTTATTAGAATAGTAACTGTATCTCATTATTGAGAACTCCCAGAGAAGTTAAAAAAATAGCAGCATTCTAATTAAAAAATATGTCGCAGTTTCACAGAGTAACATTTGAGCTAAAAGAGGAACTTTATTGATGAAATTCATTTACTTTTGCTGTACCTTTGCCGCCTCTTGTCAAAGCCTGACCTCAGTGAGGTCATTCACAGAACTGACTTCAAATGAGAGTAAACCTGGGCCTGTAATGTATAATCACTGCTTTTGACATCAAAACAATAGGAACTGCAATGGAATAATTATGCCACCAATAGGGAATACAAGCTTAAGTTAAGATGATCTCTTTTCACGCAATCTGGCTTAATAAAAACAGGTGAACAAATAGAGATTCAACATCAAAAAATAGATTGTATCTTGCAATTATCTCAAAATTGAGATTGTCCTCCCACTCGGCTAGTATTTCCTGTGGTGTGTCATGAATAATTCTTTTCCTTAAGTCTTGCGTTTTAAAATATAAGTGCTTGGTGTAAAAAGCAAAATACTACTTTATAGGCCCCAGGTTTTGCCAGACATGGAAGATGACAGGAAGGAAGGTGCGTATTCTTGTAGACAGCTTATTAGCAGACCTGGCAGCTGGGAGGGCCACCCCTGTCCTGGGGGTATCAGGCCCAGCATCGCCAGCCGGGCAAGGGAGGGGATTGTCCTGCTCTGCTCTGCTCTGCTCTGCTCTGCTCTGCTCTGGGGTGGCCTCACCACGAGTGTGGGGGCAGTTCTGGGTGCCACAAGGTAAAAAGGATCTAAAAGTATTAGAGAGCATCCAAAGGAGNCTCTGCTCTGGGGTGGCCTCACCACGAGTGGGGGGCAGTTCTGGGTGCCACAAGGTAAAAAGGATCTAAAAGTATTAGAGAGCATCCAAAGGAGAGCTACAAAGATAGCAAAGGGTGTGAGGGGAAGCCATGTGAGGAATGAATGAGGGCACTTGGCTTGTTCAGCCTGGAGAAGAGGAGACTGAGGGAAGACCAGTTAAGAGCTTCCTCAGGAGGTGAAGAGGAGGGGCAAGCACCAATCTCTGCTCTCTGGTGACCTGTAAGTGGACTGGAGGAAGCTGAGTCATAGAGGTTTAGGTTGGATATTAGAAAAAATAGGTTCTTCACCCAGAGGGTGGCTGGGCACTGGAATAGGCTCCCCAGGGAAGTAGTCACAACACCAAGCCTGACAGAGATCAAGGAGCATCAGGACAATGCACGCAGGCACATGGTGTAACTCTTGGGGATGTCCTGTGCAGGAGGAGTTGGACTTCAATGATCCTTGTGAGTCACTTCCAATTCAGGATGTTCTGTGATTCTGTAGTTCTATGAAACCTACTTCTGACATAAATGCATCTCTCATTCCGCCTCCACTAAAGAAAAGTTGCAACAAATACCTTTGGTCCATAGGACACAGTTTCCTTTTAGAGTGAAGTGGAAGAGATTCCTCCGTCTAATCAGAGGTCACTCGGAAGCTAGTGCTGAGCTGTAGTCCAGTAGTTCAGAGGTGGCTTGGACCTCCTTGGCTGTGACCCACAGTGCTCCATCATTATGCCTTCATCATACTGCAGACCTGCAACCTGCCACCCTCCAGAGCAGCGTGTTGCAGTCCTTTCAGCATGGCAATGCCTCCATCCCATGTAGTTGTGTGTTGGGCATGGGTCTCAGCACTTCTGGTTGTATGTAACACACCTCAAGTTTTTATGGTTGGCTTTTTTTTTTTCTTTAGGACTTAATTCAGCAATGTGCAAAATACTCTAGCTGGAGTGGGTCTTGAGCTGTCTTTTAGGATGAGGTCCCCTGTGTGGCCAAATACACCCCTGACTATCCCTTAACATCAACATGTATATGGCTGCTTCCATTTAAAACTCCTGCTGGGTAGTGTCACATTAACACAGAGCTTTGAAGTTTCCTTCCATATAAAAAGACAAATCTGTGGAGATCAAAGTAAGACTACTGCACTGTCTCCCTTCTTGTTGTTTTTCTTCAACAAAAAGCATTTTGAATTTTTTTACTATTCAAATGGTTGTTTTTCTATCAATTTATATACCTCAAGGAGTTTCGCTTAATCCTCTGTAACAGTATCATAGTTCCTACATTTTTTCTTTGATGTGAAATAACCTACTAGCTAAGAGCAGGATTGAAAGCCTCAGCCAGCTGGGTTCATGCAATTTACCCATTACAATCAAGTGGTGGAAGTCAGACACAAATACAGTCGTTCATGTACAAAAAAAAAAGGAAAGGGGAATAAATGGATATTTCATGCTTCCAAGCTTTATGGTAAACCCATAAGCCTTTCAGAAAGTATGTAGGTAAGAATGCAATTATGTTTGGGCAACGCTGTCGTGCAGTTGCATGCAAGTATTCAAAAAGTTGAAATCTCTAATGCTGTGATATTAAAATAACATCAAATTTGCTTCTGTAAGCTCTTAACATTTCATTGGGTGGAGCAAATTCCTGAGCACAGTTAACTCCTTTTCACTGGGAACACTTTGTGGATATCAGGCTGTGGGAGCATGAACAAATGACGTGTAAAGCCAGATCAATGGCACATTGCAACACGCTTCCAGTTTGATCAGAGCCAGCTTCTTAACTGTTTGCAGTGTGTTTTTGAGGCATGGCAGGGACTACAAGAGTTGGTACTGAGAGATGTTATGACTTAGAAGACCTTAAATTTCCAAATAATGGGTTCTGAATGAGACTGGCCATTACTCCTCATGCACCACCAGTGATTCCCAAAGTTTCACCGATTCTTTCCCTTCTTCAAGATTATTGCAATTACTTCTTTCTGTAGAGGCTTTGAAATAAATTCTCTTGGCAGGAGGTACCTGCTGATTGGTATTCAGACTTCTCCATGGGGCTGGCTTTTCCTGTCAATACCAGATTCAGAATTCGGGATTGAGTTACCTGTGACAGGAAGACTTCTACAGAGTATATTTTTCGCTCAAGGTTTTATGCATAACTGCAGAATGAGTAACAATTTCTGGGAAATGTCACTTTGCAGCATCCCTGGCTCTGCAGTCTGTGCCTATGACATGCTTGACATTGCCAATGTATTTACTGGGAGATTCAAAGAACAAAAGTCTCCAGACTCTACATGGACACCAGTTCCTGATGAACGAGTGCCCAAGCCCAGGTATGTTTCATGTATAGTGATATTGTTCTGTTCCTTCATGCAGGCTACAGAGGTTTTTTGATAATTTAAACAGCCTTGTAAGGTGCAGATACAATTATACATGTTGCAACAGTAAAGTAGAAGTTGAGCTGAATTTGGATCTAAACTATGCAACTGAGATTTTTTTCCACTTAAACAAGATTTATGTAACATATATCAGACCAGCATCAGATCCACTTGGTCAGAATAATCACTTAAGGGTGGTGTGAGTTACACACTTGTTGCAAATCCGTTCAGTAATGGATATATCTCATTACAAAGCCTGCAGCAGTTCTGCAGTTTGCTGTTCTATGATTAACATGCAGTTTAAGTGCCACAGTAGATGATTTATGGAAAGCAAAAAAGAGCATTCCACCAGACTGGAGATTCAGTTTCTCTCATTCCTCCTATGACTTGTTTTCCCCTCTTCCGCATGTTTGCATGCATCCCCTCTACTACACTCTTCATATTTCTTACAAGTATCATTTCATACAAGTTGCTGTTGACAGACACTTGTTAACTCATTTACACCAATGGCATTTTGCTCTGAGATACGGAGATGCATATAGATAAATCAAATTTATTTATCTCACTTAAGCTTTACCACTTAAATGCATGTTTTACATTGCTTGTGATATCTTAAATAATTTCAAAAGACAAAAACATCTGAAGTACTCTCTGCAGTGTTGAGCACCACAATATTAGAAGAATCTAAAGCTATTGGGAGCGTTCAAAGGAGGGCTAGAAAAATGGTGAAGTTCTTAGAGTGAAAACCGTGTGAGGAGTGGCTGAGGCCACTTGGCTTGTCTGGACAAGACTGAGGGGAGACCTCATCACAATCTACAACTTCCTCGTGAGGGGAAGAGGAGGGGCAGGCACTGATCTCTTCTCTGTACTGACCAGTGGCAGGGCCCAAGGGAATGGCCTGAAGTTGAGTTGGGGGAGGTTTAGTTTGGATATTAGAAGAAGATTCTTCACCCAGGGAAGTAGTTGGGCACTGAACAGGGTCCTTAAGAAAGTGGTCACAGGACCAGCCTGCAGAGTTCAAGAAGCTTTTGGACAACACTCTCATGGGAGATGGTGTGACTCTTGGGATGTCCTGTGTGGGGCCAGGAGCTGGACTTCAGTGATCCTTGTGGGTCGGTTCCAGCTCAGGATATTCTATGATTCTATGAAGCTCCATGGTGGACACTGAGCTTCTGCCTAATACAAATTTGGCCCATCATGTTTTGGATTTGCCAAGAGCAGTATTACTGTGCTGTCTTTATTCTGAAGTTGTCACTCAAGAGAAGAGCCTGGAGGTGACTGGAAAATCTGGTAAATTCTGTCTGTTTTCAGTTTGAGCCTTAGTAATGCAGCTTCTAGCAGTGTTGCAGGATTATCTTCTCCATTTTGCAGTGTTTCAAACAAGTTGTTGACACAATGGTCTGCCTTGGGAGTGCAAGGCTGCATGAGGGCTCCAAGGTAAATTGTTTGCACCTCACTGAGATACATTGGCAGGGAAGGGTAAGAGAAGAAGGAGAAATCACTTTCAGTAGGAAAGAAGAAGAGAAAGTTGCATTATGAGTTTGAGATGAGCCAATAGCAGGCTAACTGTTATGATAAAGATGGCATAATATTGCTCTTTCTAAGCCTGAAGGAGATAATGTGAAATGAATTGTGAACAGTGTTTCACGTAACATTTGGCCATCAATCTACTTAATAGAAATAATCATTACTTCTAGCTCATGTTGAAGTACATGACAGGCACCTTTGAAATGAGGTCATTTTTATCTGGGTATCTCAGTATGGTGCAGAAACATTACTGCCCCTGTTGATCCTCACATTTCTCAGAAACCTGCCAGAGTGCTTCAGGGGTATCGCTTCCCTGTTTGGCCAGACAGCAGGGTTTGCTTGGGTTTATGTTGACTCGACTAAACCAGTTTTGAGATTAAAACAGGATTAATCCAATCATGCTATTAGGATTTAGGAGTAAATAGGCCTCCAGATTAAAAACACAGAAACCGTAGACACCACGGTGCCAGAAGGTGCAGGCTGCTCCCTCGAGTTCTCTGGGAATGTTGCCTTATGGGTCAATGCCCTTGCAAGAACCTAGGAAACCAGTCATGTCCTTGGTTTCTCCTTCTCTCCATTTGTCACTAGTTCTACATGTGATTACAGGACTAAACTAAAGTATTTTGGAAATGAAGAGGCAAGAGCACACATTGTCTGCATGTAATGTTCCTTGCTCATCTCTTGTGAGACCAGATTTGTTGACACAGCTGGTTCCTTCAAGTCCTATGCTACCTTCCCACACAACATTTATTTTCCTAGTATTTGAATATTTATCTAAATCTGAGCAACACAGATGATAGGACCAGTCCTGTATTTTGTTCAAGTTGACATTACTCTTGATGTCGATGCCTTTACCCACATCAGAGTAGATGAAAATTGGATGATGCAGTGTGTTTATGAGTGAATGGTCCGTCTTTCATCTTCCCATCTCACACTGGCTCAAAGGTTTGAAGAATCACATTGCTCTAGAAAATGGGATTGAATGGACCTTTTATTGGAGAAAATTACCTACACAATATTAACAAGCAAAACATTTTGCTGCTTCCTTTGGGAGATGGCCTGTCCAGGCAAGGAGATTGCACTACCTCTTAAGAGCAGGGTTTATTTGAGAAATAGCGTGAGCAGATTTGCATTTAAGTTGTCAAAGAATGACAGATAACTTTTCAGTGAAAGTTCTCAGTGAGCTACCCTTCTAAAATCATCTCATCCAAATTGAACAGAGGGTAAAACCAATGTTTACATGGATGCTATTCAGTTTGTCTTCTCCAATAGTCTGTTTTCTATCATATATGACTAAAAGTGGTATTCTTTCACACCAGTTAAAAAAATTAACTTCCTTCTGTATTATAGGGATTGCTTTTATTCCAGGAAAGAGCAGTCAACTAGGCAAGTTACAGATCAGAAAACACCTGTGCCAGTGGGAAGCATCAAGCCAAATGTATACATGCAGTGTTTACATTCCATACGAGTGGATAAATTACAAACTCTGTGTGTAGCACACCTGATGAAAAAATGACTTTGTGCTCTTAAGTGACACATTAAGTCCCTTTGAATGGAGGAGAGAGCAACATTTTAGGCTTCCCTTGAGGGGCTGAACAAGTCCACAACACTTCTCGATCCTCCTCCACGTTAAACTCCTGTAAAGCACATCAGATGTCATCACAAAAGTAAGCTTGCCCTCGATGTCAAATAAGTTTTCTGGCTTTACTCTCTTGTTTTATATAGGCCTGGTTGCTGTGCTGGCTCTACATCATTAGAAAAATATGTAACATCTAGTGAGTTCCCAGATGATACTCTGAACTTCATCAAAACACATCCACTGATGGACGAGGCTGTACCTTCCATTGTCAATCGACCCTGGTTCCTGAGGACAATGGTCAGGTGCGTACACCGAGTGAACCCTTGTCCTCATTGTAGCTGTCAAGTTGTGCTAATAGTCTTGCTTCAAATACCCTCCAACTCTGTAAATGTCCTTGGTGTCCTGGGCATGAGTCCAGCTAGGAATGGTGGCAGAGCTGAGCAGATGCTGCAGAGCTCCCCGAGCAGCTTTCAAGATAGGAAAGACCTCAGTCTTTTCCAACCATGCTGTGCTGAAACTCGATGTTGTAGGAAATGCTGTGCGGGGAAGGTTTCCCCGCCTTTTGGCTTGTGTTCAAGATTGCTCTGTAAAAACTTTGGGCAAGGATCAGCAGACAACTCAGGAATATGTACACAGGATACAAACATGTCTGCCAGGATATGTTCACAGGATATGTAGATGTCTGTCAGGTTATATACTGGTAAGATTTAATATTTGCAGAAGTTTGTAGGCAGAAGTAATCACATAATCTGCATCCTTTCTGTGGCAACAAGAAAAAAATAATAACAGATTTGAACAAAGACTCATAAATCCACAAGTGTTAAATACACCATCCCCTTCCTATCAAAATACATTCCCACACTCTGCTGTTGTCATTATACTACTTATCTACCCTCCAACTGTGAGCAGAATAATGTGACTAACTTGTGCCATATTTTCCCCTCTTCCTCTGAACAAAGGTAGAGTATTGTGTTGGGCACTTATCTCTGGAAGAGTCTGACTTTGTTATAGTAATGTATCTTCTGTCAGGTTTTTCTGTCAGGTTCTGTATTCCAACCAAAGATGAGAGCAGCAAGCTCCACAGAGTGCTTCCCTGTGATAGCCAGTACCATCTAACTGGTACCAAATCACCAGAATACTTGTTTTCAATAAATTGTGGCGTCCTGAGATTTGTTATCATCTGAGTGCTGAACTTGCTTGGTGGTGGTTGTGGAATTATTTTTAGTGAGGTAAAATGGTGTTTAGCGTCTCACTATTGCACTGACACAGCTTTTCCTGACAAAAAAAGTTGAATCTAGTTCAGCAGCTTTTAATGTGACAGAGCTTGAAATTTTAAAATCAGTTCACTGTGCTGATATTCTATCCCTGTCTGAAGAAATCACCAGGCTGTTGGAAGGATAATTCCTAAATGCCCTCAGACTCTTAGCACCCCTTCAGCTTTCTGAACTTCTGGATACTTCTGAACTTCTAGACACTTCCGCTAGCTATTGGATGTCTGGGCATGCAAACACGTGAAAATTTCCCAGCATCTGGGGAGCCAAATTGGTACAGCCTGTGTTGATTTATAGTCAGGTAGGAACAGTGCTTAAATGTGTTTTGTGGTTGCTAGAAGTCTACCATACACTTATGTGATGTGTAGAAAGAGATTAAATAAACGACAATTCTGTGATTATCTCTGTGATTTATCTATGAAAATACTCTGTTATTTTAGATATCGCCTGACCAAAATTGCTGTTGACTCTGCTGCTGGGCCGTACCAGAACTACACCGTGGTTTTCTTGGGGTCGGAGAAGGGAATCATCCTGAAGTTCTTGGCGCGGACGGGAAACACTGGTTTCCTAAATGATAGCCTTTTCCTGGAGGAGATCAATGTTTACAATCCTGAAAAGTGTGTATCTGATTCTTTGTACTCATGTATGGGTGACTTTGAACTTCTGATTTCCCAGAGAATAATTTGTCCCACGGAAACGGAAGTGGTTAGAGAAGCCAAGTTTTTTGAGTAATTTTAAATTGTTTAGGGAGGGGATGTCTGCTTATCAGTCTCTACATTGCAATAAGATTTTTTTATTCAGTATGTGTAGAAAATAGCCCATCTTATGCAGCAGCTGATGAATAATTAAAAGTGAAGTTCTGGAAAGGAAGATTAATTTTCTAATCCTGTAAAAAACCCTGATTCCTCTCCAAATAACTCAACAAGCAGCAAGCTGCTCTCCAAGGGAAATTTTCCATATTTCAGTCTTCCTCAAATATGCCTAAGGGGTCTTTGAAGTGAGCTGTAATCATGCAGAAATTTCAGCTACGTTGAGTGCTGGAGAAGAATAAACACAAAAATGAAGGGCCATCAGAAGCTTGTCTGGTGCGCTGCTGTTCTCCAATTCTTAACTATCCCATGCATTTTTAGTACTTGCTTATATGTCTATCAGTATTTTTAGTGGCTATCGTGTGTTCTATTTCCTTGACTTGTTCAATTCTACCTTTCTTACGGACTTTTTGGCAGAAGTTTTTTGTCATTTTTTTTTCAGCCTGGGGGATAATTAAGGTTTCCCCTGGTTTCCCAGCTGAGCCTGCTTGTAGCCACTTCTCACTTTTATCCAAATCAGGTGCAGCTACGACGGCATGGAGGACAAGCGGATCACGGGCATGCAGCTGGACAAGCCCAGCAGCGCCCTGTACGTCGCCTTCTCCACCTGTGTCATCAAGGTTCCCCTGGGACGTTGCGAGCGTCACGGCAAATGCAAAAAGTACGTGTTTGGTGCTGGCTGTCAGAGGCCTGCGCAGTGGGGAAGCTGGAGCGCTCACGAGTGCTGCGTTGTGCTCTTCTCTCCCCAGGGCCTGCATAGCATCCAGAGACCCGTACTGCGGATGGGTGAAGGAGAGCGGGGCGTGCACGCAGCTGGTCCTTGGCTCCAAGTGAGTGAGGGCTCTGGCTGGACGGGCCCTGAAGCTCTGGCGGTGGTGCCAGGCAGTCTTGGGCAGAGCTGTTTGAAACATGAGGCTTTTAGAGAGGGGAAAAATGTGGGAAGTGTTTGTTTCCACCTTATTTGCATTCGCCTCCGAAATGTCTCACAAATTTTTCTGATGTGAACTGTCAGCTGATTGGTAGATGCTGAAAGAGGAGGAAGAAGAAAATGAAAGAGCTGTATTACGGTCCGAGTATTATTGAAAGGAGCGAATTGGATGGATATGTCTGGACCAGCCTACACTGGAGCCATCACAGCTGATTAAAGAGGCAATAGAATCCAAATTAAATTACTGAAGTAATTTGTCCACTGAAAACAAAACCAGTCCTTCTAATTTACTGTGCATTACTAAGAGGAATCACAGAGCACAGTAAGGGCTTAAAACAGATTTAGAGAAGTGCTGGATCTCCCCTTGCTTAACAGTAGAATTTAATTATTTTATGATAATGAGAGTCTGTGAAGGTTACAGGGAGCAAACTCACTTCAGAGCTCACATTTCTTGGCCACTTCTGACACACCACACGACTGCCCACTCTGAGGTATACTCCCTCATGGTAGTAGTGGAAGTGTAGCACAGACATCACAGGGCCTTGACAGCCCCACATCTGACGCCACTTAACCCTGCTTCTGTACAGGTCCTCAGTATATAATGGACCAGTTACAATCCCTGTGCTTCTGTCTTGTTCATAATTTGCCATTTCAAATTATTTTGTCTGCTGGGGATGCTATAGCTGTGTGTGTCTGTATGTGCTTGACTACAAAATTGTAGGCTGTTCCTGATTTGACATTTGGTAGGATAATGTTAAAATGCACCTGTGTCCATATCAGGTTTTTTCATCACTCTGAAAGTGCTTGAGACTTCTTCAATTTCCAAGGCAAGTCGTAGGGGACTTCCGTACCTCACTTTTAAAAGCAGCTCCCACTTTCAACAATAGATCCATCGAGACAGAGGCTGTGCAGCTTGCAGTGGTGAAGTCCAAAAGCGAGCAAGGCAGCTCATGTTCTGTCCAATGTTTAGGAAGGGGGTCCAGATCAGCTGTGAAGATATCTGGTGAAGTTCTAAGCTAGCCAGCAGGAGTCAGAGCTGCTAGGTGCCCTCCTGGAGTAGGTGACAGTTGAGCAGGTGTTTCAAGAACACAGAGTTGTCTGCAAGGGTAATTACGCCTCAAGGGCAGGATCCCAATATAGACAAGGGCTTGTATTTGGAAGTTTTCCAAGGTGCTTGTCATTCACCTTTGACCACACAGGAAGTTGGAAGAACAGCTTCAACAGTTATCCAAAATTACAGAGAGAGGTTAGGAGCATAAGCTGAGCACATCAGCTAGAAAAGCATGTGAGTGTTTGTCTGAAGAGCCCCCTGAGCTAAAGGGAATACCTTTTGTGGGATGGACCTTATGCCTTGCAGCCTCGTCCAGTGTCATACCCAAGGGATTGCTGAAATGCAGGTTGTTTTCCTCAAGCACAGTGCCTGCCCAATGGGTTGGCTTCCTTCTCACCAAAGAGCCAGTGCGCCCAATCTACGCTGTGCACAGGTTAAGGTGGGGTTACAGCTGCTTCTGATAACATCATATATTTAACAGTTTAAAAAATGCAAGCCTTCTCTTCCCTTGGTAACGGGGCATGCAGTGGATTTTTGAAAAGTAATAATGTAAAGACAAAGTATCATCAGAAGCCAAGAAATCATTAAACAATATTGAATAGCTCAAATGTGTATGTTGCGATTTTTCAGCCTTTGTGTGGCATTTCAAAGAAATAGCCAGTTCCACAGCAGGGATTTATTTCAATTGAACATGTGATAATTTCATTCTGGTTATGCCTATGACTGTTGTTATTCATACTGTTTTGTTTCTTTCTATTATTTAGACTGTCATTTGAACAGGACATAGAACGTGGCAATACAGATGGCCTGGGTGACTGCCAAAGTAAGCAAAGCTTTTACCTCTATTTACCATGTGTCACAGTATCCTTCTGAATGCCTCAAATCACCATTACCTGTCAGGCATTCTTTTGTAGCAACACAAGCCACAACAGGGACAGCAATGTAGCTAATGATACAGGTTCAGAAGAAGAACTGTTGTTTAAATGTGTTTGAGGAAAATGGCCCAGTTCATGTGATTTATACCAATACTGGACTTCAGAGTGGTTGCATAATGAGAAAAGCTCAGATCTAGAGGATATTGATTCCAGCAATGGCGTAATGAATTGGGGTCATTGTCTTTATTAGCCCTGGTGGTTGGGTTGTTTATGTAGATGTACAGAAGTGGCTTGGTTTCTTGGTGTAGTCTGTGACTTGGACTACATTCCCATGCAGCACAGTGAGATAGTGAAATATATCTTCATTTTTGGATCCAGATCAAGAAATGACAACTGCTTAGTTTGTGAATCTTAGGTAATTTTACATACAGTCTGAACAACCTCATGGTATTAAGGGTCAGGTACTATTGGCAGTGCCTAAGAAATTTTAATGGTAAACCTTAAAAACTGACAGCATGAGATGGAAGCTTAAATACGGTCTTTAAACATTTACAGTTTTGTTCTGAAATGCTTAAAAGTGCGTAGCTTGCACTGCATGCAAAGAAACCTTGCATGCTGATTTCTGAGCCTTCAGGAATACCAACATCTGTGTTCAGGACAGCTCTTGTTCCAAATGTTCTCACCAAGGCTGGTTTAATTCTGAGCTCCTAATATTACTTATAAACCTCATGAAATCAAGACTCGCATTCTTTTCAGTGTAATTCACCCTGATGCAATAAAACTGATGAAGCCGAGGAATCAATGTACAGTGAGAGAGTGGTTACTTCTGCAATACAGAGAAAAACAGCAGGGCTAGACTGTGCCATGGGACATAGCGTGGGCCAGCTGCTCTGGAGAAAGTCAGAGCCTTCTCATGCCTTGTGCATCCTTATTCAAGAGCCATTAATTACCGTGATCACTGTGCTTGAAGGAGTACAAGGATTTCAGCTTCTGTCCTAAGACAGGATAATATAGACTGTCTCAAAGATTTTTGAAGGAGGTGTACACATAGGCCTCCCCTCTGTTCCCCTGCAAAATGGGTTAGCACCAAAATCAGGCCAGTTCCCAGCTGGTGTATCTTTGCCCTTTTCAGCCAGTTCTGCTCTCCTTGGGCGAATAGGTTAGGCAGGAGTGGAGTGTACCTGATATCAGTTACATATAAAAGGAGGGTAGGAAATTATTCAGGAACAGCACATTGTGCTCATGGAGAGAGATCTGCTTCTGTGCAGAGAGCAACAAAGCCCATACCCTGCTTAAGTCCCTCTTTAGCCTGAATGATGCATTGAACTTTGACACTGCACAGGGCTAGATTTCATTCCCTGCTAACACAGCTGATTTGATTAGTTCGTGTGATCTTGGGTCCCCTGAGTCTTGTCCTCGCTGACTCACATTGCTGGCTGCATGCCCTGCAATGCCTTGCCTTAGACCAGGGTTTGCAGAGAAAGCAGGGAGGACACTGGCCCTCCCACTTCGGTAGCTCCTGTACAGAGCTGGTCATGAAATGCTTTCAAAGCCAGACATTGTTCTTGAGTCTGTCTGAATATTAGTTTTGCCTGGGTCCTTAGTGTACAAATCACCTACTTATAAATATCAGCTGAAATATTTAAGGTTACTAGCAGCAAGCTACTTAAAAGAAAAAACAAGAGAGAAATAATGGTTTTTTTCCCCTGTTATTTGTCTTTCAGATTCCTTCGTAGCCCTGAATGGTAAGGAAGTTCTTAGTTTCATTATTTATTGACAGAAAATCCATTTTGGAGGAATCACTTTTTACTAAACTTTTAAGTATTTTCATACTTTTGTTATATTTAATGTTTCTTCCCAATTTATTTTGTTCATAGACATTTCAACTGCTTCACCTGATCATGAAATGTCTTACTACACAGCATATGGTCAGTTTATGAGTGTTTTTAAAAATTCTCCCCAAATCTTTGTGTTAGCTAGTAGTTCCTGCACTCAAATAGTTGTTAACGTATTTTATTTGTTTTGTCTTTGTTTTGAGGGCCCGATTCACTAATCACAACTAGGATTAAGTCATACCTCTTGATTTTCAAACCCTCTTTTCTTGTCTTCCCTCAAAACTGTCTCCATTGAATTAAAGTCAGATATGGCCTACTTTAATGGCATGCCAACAGACACGGTTAAGAGCATGCTTCATCTGAACACTCAAAGAAGCACTTGGGTACAGTGATGCATCTTATCTGTTCACCAGGAAAAATAAGATAGTAGCTAACATCCCACTCACGACCTGTCCAGGCTGGTGTCATTACTGCTACAGCAGCCAGTCAGAGATACCTTAGGGAAAGCAGCAGAACTAGCCCTGGGTTACAGAAAGATCTCTCATAAGGAAAATTAGCCTTTTGCCCGTGTGGTTTGACACTGGATTATGCCTCAGTTCCTAGAGGTTCTTGTCACTTCTAGGGCGAGTCATTTATGTTGTCCGTTCAAATTTACATAGCAAATTAAGTGACCTGAACTGAGGAGGATCATTTCTGCAAGCCTAGAGTAGCAGGTTCCCATGAGGCAGCTGTTAATCTGTGCTCATAGTGCTTTCTACCACTTTGTTCTGCATATTTGGAAGTAGATTATGCTGGTTCTTGGAGTGAAGAATAAATGTCTTCATGAGGAATCACTGCAGAATAAATAACCACTTTAAATTCAAACCTAGACATATATTGCAATAGCTTTTCTTACAGACGTCCTGAACAAAGACAAGTACTCACAAGCTAAGAGGATGTGTGGTATTGCTGCCAGTGAAGTCAGTGGCAAAATTCCATGTGGGGTGGGAGCTTCCTTGTGAAGCTGCTTTCAGGCTGTACAAGACTAGCAGTTTGTTAGGGCTAGATCAAATTCACCATGCGTTTGGCTGTACACAGCAAGAGGTAGGTTAATGTGAAGTTGTGGTGAACTTTTAATTGATCCTTTCATCTCGTGCCTGCAGAATATGTAGGTATAAAACTGAACCAATGACAGCTCAATACAGCAGAATGTAAATAACTGGAGGCACAATAATGCTGTTCAACATTTGTAAAAATAAAATCAAATTCCCCTTGCTGTTTATTACCAGGAAATGAAAAATGTGCAGGTGAAACTTATTTGAAAGTATGGTTATGAAAACCAGTGAAGGGAATGTACAAAATCAAAGGCAAGCTGAGACTTTCTAATATATGGAAGACTCACAGTTTCATCTACGTATACAGTTTATGCTTTTGTTCATTGTGAAATTGCAGTATTTCCAATGCACAGAGCAGTAATTAAAGAAGAGTAATAATAAAATGCACACTGATGAATGTAAAGATAAAGAGAGTGGCTTTGGGCATAGTGCTGATGTGCCAGAAATGTTCTAGATTTCCTGCTTCTAAGTGAATTCATCGTCTGCCCAGTAGTAGCTGTGGAACTGTGGTTCTGGATGCTGCCAGCTAGAGTATTAGTAGATACCTAGTAAAAACTGATATTTTAATCTGACCAAGAAAGCAGAAAAGTGTTTCAAGTGAGCAGCAGAATGAAAAAAGCTGAAGTCCAAGAGAGTACAGTTAACAAAAGAGAGTACATTTTACTGTTCAGGCATGTCAAGCCCAAAGACAAACTCCATAAATGAACCCAGCTTTTAAAGACCTTACAGACAGATGCAATGGAGAAACACTGAGGCAGCATTAACATGGGTTCTCATTCATGTTCTGTCTTTTACAGTTTATTTCATTGACCCCTCTCAGGTACATCCTGATAACATGGTCCCTGTGCAAGTCAGCTCCTCCTTTTATGGGTTTGGTTAAAATACCTATTCTGATGTTTTTGCAGCTGGGTTTTCTTTTCACCTACCGCTAGTCACCTCTATTGATCCTTCACCTCAGGGATGCAAAAATTCTAGGATGCGGTATTAAATCAGTCTCAGTAAACATATTCATGTTTGCCAACTGTAGTGACTGGTCTGAGTAATTTTGTATCTTGAAAAAACAAAAGATTTATGAATTATATATTTTGATGTTACTGAGTATGGTTTAATGCGAAGGTAAATGGTATGTTGTAATAGATTAAGCCTCAGAACACTGGGATATACCAGAATACCAACCGAGTGAATGCTCGGGGCTCTTTTGGATTCAGTGGGCTAAATATACCCAAAGTAATCTGAAACTCCAAAAGAAGTCATAAGGCCTTATTCTCTTCATTTACGCCACTATAAATCATCCTCCTTCAACAGACTTACTGCCAATCTGTGGCAGTGTGAATGAAAGGAGAACCAAGCCCTTAGTCTTTGTATTCTTGGCACCAGCCTCCTGCTGAGTTTGGCGCATGGGCTCTCTTCCTAAGGCGGTCTCACATGATCAGTTGCAAACAAGTAAAGTGCAAAATCGGCGCAGGTGACTCAAGTGACACCCAAGGAGAGGATAGCAGACTGAAGGTCTGGGTGCAGCAAGTCAGAGAGAAATTATGCGGGAGCCACATATTTAAACAAGGAGGTTAAGCTAGATCCCTCTGCAAAATTCTAAGCAGTTTCAATTGCCTTTGGAAACATCAATTCTTAGTGAATTGGGCCCTTATATTACCCCCTAGCCATAGTCCTTTCTCTCTCTATAGTATTGATTTAACTTTTCCTCTAATTGTCTAATTAGGTTGCTATAGCTGTTAATAGGATAGCGTGCAGATATCTTAACCTCTGAGATTCTAATGACTTGTGCATATTAGACCAGCTGTCAAATACTGATAGTACTGAACCTCTGTCTTTGTTTTAAACCTGAAAAAAAACCTCTTTACGTTTTACAAGTGCACTTCAGAACAAGCTATAGTTATAGAAGTGCAGCCTTTCTGAATCATTATCCGTGCTCATAGGCACTAAGTGCTTTTACTGTGCCTCTGTTTCTTGATTACAGCACTCCAAATGAAAAGTTTTTGCAAATAATGGAAGCACCTAAACCAGATTTTTTAAAAGCGTGTCTATTTGATTTTTATGTGTTTTCTTTAAACAAAGACATTTGAATGTGACATATGTGTACAGTTATTCGGATGCTTTGTTTTAAAACAAAGGCAGAGTTGGTTTTTCAGATGTTTTTGTATTAACCATTATTAACACAGAGGTACTGGCCACATCTCAGATGTGCTAAAGCCTCGTTAAATTTCAACAAAGCTTATTTGCAAGTCAGAGTGGTAAAAAATGGCGTAATGGGAAAAAAAGGCCCACTACACATTGCAAACTATATAGTGCATTGTAAAGGCTTGATAATGGCTGTGTGTGAGAGGGCCAGGACTGGGTTGCCTGCCACTTCAGTCTTTTCTCTGTTTATGAGAGAAACTTAAGTAGCTCATACATTGTGGTGCCACTCTGCTCAGAGGTGAAATTGACCCAGTGGGACTGGCTATTCAGGCACTTACAGGACACTGTGATACTGCTTACAGGAGCAGTATCACTGCCTAGTAGTAAGTGTTTGCAAAATACAGCTCTAACACAACTGGGACAGGCTATTGAGGTTTAATCTGCTCCTGCCCTGCTTCCTCAAAATCAAATGGAAGAAATCTCAATTAGCTGTGTAAGCTTGCTTCTCAGTGTGTACTAGACTAATACATTAGTAACAGAGAGAATAGATTGATTTCTTGCATTTGTGTGAAACCTCTCTCTACCTAGTGACCATCTGGTAAACATTAATATCTTCACAAAGCCTTAGCTTTCCATTACCAGGTAGTTCTCTGTGTATTGGCAACATATGGTTCAAGAAATCTTTATTTTTTTCCCCCGGAAAATGTGTCCCTTAGGTATATACTTCCTCTAGATTTCCAGTATTATGAAATGTTTTTCTTTAGCCATACTTATAGCTTTTCCTTATAACTCCTCCTTTAAGCACACCTAAAACTGCAAGTGTCTGTAAAGACATATAGGCATATAAATGCATACCAAATGCAGGCATAAAATCTGATTGCTACTTGGCAAGATTTTCTTCTCTTTTACCTCCTTATCAAGCAATGACTAATTGCTTTCCTATGTTGAGTGCAGCACCATGTGTAAGCTGACCAAATACTGTACACATTATTGTTGTTGCTGAATGGGGTATTAACTTGAAGACTGGAACCCCATGAATGCTTGCACTGTGGTTTAATCCTTAGGGAAAAGAAAGCATGAAAATTCCATAATTTCTATTTTCTAGCCTGTTCTCTGCCCTGTTATTTCTCTTGCTCCTTGGGGATGAGCACAGGGGTTGACAAGCGTAAAATAGCGTTGGAGTGAATGCTTTCAGGATCCAGCATGTTCTTGCTTCAAGAGGGTGTGTGTTCTCAGTTGCTGGACCTCTACCTGCCCCTTTGGACACAAATAGTCCTGCTGCAGGACTGCTGTGGAGCAGGCAGCACATTTGGATTGGAGTTTGTTGTCCTCTGTCTATGTGTTACCAATGTCCCCAGCCATGCTGGGGCTTATGGAAACCTTTTAAAAGAGGATCACATTTGGGTTCTCTTTTCTATTTGGGCAACATTCAAAACTCTGTCTCAACAAAGCACAGTGTTTAATTTGCTGTTTTAAAGAAAGATGGCTGGCAGAAACCACACTTTCTACCATGGGAGGGTAAAAAATAATACACTGCCCTTGTCAATATAAAACTTCAGACTGACATCCAGAGCTAAATTGTGTTAACAATTAGCTGTAGTTGAAGGTTGGCTTCGTGGTGAGAACACTGTAAATTTAACCAATTTTCCTTTCTAACCGTACAAGTTAAAGGAGTTAATTGTGTCCATGTTCTATGCAAAACATATTCCAAAATGCTCCCATATATAATTCGGTGCAGTAAATCAAAAGGGCTCCATGAAAACTTACAGAGGAGCACAGAGACTTTTTTTACTCTAAAATCATTAATATTCAACAGGACTTCTTTAAATCATAACAGCATCTTAATAGAAGTTGCAGCATTTTGCTGACTTCATCAGTAGTTCAACACCATAAAGCTGATGTTAGGGCTGGATAAAATGATGGGTGCATCAAAAAGCTTGGGGACATTGGTGGCCAACATTTAGGTTTTTGATTGTTGGAGTGGAATTGAGGATCTAGGTTCGTCATCTCTCTCTGCACTTCTGAGAGCTGGGACTGTACGGCATTAGAAGCCATTTAAAACAGCCTTTTTGAGATGCCGCTTTCAAAAGTTTTGTGCTTATCCAGGAGCTGTTTAAAATAAACTGCAGAAGCACAGGCTCTACCTGCCTAGCTCTGTGCCTTCTCTGTGAGGCTTAAATTTCAGCTCCTTGTGTTGATCTGTCTCTGCCCCAGTGAGTCTGAAATTATTTTTCTAAGCAATGAAACAAGATCAAGGAAAGGAGCAGGGAGAGGGTCCCTGCTTGGGCAGCCTGTAGCCTGGTGATTGGACTCCTCTCCGAGTGAGATTCATCTAAGGAAGGAAAGTAAATTTGCTGGGCTGTTCAAAAGGAGGCAGGAGAAAGGAGGGCTGCTATCAGTCTGTCTGGCATTATCTGAAGAAAAGGTGTTGTATGCCATTCTGTCTGTGAATAATCCAATTCTATTAGTTTGTGTTTGAGCATGTGTCAAAAATCCCTCTTTTATTGGGCTCTTTAAGAAAAGTAGGTAAGGGGATATAGTTACTCCACGTCAAATTAAGGAGGCCCAGAACTCCTTGAATCCTGATGAAAATAACTCAGTTTTTCGCATGAGCCAAAACGAAACTTTCAGAATTATTTTGAGGTCAAAATGTTGTGGTGTGGATGGCGTTTGGTGCCCTTTCCCCAGAGCAGCTGAGCCACTGGAAAGTCTCTGTGGGAGCTGTCTTTCAGAGACAGTAGACTCCAAGCATCTCAAGCATTTTGGGTGCTGGTGTACTTTTCAGATCCAGCTGCAAAGAGTGTATGAGTCTACAAACACGTCTCTGTCCCATCCAAACCACCTTTCAAATTGTGCTGTATTTCCAGTGGGGCACGTTCTGTGAAGGTGCTGTTTGCTGGGGTGCATATGATATGCGAGAAGTGGATCAGTCTTATTCAGGACAACAGTAACAATGCCTAGAATATTTGTAATGGATAAAAGGCATGTGAGACCCCAGTCTCAGCTGCTGCTGGAGTCCTGGGTTCTTGGGCAGATCCATGTGGTGAGGCATTGTCTGCACTGTCACTCTGAGCAGAAATGGAGTTCAGCCTTGTGCTCATTTCAGAGCCATTTTGGACCATCGGCTCAGACAGGACCAATAGTGATGGTGCAGGCGGGTGCGAGCAGCTGGCCCGGGACATTTCCCATCTGGAGAGAAATGGAGCTCAGTGTGAGCATGCTGGTGTTAGGTAGTCCTTCATTCCCCTGGGGCTGTGAGTCAGAGTGCCTCATGATGTTGCCATTTTGTAGTTCTTCTGAAGTTCCCATTCAGTTTCAGCCATTTTAGACATTGTTCTGTTTTAAATTGATTTTTTGTTTGCTTTTTGACTGAGCCAGTACCAGACAGCATGGGCCGACACTTCAGTTTCAGTCAGGCATGTGGACTGAATCCAGCCAAAGGGTGCTTGACTCAGATGAAGTGTGCTTATCCTCTTTCATATTCATTTAACTCTGTTGAGAAGCACAGAACTGCCATCTCATTGTCAGCACCTCTTAGCACCCTGATCTGGAAGGTTCAAATCCCCTCTTTCTTTGGAGCCATATTTTGGAGGACTTTTGAAACTTTGCTCAGCCTAAGACAAGATGTTCACTCATCATGGAAGCAAAGCAGTGCATACATCCCTGAGCATGGGGAGGTAGCGTGGTAAGTGACTAATGAGACTTGTCTTCCCTACCTGTATTTATAATGTAAACAGGACACTCCAGTTCCCTAGTCCCAAGCACCACCACTTCTGACTCTCGCGCTCGACAGGGTTATGATGCTAGGGGACGCATGCTGGATTGGAAGGATCCGCTTGGTTCATCTGAAAATACAGACCCATATGTGGCAGTTTCATCCCATAATCATCAAGACAAGAAGGGTAAGGCCTTGGAAATGACATCCTGTGGTGAGGAGGGAGGGGGAGGAGGACTAAAGTGTAACTGCTTCCAGCTGGCTCAGAGTAGCATGTAATGAAACTCCCGAGCTATAATTAAAAGCTTATCGTAAAGTCTGAAACTAAACAGCCAATCTTAGACTCAGTCCTAGATAATTCACTGCCTGAGGAAACCACACAAAACAAACAGAAGTGTGTGCCTTTATAGAGAGTTTTGTGCATGTGTATAGGAAGGAGGGAAACGGAGGATTTAGCTCTCTTTAAATTTGATCTGCCCTGTTCTCTGACAAAGCAAGATACATGGCTTCCTATTGTTCTTAAGGATGCATTTTTATATTGCCTTTCTCTGAATTCCCAGGGCAGCACAGCAGTTCTCAGCTAATTTCACATTATTTCCATCTCTCAACAACCATAGAATCATATAATCATGAAGCGCTTTGATTTGGAAGGGACCTCAAGGATCATCTTGTTCCAACCCCCCTTGCCATGACCAGGAATGCTTTCCACTTGACCAGGTTGCTCCAAGCCCCATTCAGCCCGGCGTTGAAGACTTTCAGGGATGTGCCATCAACAGTTTCTCTGGGCAATCTGCTGCAGTGCTTCACCACCCTCAGCGTAAAGAATTTCTTCCTAATATCTAATTTAAACCTGCCCTGTTTCAGTTTGAAGCCATTCCGCTTGTCCTGTCACTACATGCCCATGCAAAAAGTCCCTCTCCAGCCCTAATATAGTCTCCTCTAGGTACTGGAAGGCTGCTATAATATCTTCCCTGAACCTTCTCTTCCACAGCCTGAACAACCCCAGCTCTCTCAGCCTGCCTTCATAGGAGGGGTGCTCCAGCCCTCTGATCATCTTTGTGGCCCATGTCTTTCCTGTGCTGGGTACCCCAGAGCTGGACACAGCACTCCAGGTGGGGTCTCACACGAGCAGAGCAGAGGGGCAGAATCCTCTTCCTCGCCCTGCTGGCCACGCTGCTGTGGATGCAGCCCGGTATACATTTGGCTTTCTGGGCTGTGAGTTGCTCTGACTCAGGTACTTTGCACAGGGCCTTGTTAAACCTCAAGGTTCCCATGGGCCTGCTTCTCAATCTTGTCCAGGTCCCTCTGGATGGCATCCCGTCCTTCAGGTGCATCAGTTACACCACACAGCTTGGCGTCATCTGCAAACTTGCTGAAGGCTCACTCAATGCCACTATGTCATTGATGAAGACATTGGTCCCAAAATTGACCCCTGAGGGACACCACTTGTCACTGATCTCCATTCAGACCTCAAGCCATCGACCACTATCCTCTGGATAAGACTGTCCAGCAAATTCCTTATCCATTAAATTGTCCACCCGTCAAATCCACCTCTCCAGTTTGGAGAGAAGGATGTTGTGGGGGACCATGTCAAAGGCCTTACGAAAGTCCAGATAAATGACATACGTAGCTCCTTCCTTGTCCATTGATGGAGTCTCTCCACCAGGCAACACTTGCCCTTGGTGCAGCCGTGCTGGCTGTCTTGAACACTTCCCTGTCCCTCATGTGCCTGAGCAGAGTTTCTAGGAAGATACTTTCCATGATCTTCCCAGGCACAGAGATAATGGGACTGACAAGTTGATAGCTCCCAGGGTCCTTCTTTCTACCCTTTTTTAAGATGGGTAAAATATTCCCTTTTTCCAGTTACCTGTGACTTCACCTGACTGCCTCACTTTGCAAATATCATGGAGAGTGGCTTGGTAATTAAATCAGCAAGTTCCTGGGACTCTGGGATACATCTCATCACATTCCATAGACTTAGGTATGTCCAGGTTCTTCAAGTGGTCCCAAACCTTATTTTCTCTTACAGTGGGAGGGGCTTTGCTCCCCCAGGCCCTGTCTTGTGGACCAAACACTCGAGATGTTTGGGAAGAGAGGTCGCAAGAGAAGACTGAGGCAAAAATGTTGAATACCTCAGCCTTCTCCTCGTGCCAGCCTTGCTTGCCAGGTAGATGGAGTACACCTTCTTCAACCTTCTTTTTCTGGCTGACACACCTGTAGAAGCCCTTCTTGTTATGCTTGGCATCCCTTGCGAAGTTCAGCTCCAACTACACCTTGGCCTTCCTGACCCCATCCATACACAACCAGACTGTGTTCCTATACTCTTGTCATGATACCCGTCCCTTCTTCCACCACCTGTGCATTTCATTTTTGCCCTTTAGTTCAGCTAGCAGGTCCCAATATAGCCATCCAGTCTCTTGTCTTCCTTGTCCAATTTCTTTCACCTAGGTTTCACTGGCTCTTCCCTCTTGGGAGATATCCTTAAAGATCTGCCAGCTCTGCTCTGCTCTCTTGTCCTTGTGGGCAGTTTCCCAGGGCGTCCTACTAACCTCCTTGAAGAGCTGAAAGTTTTCTAGAATGCAGAGTCCTGGCTTTACTCTTTGCCTGACCCATATGCCTGAGGACTGTTAACTCCACCAGTGCACGATCACTGCAGCCCAGGCTGCTGCCACTCATGGCATCACTGATCAGTTCACTTGAGCTGGTGACCATCACCACTCATGGCATCACTGATCATTTCACTTGAGCTGGTGACTGTCAGGTCCAGTATCCCAACAGAGATAAGGAAAGCCTGCGCTTGTTTAACCACTGAAGTAAAACTGGGAGTAGTCCTAGCCACTGGGCCTCAGTTCCACTGTCTTCAGTGGGACCTGAGCATTAAATACCTTTTAGAGTATGGTCATAATAACTGCTCGTGTGGAGAGATTCTGTGTTTTGTTTTTCACACACCAAAAGGTTAGGATTTAGGTGTCATTTCACAGTGCTCAGACCAGTGCTGAAGCGCAGGGGTCTAATACAAACCCTGTCCTTTGGCCTCTGCTCCTCCTTTGCCATACATATAGAGAATTAGGCAGAGAATTGCCAAAATTTGCCACTTGAACATGGAGAAGAAGAACCTTTTCTCCTGTGTAAAGATGGTGGTGCCCCTCATTGCATCTTGATCCTCATCATTCTTCCAGCTCCTTTTAATCTGTATCTCAGAGACTTTAAAATGTTTCCTTTTAAACAGGGGAGTTAGGTTCAAATAGCTCCACTGCCTAGAAATATCTGAATCCTTGTTATTCTTCTCCAGGGTGTTCTTAGATCTCTTCTTTCAATCTCTGTTCTGTTGAAGATGTTCTTCTCTGTGTGGACTAATTAAGTACTCAGTGTGTCATAAGGAAGATGAGTATGAGCAAAACTCACTTGCTGAGTGGTTAGGGCACTCACCAGGGGCAGGAACACACGAGTTCAGTTCTTTCTGCTATGAATACTTGATATAAAACACTTAAAATATTAATTGAAATGTGGATTCCAGTCTCTATTGTTCATGCATTTTATATGAAAAACTCATTAGACAAAAGCATCAGCTGTTCTTAGAGAAGCTACTGGCATGCCAGAGCCTATGCTTTGCATTGTCTGCCCAAACTTGTAGGTTACTAGTTTCCCCTATTCTTTCCCCTTCATTTGACCCACTGAATCTTGAACTCTCTGCATCAGTTGTAGAGGCTTTCAGCAAGGGGTGATGAGCACATTAACATCACAGAACAGTCTTTGGCAGAGCTACAGGAACAGCTGCTGGTGGCCTGGCCCCAGACTGTGACTTCAGTGCCCATTATTCATAACAGCCCCAGACACACGATGCCTCCCACAGTCCAGGGATGTCCAGGGTTTCTCAGTGAACTCCCCAGGACTGACCTCAAAGAGCCTTCACAGCTCCTTACCATAAAGGCAATGGGCGTCACCTGGCTGGCCCAGCAGAGACAAAGCCTGAAGCACTTTTCCAGTTGAGGAGGTCGGTCAAATTAGGCAGGAGATACAGTAAAATTTCTTGAGATGCCATGGAAAACATTAGTCTAGTGGCCTTGGCTTTTAGACTTATTGGCAGGAAATTGAATATTAAGATTTAAATTCCCAGAGGCAGAGGATGTGAACTTATCCCCCACGTCCCAGCTAATTAGCTCTTCCTATAGAAAAAGGGAAAAAACTACCCCTGTTCGAACAATTTCTTTGTAGAGCTTAATCCTGTAGACATTCTGGGATAATAACTGCAAAATCTAAACCACAAAAGTGAATTTCTAGAACTTGATCAGTCTTACCTGTGTGTTAAGCACAGAGCCTCTTTGCACCCTGCAGACCTGTGGGCTGCTGAGCCTTGGCAGAGGAAGAATTTCAGGTGGCTGCAATACTCAAACACAAAACCATGATTTCAGGCACAAGGGAGTGACAGTACTGAAGGTGAAACCTCACACTCCTGATTCCAGTTTAAGCTCAGTTTGAGATACCGTCTTCATTTCTTAATTCCTCATCCCTTGCTCTTCAATTGTAGAAAGGCAATTGAGAAAAAGGGGTATCACTTATATAGCAGAGGGAAGGCAGATAAACCTGCATGCTCTCCTAAAAATGGCATGTGATTTACCTAGCACTCCTCTTTCCTCTTAGCAATGTCAATGATAATGCTGACAGCCAAAAAATGAGGATCGTTTCTTTCTTTGTCCAACCTGTTGGTAACACCTGTTATACAAAATACTTCAGGCAAGAGGACATTTCTTAGAAAATCCACGGCTCCCACTTCTGAAAATTAGTGGTATCTTTCTCTTGTCCACCCTGAAAGAGGAGACGGAAGAAAAGAAGGAAGGGATAGCGGGATGGATCCTTGAACACAACTCCTCTGCTGCTGCCAGACAAAGGAGTGGTGTCAGAAACCGCCAAAAGTGGAAGATCTGCCCCTTTATGTACCCAAAGGAATGCAGAGATATGCATGCATTTTAATAGCATGCACCATTTGTTATGTGTGGGTCCCTGCTTCACAAGTCTTCTGAAAAGCAGTGCTTAATAGGTGGAAAGCTAACTCTTAAAAGCATCTTGTATGCCACTAGCAGCTTTCAGAAGAGCATGCAGTGAAAATATTAATAAATGTATGGCTGTTGGATTCTAATCATTTTCAGTTCAATTCACTGACTGATGAAGTGGATTACACTCAATACTTCCCTCCCCAGGGAGTGATGGTTACCAAAGAGCCTTATAAGCACTTGACAGGGTCGTTTAAATATCATGCATTCTTTGGTGCCTAATTTTGAATATTGATGAAGCTGGAAGCAGTCTACACCCATCAGAACAATGGCGGCAGAGGTGACCGCATGGTTGTCAACCACTACCATCCACTTTCGTGTTGTTACTCCTTGCCTTGCCCAGTCAGAGCCAGTTGGCTCTAAAATTCTATTGAGTTGTTGTTTCCAAAGGGCAAAGGAAAGAGTTCTCACACAAAATTAAATCAAAAAATGTTACACTTACAATCCTTTTATCAAGATTTTGTTTCCACCTTTGCTGTGATTTCTTTTGCTTTCACACATTCACAAAGAAATTTTTTTTTAATATTTTCTCCTTGTTTTGCAAGGTGCTTTGTGTTTTTCTTCATTAGTTGTGTCTATTCCTTTGAACAGTGTTTTCTTTCTTTTTCTGCGCTCACGAATGGCTCCTTACTGATTGTACTAATTGTATAGAATCCACTTGCTGTTTTCTTTACTGTAACATGGTTGCTTTGATGATGTCACATCCATCCATATGCTTCACTTTTAATTCAGTGCAGGCATCTTGGGGAATATCTGTTGGGGTGTGAAGACGGGGTTCTTTGAAAAGGTTGACTCATGGGAATGTGACATTTGTGTGCTACAGCTTTAGTAGCTAAATATACTCTGGGACTGTTGTTTCTGAGCTACGTCGCATTTCTTGCCAAGATGAAAATGTGTAGTGCAACCCATAGAGTGGGAATTGTGCACTGCCATCCCACTGGCATTTTCATTTTGGCCACTAAGGAATCTGACCTTTCTAACGCAGNNNAAAAAAAAAAAAAAAGCTCTGACTGGGCAAATTACAGCCCTCTATCCTATTCTCCTCCCATCTCCCCAGAAAACTAAATCAAACCAAACAAAAAAAAAAACCAAAAGAGCAGCACATGTTCTAGAGTATGTTTATGGTTTTTTTTCTTTCTTTCTTGCTGTGTTTCAGTGTTAATTTAATTGTGTTTCTCACCTTTGTTGAAACAGTTTCCCTAACCTTGCTGTCTAACCTTCCCCCCTGCTGCCATTGTACTTGGTCTTCCTCCCTCCACAGTCGGAGTCGTGCAGCTCCTCCTGTGGAGCACTCCAAGGCTTTACCCTCTACACCCCAGTAGTGCTGTAGTGCTGCGTCCCTCTGTAGTGTCCTACTAACGAAGGGGGGAGTAGACATGCACAGCTCTTCGACAGGCCTCTGTGAAGAAAACAAAGTGGTTTTCTTGAAGCGTAGCTGGTCCTGTCCCTCACTACCCTGCTGCCCTTCTCTGCTGCCTCCTGTCCTTCCTGCCTCCGTTCAGAAATGCCTCGTGCTCTTCTAGTACTGGGTTCATTAGTGCAAATGTAGCCAGCAGCTCGGTTTTCTCACTTATTCCCTAATTGCCTGGAATCTGTCTTTTAATTGCAGTTTTGATAAATTGGTTGAAAATTCAGGTTATGATTTTGTGGCTCTGCTACAGCTTCTTCCTCACAGCATTCAGGTGGAAGTGGCTGAGCTGGGCACTGAATGACAAAAATGTAGTGGTTAGCAGTCTTTTATGTTTGTATTCTTACTTGTCTCAGCACTCATTAGCTGAAGATTGTGAGGTGGTATCTCCTTTCCTTAACAAGCCTTTTGGTGGTATCCATGTAACAAAGGTAAAAAGCTGATTACACAGAGTTTACAGAGTTAAGAGTTGCTGGTTTATTTGGATATCAAGGGTGCTCCTTTAGAGACGGTATCTGGAAGCACCTACTATTTTATAGATTGTATAATCTATATTATTATTATTCATAACTGCAGCTCTTCCTCTGGTACGTCATTAGCAATAGTCAGCTCCTCTATTTGGAGAGGGCTGTGCTCTTGGGGAGCCCAAGAGCTGTTCCTTTCCAAACCTGCCTCCAGAAGATATTTCATATTGTACACAAGTGGCAGTGTTACTAAATTTTACTGTGATTATCACTACTTGAAAGATTTGCCAAGTGCTGACAATGCTTGTCTCTGGAGAGTCTGCAAATGTTCAGGCAGATTCTGCTACAGTGAGACAAAATTGTAAGAAACTTCAGGTACGGTTATGATAAAGAATGTAAAGTGCTGATATAACAAGATACTTTACAAATAGACATGAAATGAGTGGGGAAAAAAAATCTGTGGCAAACAAAGCTTCAGACTTTTTTTTTCTGCATAAATTAAACAATTAATAATAACCACAGGAGAGCTGAGTTTTGCACCAAGAAGTACATTTACAGAGTATGTTTTTACACAAAAATATTGTTATATGCTAATATGTACGAGGATCTAAAAGATTCAAAGCAGTTTCTGTATCAGAGAAAACAGAGGAATGTTATTATCTTGTAGGCATTATGTAATAAATCAGATGAGGAATTAAAGTGGCACAAAATTTGTCAAAACTTAAGTTTTGAGCCAGCATTTGCAGGTCTGAATGGAAGGGCTTGGACTTTCAAGGTGTCAAGGTGAAGCAAATATTCAGTATTTCATCAGTATCACTGTCCTGACACTGTCAGGAGGAACTGATTGATCCTCAAACAAGTGTAAGGTTAGTGGGAGAGGGAGCTGTGCCATAGGCAGTTCTGCCTGGATGGGACTGGGAAGAGATGTATTCGCCCAAAGCGTGTGCATCTGGGGGGAAACTGTGCAGACACTGCTGTTCTTTCCCATATCTCAAACCACTGTGTGCACAAACATAAAACTGTTACAAGTACTTTGCAGATGACTAAGTTTATCTGTTTTAAGTGCGGAGGAAACAATGAAGATTGAATCAGACCAGATCCCTCGTTTATTCTACTTTTAAGCTTTCTGCCCAGAGTCTAGTAAAAGAATGTTGTGAGAAAGGGAGTAGAGAATTTGCTCTGATTCTATCTATGATTCTGTAGCATGTGGCTGAGATTTAGAGTGAGAGGTGTGGTTACTCAAAGCTGTAGTGCTTCACAAAGTGATTTTACCTAGACAAGATGACACAGGGTTTAGTCCATTTAAACTTGTGTAGAGCCACATCTAGATTAAATTGTTCTGACTTTCCCCATTAGGATGAAAACAGAGGTTGGTTGGATGAGTCTGTGCTAAACAAAGCTCTATAGATTTTTTCTGAAATGCTCTTAAGTAAGTTAGCGCCAGCTTACTGTAAACATCCCCGTTTCCAGAGGGAGGCCTTATTTATATATTGGTTGCTTGGTTGAAATTCCTAAAAAAATATTTTTTTTAGAACAAACAAACAACCCTATATTTGCCTAAAATGCCTCTAATGAGCAATTTGTCCAGGAACTGGATGTCTCATAAACTAATCCCAGCATACCTACTGTGGAGCACTCTTTCAGCACCGTATCAGATAAACACCAGAAAGCCATTGTTGGCAGTTAAATGGGACAAAATTTCCCAGCCTAGTTTTTAGTGGCCAGATACCTGAGTCACTAGACCAGGCTAATAACTCTCAAACATGCCAGAAGATTGATGATCTCACCACACTGGAATCGCTGGTATCCTGTGACATGCACCAGGAGGGCTGTGCAGTCAGGATTAAGGGAACACACCAGACTTGTTCAAGGAAATGACACTGATCCTTCTTCTGTTCTGTCTTGCATGTATGAGCCGTCTGCTCCCACGGCTAGAGACAGCTAATCATCTCAGATTACATCCTCAAGTTCAAGCAGTGACAGTAGTAAAGCAGATGCTAATTAATACAATGGAAATTGTATATAAAATTCACGAAAGAAGAATGCTGAAATGATGTTTCTGACAACAGACTTTCTTCAGACATGTTTTTAAGATGTTTTTTTTAAGTTTCTCTGAGAACAAGAGTGAAGAGACAGAGCAGAGACAAGGCATTCAGAAAAGATGTCAGGAGCTAAATCCCTGAGCAGGGCCACATCTTTAAGCTAATTTTAATCAAACATGGGGTTTTAATAAAGTACGGGGCAGTGATTTAGTGTGCTTTCTCTGTGGCTAAGTCTTCATTTCAAACCTTATGTAAAGAAAGCCCCAGCTCATTTAGTCACAGATTTTCTATAGTAGCCATCTGAAAGTGTAAGGAAAGGAACAGATTTAACTGCAAAAGACAGGCAAGGATGAGGAAATAAAAATCATGGTGGGGTATATTCCAGCACACACCAACTGCCTGTGCCACACTTAAAGAAATGCCTATACTTTAGCACTGGCACTCACTTAACATTTTCAGAATTCAAAACATTTCTGCATTTCACTAACGGTACAGATTTCTGATTTAACTAGCAGAATTGGAAATGTTGAGTGGCAAGATTAGAACCAAGAGCCATTTGCTGTTTAATAGTGAAAAAAGAACTACATCATTGGTAATAGAAGACATTGTATTGATGTGTAACCCCTGGTTATTAAAACAGGGCTTCTCTGCTCCCAAATTAGTAGATCCTACAAATAAAAGAATGATGAAGTTTAAAATAAAATGTGGCTTTAGGAATTTAGGAGTTTAGGAATTAGAATCAAATGTGGCTTCTGGAAACAGCAGGTATCCTTGACCTGTAATTGTCCACCTGCATAGACTTCAAGTCACGCTATCCATTTCCAGGCTGCAATGAGCAGTAGAAGCATGTCTTACTAAAAGAGGGGAAAACTGTCATTGCCCCAGGACCCTGATGTGCTTTTTCAATGAAAGAGGCCACATCTAATTTGTCAAGGCAGCTGCTCAGGGCTCAGGGCACTGGAGCTGTTGTGTGATGGACCAGATCCCCAGCTGCATTCATGCGCTGTCACCCGGTGAGGATAGCTCAGTGGAGGAACACAGACTGCCTCGTGCTCTTGTTTGACCTTTGTAGCACTGACATATTTATCAAGAGCTGAGAATTCGCTGTAGGGTGTGCTCGCTCCACAGAGCCGCTACTCTATCTAGAAATAGCAAAGCGTAATTGGTGGACAGGATGTTGAGTAACACTCAGTTTCATTTTTATGATGTTTATATTGATTATAAGGAGATGTTGTGCTATATAAAGATGCTGAATTGGGAGGGCAGTCTAGCCCTTTAAACAAGAGATTTCTGAAACTGCTTTGAAATTCAAAGGGATTTAATAGCAGAAAATCTAGTAGCTGAAAGACATTTAAAGCACCTTTTAGTGTTGTTAAAAATGCCAGTGTACAATTAAAATGTCAATATGCTGTTAAAGATATTTGAATAATTCATTTTTCTCATATAGGATGTGCCTAGTTTCAATGACTGTGTTAATTAATAGTTCAGATGTAATGTAGTACAATGACCTAAACTTTGACAGTCCTGGTTCAGGGCACTTTTAATATGGTCTGTAAACTGTCAACTCTTTAATTACCTGCCCTGTAAAAAACACCACCTACATTTTTCTCATATGCCTTAACTTTTGGTTAATGGTTATCAACATCTCTTTAATTATGTAGGAAGGATCCCAAATAACTTTTCCATTTTTCGTAGTTTTTTTTGACTGTAAAAAAGGCATGCTTAATTCTTTGTGTCGGCATGGGCTTGTGCTTACTGATCAACATCATGTAGTTAATAAAAAAATGAAAAACCTGGAAAGGGCGTAATTTAGGTTTTGCAATTTCAGTTTTATTGAACATTAAATACAGATAACAAATGTCATTGTGTTTGGAAAGCAGTTGTTCCTCTGAATTTTCTTCATTTAGTCAGGTGTTTAGGCAGGTGTTCCTTCGAGCTCTTTAGTAGTCATTTAGTGAGGCACTGTAGTCTGCTATCCAGTTACCATTGCTATTACTTTTGCTAGACTTTAATCATATTCTAAGATTGTGCCAATGGCTGAACGAGAAGATAGGGAAAAGATATGTTGTTATTCTCACTTTACAAAAATGTGTCTTAAGGGCACTTTATTAAGAAGTTTTGAAGCAGATAGTGCAAATTTACCATTGTATCAAAAGTGTACATCCCAACATCCCTGTGAGGGAAAAGAAAAGGAGTTTTGTTGGCAAAGCTGTAAGTTTTTTAAAAATCTCAGTCCCTTATGCCCAGAAGAGACTTGTCACAGTTAGGCAACTAAATACACAAACAACTCTATGTACATTGAGCATTGGTGTTCTTAAACCACCAGCTGATAGTCTGACAGCTCTCCCTGCCCCAGCAGAGCAGAATAAGTCAGGGTCCCTGCTCAAGTAGATTTTAACAGCTCCATTGGCATTAGAAGGGCTTAGGGCAGTTTATAGAGTAGTTGCTCAGGAAGCATTAAGAAGCATTTCTGGCACAGCTATACAATACAGCAAACGTTTGGAAATGGCTAACAGCACATTCATCACCAACTCTGTGTTGGCCAGGATATTAAACTGTTGTTCTTCTACCAGCAACCAAAGATTGCTTATTTTCTGTGAAATGAAATCTCAGCTGAAGGTGCGGCTTGATAGCATTGTCACAACTGGGCATAAACTAGGCGGTTCTTTCATATGCCCATCAAGGATTTTTTTAATTGGAAAATAACACCAGCTGCATGCTGTCAATAATATGCCATCTTGTTCGTGTTCCATCCCATGTTACCCACAAGTGTGACTGAAAATAAAGGAGCAGCTGTTATATAAAAAAAAGGGGGTTAGGGGGAAAGCAGGCACAATTTTGAAGCCCTACAAAGCTACTGCTATCCACTATCATGTTCTTGTAGAAAGAAACAGAGGGGTATTTTTGGAGAGCCGGAAAGATCTGCAGTTGCTGAACACAAACAGTACAGCACAGACAGGGAATTTAAGCAAGTGCAGAAACACCTGACCAAAGCCTTCATTAAAATAATTCCAAAAGTCTTTGGACAGGCATGTATGCTCTAGATGTTTTCTTTTTCTTTAAATCAGTAAATTCTTATTCTTAAATCAATACCAAGTTCCTGTTTGGAAGCAATCAGGATGGGTGTGACAGAAGCCACAGTGTTGGGTGGACACTGAGTACTACTGGTTTTTAAGGATGCTCACAGAAGTGGTCTCACCAAGTGGTGCAGAAAAGGCCATCGGTAGTGACTGAGCCTGTGGTCAGCACTGGAGAAATTTAATTCTGCTACCAGCTCATAGCTCCCATCAAAGAGTTCAGCAATTCTCCATGTGTATTCATTGCTGAATGAGTCCCAGTCAGAGCCTCTCAAAGGGAGACACAGTGCAGGACTGCCCGCTGTCCCTTCTTCTGCCTGCTGTCCACACTGAACCTCCTGCATTCACCACAGCCTGCCCAGAGGTTTGTGCAGTCGTGGCTCATAATAAGGAACATAAAGAGCACTGCTCTTCTTTAACAGATAGCATTCAGCTTTATCGCTACAAAACAGGAGTCTCTATTCAGTGTCTTAAAGAAGTCTTTCAGTTTTGCAGCGCTTTATATGTTTTTTGTCTAAATGTGACCAGCAACAGGCAATGTCCTGAGGCACTTATCCAGTAAGACCAATTAATTTTGTGTACACAGGGTTTTTTTCATATCTCAGTGTGCAGTTCACACTCATTGAACTAAATTAATAATATCAAATCAGCAGCTACTTTCATATACCCAGCATCAAGACCTGGAAAAACAATACCATTTATCTCTACTTGCTCATGGCAAGACAACTTGATAACATCAGCTGTGCTTCCCTGAAAGGCTTGATCTCACCTACACTGTATTTAAAAAAGAGGAAGATAAATATATGTCACCACGTGAAAAGAGATAGTGATAAAAATTTATAGAGTTCCAATGCTAGGAAAGTAAATTAGGCTTTAACCTCTTATGTGGAAGTTTGTCTATCTGTAGATCAGTAAACATGTCTGGAGAGCTAGTCTACAAATGTGAAAGAGCCAGTCATGTTCCTTGTTAAAGGAGCTAGCTTCATGTTGGCTAACAAGCTGTGTAAGCTCCCTGGTTTTTCTGCAGCACTGGAAAATGCTGGGTTAAAGTAAGAACATGAGCAGAAGCTGGACAAATGACTACAGTAAATCCAGAAAAGTGAAATTTGATGCAGTATTAGAAGTGATTGGAAGGCTGGGGGAGTTGTCATTTGCAGCAACACTGCTGTTTGCGAGATGTTTGGTAAAGCAGACAGGTATGTCTGCCTGGCCTGCTGCTACAGTTGAGAAGGTGTCTGCATGGGATTTGAATATTTGTTGGAGAGGACACTTGTTTGCCCACACTACTGTGGTTAGGACAGCTTTATTGGAGCTGGGGCAGGTACCTACTTGCCGAAGCACGTCCTCTGAGATGAAGCTACAGGTTCACCTCATCCAGGGAAGCAGACTGGCCACAGTAATTACTGAGCATGTTAAAAAAATGTACACAGGAAACACCAGTGAAGTTATGGCATTAAAGTCTGCGAGGCAGGGAGGTGCTAAAAAGAATTAGGTTTTAAAAGAAGCAGAGAACTATAAATAAGACAGAAAAATGCATGAAAGAAGGTACCGCTGGAGATAGAAAATTAAGTAAGTGAAACCATATCAGCATCTGGGCATGAAGTCTGTCAGGGAAATGCTGTCTTTTACCTCAGGATATGGCTGGAGTAACTATGCTTGCTTTACTGGACATACTATGGATGTGAATTAATGTAACAGAGCAAAGAAGGGTTCTGATATTTATACTTGAAGAGTAGTGAGATATCTAAGAAGAACTAGCAGTAAAATTAGTCCTGCTGACTGTTACAGCCAGTGTTTCAAACTCATCACAATTCCTCAGTCAATTAATGTATTCAAAGGCAAACGGGGCAACAGGACTGCAATACAAAGGGAAATGGTAAACCTAGTATCAGACATGTATAATCTATTTTTTTGCCTACATCACCAGCCCTGCAAATCTTTCTGGAAGAAGCAGTCTTCTCAGTATCACTGGCAGGGGCATGTTTTCATTCTTAAGTCCAGGCTTTTTGACTACACCTGCTGTGTTCATGAGTGTAGGAGAAACGAAGAGTTAATCCACAGTGTTAGCTTTCTGTCACGCAATACACAGTGATGGCATTTTAATGACAGAAGAGGTTTCATCCCTCCTCTGTGTAAAGGCAGAGCTAACAAGGGGTTCAGCCACGTTCCTAGCATGTACCAGCAGCCCAGCTGTGGGCAGAAGGACTGTCCCTAAGAAATACAGTCTATGTGCATGAATAAACACTGTTGGCTTGGTTGCATAGTTGTTCAACAATTTAGTTATAATTTCCAGGGGCCTTGGGGAATAGGAAATATAAGGTACTCTCTTACTATTTGTCTTTGGATGTTTAATAGATGACTCCTTTGTTAGTTCAGCTGTGATGTGTTCAGTTGCACGACTAGCTCAAAATTAGCATTTACATTTTTGTGTCTTTAAAGAAGATCAGAGCTGATGAGGAAACAATTTTTGCTTTTAGATTATATGCGGTGTTTGAAATTTAACCCGAATTCTACCATAACGCTGCTTTGAGCTTCAGCCTGCTAAGCAGAGCTGCTTATGTTGACTTTCTGCAAACTTCACTTTTCCCTGTTGTGCAGAAAGGCCATAGTTCAAAACAGGCTGTATAAAAGGAGAGGAAAAGCCACAGAATTTCTCAGCAACAGCTTCTTTTTCCTTACCACTCTTCATAAAACTGCTTCCAGAAAGGCACTGGGCTGCTCGGAATACATAATGCCCGCATCAGGAAAAAAAAAAAAAAAACCTGAAAAAAAAAGAAACACCCAACACTTGTTCTGTGCCATCAGAGGAACTCCATGCAGTGAAATGGGAACTGTGAAGATAAGAGATTCACTTTGCAGGCTACAACAACTTCTCTGGAGCCCTGAAATCATGCATATTCAGCCAAACATATGTAAATCTATTTTAACCCAGCTGTGAAAGATCCCCTGAAGTAAACTAATAAAGAGCAGCTGTATATGTTTAAGCTTATCCTAGGTACACTAGAAAGGTCCCAGAACATGCACTGAGCTTTTTTGCATCATTAGAGGAAATGCTGCAGACTTTAAAGGAAATCTGTGTTTTAAGATGCAAAGCAGCATAAAGTTTGTCTCTGCCGAGACAAGCTACAAAAGAATTAATTTTCCTTGACATTTGAATTTAATACATCTTGTTTTTAACTACTATGAATGCCTGTGTTTTATGGTTTTGGGGTTTTTTTTTAAGCGACCTGATATGTCTGCTTATTCCCCATCATGCAGAGGCATCTGAAATTATCATCGCTCACTGGGAAAGGGTGAGAGGTGAAGGAAAGTATTGAAATCAGGAATGTTCAAAATGATCAGCCGCTGCGTAGCACCTGCCAGTGGGAGAAAGGTTGTCAAATGCTTTCTAGTGCAAGAGCTGGCCCTGAGCTTAGCCTCTGGGACAAACAAAATTGGGCTGGCTTCAGGACTGTAATGACTTTCATTATATTATATATGCAGGAGGTTGTGTCAAACAAGCCTTCTCCCATACCTGCAAACTTAATAAACTGGTTCGTTTACAGAGATACTGCTCAGAAGTAATACAATTAAAAAAGCTTTAAGAGCCTGCTGTTCCAGTCTTTTTCAGGTCTTGTCTCCCCTTCACTCCAGTGGGGGTGGAGATTGTCTGAGCATGATTTTCTGGTTCAGGTTCTGTAATTTCCATCTATAATAATCCCTTGTTTCAAAATTCACAACTGTGAATTCACAAGGCCGTGGTGTGAGTTTTGTATGACCGCTGTAGCGTTCAGAAAAATTGCATTGCAGGCTCATAATCAAACTTAAAACAGATAGATGAAATCCATTCTGAAAATGTTGCATCAAGAGTCACAAGTTATCTCATATGGACATGTTGATCTCCCCTCCTTTTGTAAGTCACAACCATCTTTTTTCTGTAGATTCATATTGGCAGTCATTCATGGAAAGTGGGGAGAAATTATATCATGAGGAGCCAACTGAAAGGAGAAATTAAACCACTGTAAAAGACCAGTTGATAAACCTGTCCTGGAGCAATTATTTCTGAAATAGGTCTCATAAAGGGCCAGAAAACCCTAACAGAGGCTGCTATAGCTGATCAGATTGCTTAGATAGTTTTCAAGTCTATTGCAGGTTACTTCACTCACATTATATATTGATTTTTTTTCATTTTTCTGAAGTATGACTTTTCCTCATACCTCCAGTGATCCCCAGGCTTCTTATAACTGAAGATTTTTTCTTTGACAAATTCATTCTCTCTCCAAATGCATGCATCCACTTCTTCTTTGATTGATTCCTCAGACTACTAGCTCAGGCAACTGGCTTTGAGAGCCCTAGGGTGGAGTATGACAGTAGATGGATTGCTGTTCTCAACACAGTCATGCAAAACTTAAGAGTTGTAGACCATTACAGTACAGCTTTACTGAGAGAGAAGGCGGGGGGAAAGCATTTTCCAGCAGCTTTAACTATGAATGTTTGAGCTGGGTTTTTTCCTAGCTGGTGACACCAGGAGTCCATAAAAATGGATACTGGATAGGATTGCACTGAGTCAGCACAATGAGGCCTGGCAGCCGGAACAAAGATGAAGAAAAAGCTTTCTTACTGTTTTCAACAAAGCAATTCCATTAAAGTGGCAAACACCAAGTCTTTGGGATAATAATGTGGTTGGTTTATGTCAAATCTTGAAATTATTCCTTCAGGAAAACATGAGATAAGATCTCAGAAGTGCATGGTAGACTTTGGTCATTCCTCTATTTTTCTGTCACTGAAATCTCAGAGTTCAGTCTAAATTTGTCTGGGGATTTTTTTGTTTGGTTGGTTTTTGGGTTTTTTTAAATTATTGTTGCTAGTTAAAAAAGAGGAAGAAAGCTTGTTAATACCTGCAGGGATTTTCCAGTCTGAAATGGTCTTTTAGCAGCATGAGACTACCTGTAAACACATTTCTAACACCTGGAGACACATGTTGAAAACCTATTCAGTGGTATTTAAAAAAGATGTTCTGAAGCCCATAAAAACCTCCATTCATAATGAGTTTTTTTACCAGTGCTTCTTGCAAGCCTAAGGAGAGCGAGATGTACATCCTACAGAGAAGCTTGCACTGAAGAATGAAATTAACTGCTGAGTTCTCCCCTTAAATAACAATAGTAAAGAAATCTGTGTGCCTTTCTGGAATAATGACTTGTTCTGTGGAAAGTGTCAAGTGATTTCGTAGCTGTTGGAGATGGACGTGGGTTCGTTCCCATTTAGCTGGAGAGGTGATATTTAACACAGCAATGACACTCACGCCTTAACTGCTCTTCATGTGTGATGTGGAGATAAATATTACCTTATTTCCTGATAGTTATTCCTTTGTTTCCCTCCCAAAACATCATTCTTCATTTCCCACTTCGGCGTTTCAAGTTTCATGCGCGTCACCATTTTGGGTTATTACTTTACCGACTGTGGCAGGCAACTCTGTAAAGACAGACAATGACAGCTCCCTGCGGATCTGATCACAGAGCAATCATGGTTCACGTGGCATGTGGTCTTCTCATTGCCCAGGGTACACCTCTCCCAGCCATAAGTCATTTCTTTGTCTCTACACAACAGCGAACTGCAGTGCACAGACTGTAAGGTGTTATTTTTCAGGACAGCCAGCTGTTATTCACACACAGGAACTTGTAGTGCAGACCAGGTATCGCTGTCCGTCCTGTGGGTTATCCCCACCGGCTTCAGCCTGGTTGTGGAAGAGGGCAGCACCCAAACTGTTGTATCACTAAAACAGCCTCTCATCAAGCCATTCAAACCGGGAAGTCGTTCGCTGTTTGTTTTCATTCATCGACCAGTTATAAGGGTTATAAGCTGGAATTTCGGTTTGTACTCACTGCAAAGCATACACCAGAACTTGGACTGAAAGAAATGTGACTGAGGGGCTTTTCTTGATGTTCTGCCATTCCTGTCACACAGGGATCACAGGTGAGACAAGGAAATTTAGGCTTCTTCGTGAGATGTTTCTTTTCGTGCTGTACATGCTAAAAAAACACAGAGTTTTTGCTGGGCCTCCAGAGTCGAGGTCTCATTTCTGCAGATGCCTGTTAATTGCTGTTCTCCTGAGACAGACACCTTATTTCAGGTCTCTTTCCAGGTAGACCTTTGATCAGCACTTTTCAACTGCAGCTTTTTTAGCAGGTTTTAGCTCGCTTTCATTTACTTCTGAGAAGATAAGTCAAAGGCTTTAGAGAAGTCAAAGGCTATCATACTTACTCCTTCCCCACAAAAAGTAAGCCATTTATCCTTCCAAGCAACGAAGTTTGTCTGGTTTAATGTAACTTACTACTGGAAAATTTGCTTTGCTTTTTTTTCTTTCTAATTACTTTATTCTTTGGGTGCTCATAAAATTGATTGTTTTATTACTTGTCCTAGTGTCATCTCCATTTGAAAGAGTGCACTGGCAGGTCTGTGTCTTGTTGGGTCGTCCCTCTGGCTGTTCTCAAAGGCATGTCATATACTTGTCCTTTTCCAGACCTCTTTATGCTTGTACTTCCTCCAGTGTTGTCCAAGGTACCATACAATGTCTAGAAATTGCTTTGGCTAGCTCCTTCAGCAGCTGGGGACAAATTCCTTAAGACGATTTAAAAATGTCTATTATCTAAATAGGTTTACCTCTTTTCTTTATCATGGTCAGCACTTAACTCCCTAACTTTGTTACATTTCTGATCACAGATCAGAGCGGGGGTTTTTGTTGAAAATTGCAGCAGGAAAAGGAGTAAATAATTCAGTCTCCATGTCTTCCCTTATCTATCTTCCCTTAATGAAGTTTTTTGTGTTGATATTCATTATTCTTATTCAGTTATGCTCATGCCATGTATTCCTTAGAATGATGAACTTAATTCCTTTGTGATTATTTCATCTTAATTACATTTCTGCCCTTGGAACTTCTTTCCTATTAGAATTAGAAGAAGCAGAGCATCTCCAGAATAGCTTCATCAGCATTTTCATACATCAATCTTTTCAGCACTCTGCACATCTTGTTTTTTAACTTGTTTTTTTTTAGCATGTGTACTGGCCAAAAGCCTGAATACTTTTGTTAATTGGTGAAAAGAAGGAGCCTCACTTTCCTGCTTATGATAGTCTAGCAAACAGGAGATCTATATCTTTGTATAACCTCTGGTCTTTTCTGTATTATTTTTACCCAGAGACATTCCACAAGTCTGCTTTTCACATCTTCCAGAACTTTAATAGTATATGTATTATTGACATAAAACGTAATATCTCCTTGCTCATTCCCCAGCTACCTTTAGCTATATCAATGCTCTACTCATGTGATTTATACACGTACTAGCTCATTTCAGAATTTAATCACTTTGAAGGTCTGGAAACATTTTTCTAAATGTCTTCTGAACCAACCAGCCCACCCAAGCTATGTACCTTACCTAGAAGCTCTGCTGGAAGAAGGAATTAATTATGCATAGCAGAATAACACAATACCATACCAGGTCTTCTCTCTCATTAGATGAGTAAGAAGAGGTGATTTTGCATGCTCCAGACTGTTCCAGTGCAGGGTATACTGACTGAGGAAATGAATGGCAATGTTAGGAGATGCAGACAAAAGGACATGGGATGAAATTACAGAGAGTTAATGGAGGCGGAAGGATCAGGTTGTCTATGGGAATCAGAATAGCCATGGAAAAGGGAAAATATCAGGTGACTAGACTGGCTGTTTTAGAAGCCAGAAATGATATTGCATCACGTGTAGGAAGACCCTGAACTTGTAAGCCCAGCTGTGATTTGTAAGAGAGAGAGCTTGGCTTAAAAGGAAGACTACAGGGAGGTCAATACATGTCAGCATGTTTGCAGCGTTCGTGACACGACTTGTAAGGTCTTATCCTTGGAGGGGCAAATATTTGATGTCATCTACGTCTTTGTAACATTTTCAGGTTTACTTTTATTTTTACCACCACACATCTCTGGAGTACAATGTTAATACAGATAATTCTGTCAAAACTGTCCCTTTCAAAAGAATAGTTTGTTGTTACCCAAAGTGGTAGGTCTCCATGCACTAGAGAAAATAGTCAGGGGTATGGATTCAGACCACATGAAATGAAATAAGCAATGCCTTTTCACTTTTGCAAATGCTATATTACACACGGGAAATTGCTAGACATAGCACTTTGAAAGTATATTATTTAGAATAATAATTTTATTATTAAATAAGATATGTATAATATGGCGATACTTATATCAGACGTATTTTACTGGTTCTATGCAGCCAGCCCAGTCAGTTTTTCCATACATGATGTCTTAAAAGTATGTCAGATAATAAATAGCTGTAAGATTTTTTTAATAGCAGGTATTTCCTCAAAGCTGGGAGCCCAAATACTCTACTTGTCTTTTAAAAATGTAGACCCTACATTTTTCTGATTATTTTCTCCATTCATTTTAATTCCTTGAACAAAGAGTGCAAATGAAGGATGCTGAACTTGCCATGTGGACTGTGCTGTTCCTTAAGAATTGCAGGATAAGTAAAAGCACACAGAATGCAGTCTGCAAAGTGGCATTAACAGTTTGCCTCAAACTTGACATGGTTGGGATCACACACTTCCTTAGTCATCCCACGCTGTGCAGGCAGTTAGTGCTGATGTTGAGGTTTGACATGTTGATGGACAACAACTGCAATTATCAGCCTATATCATTAAATTCCGGACCACCCCCACCCACCCTCTGGTCATGACAGTAGGACGCTGAGCATTTCTCCTACTTTTTTAATCACTTAGTTTTATCTATTCCATGGACATTGATGCAAGGTCAAATCTTGCCCATTTTATTTTATTTACATTTAAGTTAGTGGGATTGCTTGCATGACTAATGACACATGGAAGCGATCCCTGATAAAGAATAAACTATATCATTAGCCTGACATTGTTTCCAGAGAAGATCTGCCTGCCTAGAGCAAAGCCACCTATGTTAAATATCCTTTACTGTAGAAAACATAATAAACATGAGGAAGGTTTGAGTTCAAGAGGAAATAGCTGGAATCAGGCTGTTTTAAGAAAGTCATACATTTCTGCATATAAAACACCTGCAGTGTGCACAACATCATTTCAGCTACCCCTTTCATGAACTCAAAGGGTCACTCAGTCTGGACTGTGTAGTAATTTTGTAATGTGAGTGCTAATGTTTTGATATCTACTGGTAACCTAAAACTGAAGATTTCACGTTGCTTTTGTATGCAGTGATGCAGGCTTGTGCTTAAGGCTATCACTCACAGAGTAGGACTTAGCCTAAAGCAGGAGACTGAGAGTGCAGAGCTTGAAGTTTTCCTCAGCCAGTAGGAAATGTCAGGCACAGACATGAGTTTTAAGGTACTCCCTTGCATCCCATCACCAGACACCTGAGAGAGGGAACAGCACTTTCCCCTCCGCTGCCCACCATGAGAAAGTTTTAGACAGCAATGAGGTCTCCTCTTCTCCAAGCTGAACAAACCAAGTATTTTCAGCCACTCCTCATCACTGATGCCCTGTAGTCTTTTCACCATTTTTGTTGTACTGCTCTGGACGCATTCCAATATTTTTATATGGTTGGCCCTTTTTTCCACCAGGGCACATGGTTGAGTCATATTGAGCTTACCATCAGCCAGAAATGCCGTTTCCCTTCCCACAGGGCTGCACTCCAGCCTCTTGCTCCCAATCTATACATGAAAGAACATTAGAATCATAGCATCATAGAACAATTTAGGTTGGAAAAGACCTCTGAGATTGTCAAGTTCAAACTTTAATCTAGCACCACCATGATCTCTCTTCTAAACCATGTCCCCAGGTGGCACATTAACATGCTTTTTGAACATTTTCGGGGATGATAACTCTACCACTTCCAGAGGCAGCTTGTTTCAATGACTGACCATCCTTTCAGTGAAGAATATTGAATTAGTAAGATATGATATGACTTTCCTTTCATGAACCCATGCTGGCTTTGACTGTAGGTGCTTACACCCTTAGGTAGGCACTGAGCAGGGATTTTGAGTTTTTTCCATGCAAAACGCATTGGACAGGTGCTCAAAGGGACATGCCTGAGAAGTTTCTGCAGAGAAATCCATTAAATCAGACTTCTTAAGGTGAAACTTAACTTCATGACCATTCTTCCTATCCATTTAAGATTCTGTATCTGATTCTCCAGTTAATCGCTGCAAACAGTTTTACAAGTGTAAATAAATTTGGCCTCAAAATGCTGCAGAGTCTAGCATGTAAATATGGGCAGGTGAAGGACCACAGGAGACCAACACCTTTGCAGTGAAATATGGCTCCTGCTGACTGCACTGTAACCACTAGACTGTGCTTCTACATACAGCAATTTTGTACATGGATTTAAATTACAGAACTAGGTTTTACTGCTGCTTGTTAAGTGCTGATGACAAAGAATAGAAGAATCTGCCTCTGAAGAAGCTGCTGGGCTTTAAAAGAGGGTTCTCTTAGAAACACTTAATTTGAAGATTGTTTCTAATTATATATTGTTTTCTGAGTTTTACTTTCCTGCCCTTACATTTTACTGTTAGGACATTTATATGAATGCCGGATCTTGTTTCCTTAAGTGACCATCTGCTCTTGCTATTTATTCTCCTTGTGAAATCATAATCCTCTGTATTGTCATAGCACAATAATTTCTGTGGCACCCAGCTGTGATGTCACATGCAGGTGCTTATGATTTCAAAAGATGTTTTGCTTTTAAATATAAAGTTTATCTCTTGTAAGCAAATATCCCTTGTCTACCTAAATGCTGCAATTAACTTGGGATCAGAAAAATGGGAACAATACTATATCTAGCCAGAATACTTATCAAAGGCTTCTGTGAGATAGTGGCAACTTTTTAATATTCTTTTAACATGGTTTGCTGAGGAGCATTTTGGTTCTAATTCTGCACTGTAAATACCTTCTGTGCCAAAAACATGAAAAGACCTTATTTTAGAAATTTATTAACCGCATGGAAGTTTCGTATCTTCATAAAGTCTCGTGAGAGCCTTGGAGTTGTATTTTCTGCCTTGCTGTCTCTCCTGTAATAAGGACAAGTTACATGTCCTCTGAGCATGTGGAGCTTTTAGTCCTCTGGCACTTGGGCCCTCTCTGGAAGAAGAGATGGGAGAGATGTTCCTTCAGTTCTTTGTCAAACTGTGGCTACTCCTTGTAAGCAGTGAGAGCAAAACCAGAAATGGAAAAAAAATTTAAAAAACAAAATACAGGCTTTTTGCTTGTGTTTCATTAGTGCTGCTGGCTTGGTGCCCATATCAGAAAAAAAAATGCTTTCTTTGGAAATTCAGGGTACTCATTAATGCTGTGTTAGGGACTTCAGATGGAGGAGGTGCAGTCTGGCAAAGATGCCTCCTCAGACAGCGGGTGCTTGGACGGCCAAGTAGGATTTGACAGTGACCTCTGACCACAGCACAGGACCACGGGATGAGGCACTCAGTCAGGTCTTTTAGAAAAGAAAGCATGGGCTTCAGCACAGAGGTCAGCCTATTCGTGTGTTCAGAAAAGAGAGAGCTTTTAAAATTAAAATAGCAAGGACAGTCATCTAGCAGGCTCAATAAATTTCAGCACTGTGCTCTATCTTTCATAGTTACTCAAGCATCTTCCTGAAGCTCAGGCATGTGACACTGACTTAAAAAACACATGACAAAGATAACAGAATGAAGAGCAGAGAAAGAAGCCTTAAACAATGTGGGATACACTTCTCTGGTATTTGTCGAGATTCTATCTCCTCCTTTTAAAGGCTTTTGAATGTGAATGACTTACCATTGTAAAAATAAGATGATATTAGCCTAGGAGAGATCAGAAAGAGGAAGGTGAGGAAGGAGCAGTATGTCAGAGGAGGAGAGCTAATAGCTCTGATCTGCTGAAGTCATTGTGATTTGCCCAGGGCCAGGATTTCAAACCAATTGTACTTGTCCTGCAAGTAAATTCCCTTTCCCCTCCTGAACTTTGTAGTCTTCAGCTCCAGATCTGAAAGCTGTACTGAAAGCTGAAGTGCCCATGGAAGATGTAGCTGGCAGGTACAGTATGCCTCCAAATTTGAGCAAGCTGATAAAAAAAAAAATCACCCTGCAAAACACATACCAACCTCCCAGGGGCATGCCTTTGAATAAAGCAGTTAATGATAAGTAGCCTCCCCCACCTCTCCGCTTCGTCCTTAGTTTAACCTCTGTATGCTGTCTGTTGCAGGAGTGATTCGCGAGAGTTACCTGAAAGGTCATGATCAGCTGGTGCCGGTCACCCTGCTGGCCATTGCTGTTATTCTTGCTTTTGTCATGGGGGCCGTCTTCTCGGGAATCATAGTGTACTGCATCTGCGACCACCGCCGCAGAGACATGGCTGTTGTGCAGAGGAAGGAGAAGGAGCTGACCCACTCCCGCCGCGGCTCCATGAGCAGCGTTTCCAAGCTCAGTGGCCTCTTTGGGGATGCTCAGTCCAAGGAGCCAAAGCCTGAAGCTATCCTCACGCCTCTGATGCACAATGGCAAGCTGGCTACCCCAGGCAGCACTGCCAAGATGCTAATCAAAGCTGACCAGCACCATCTGGACCTGGCTGCCCTGCCAACCCCCGAGTCCACCCCAACACTGCAACAGAAGAGAAAGCCCAGCCGAGGCAGTAGGGAATGGGAGAGAAACCAGAACCTCATCAATGCCTGCACAAAAGATATCCCCTCGATGGCCTCACCGGTGATCCCAACTGACCTGCCGCTGAGGGCTTCTCCCAGCCACATCCCCAGTGTCGTGGTCCTGCCCATAGCCCAGCAAGGCTACCAGCATGAGTATGTTGACCAGCCAAAAATGAGCGATGGGGCTCAGATGTCTGTGGAGGACCAGAATGCCACCCTCGAGTACAAAACTATCAAGGACCACCTCAGTAGCAAAAGCCCCAGCCACGGAGTTAACCTGGTGGAAAATCTCGACGGCATGCCACCAAAAGTCCCCCAGCGGGAGGCTTCCCTGGGGCCCCCGGGGGCCTCGCTGTCACAGAGCGGCCTGAGCAAGCGGCTGGAGATGCACTCCTCTGCTTACAACGTGGACTACAAGAGAAGCTACCCCACAAACTCGCTCACGAGAAGTCACCAGGCGTCAACCCTCAAAAGAAACAACACTAACTCCTCCAACTCGTCCCACCTCTCCCGCAACCAGAGCTTCGGCCGGGGTGACAACCCGCCGCCGGCCCCGCAGCGAGTGGACTCCATACAGGTCCACGCCGCTCAGGCACAGGCTGTGACTGTATCGCGGCAGCCAAGCCTCACTGCCTACAACTCCCTGACGAGGTCAGGCTTGAAACGCACGCCCTCGCTAAAGCCAGACGTACCTCCCAAACCTTCCTTTGCTCCGCTTTCCTCGTCCATGAAGCCCAACGATGCATGTACATAATCAGAGGGGGAGGAGGAGTGGGAGGAGGATGGCAATTAAGCAGAAGTTGCTCTTGACAGCCAGCGTTCTGCAACTGTTATCACTCGCTCCTCTGAGAAGATGGTTGTTGCAAGCTGAAGATGTGTTGGATTTCTGCTCTCTGGGAAAAGTGGAATATTTTTTTAAACCCGAGCCATATGACCCATGGTTGAAGGTTTGCAATTGCAGGATTCACCCCCACAACCTGCCAGTTCTTTGCTCAAAACACTAACCCTCCATCACAAACATTGAGCCAAAAGCACACAGGTGAAAATGACTGTGACATTTCACCCCCTGCCCCCAACTGCACAGTGCATTCCTGAACTGGGAAAGAGTGCTCTGAAAAGCAAAACAAATGTAAAAAACACACAAATGTAAAAAAAAAAAGAAAAAAATTAAAAAGGAAGGAAAAAAAAGAAAATAATCAATTGATAAAGCTAACTCTGACTGAACAATGGCAGAAGTTTACCACTAGCAGGTACTGTGAAATTATGCCCTTCAGTGTTACAGCCATTTGGTCACAGCAGTTAAATGCCGGGTTGGGCAAACTATGTCATAGATTTCTGCTACCCGCCTCTTTTAATGAATAACATGTGACTGTTAACACAAGTAACTCCTCTTATTTATTGTTCAACTTTTGTTTTTCCTAAGGAACTGACCTGCATTATCATCCCGTGAGCAGCTTTTCAGAGAAGTACTTTGAAAGTTATACCTATTTAACGTGAAACCCATTAACTGGAGTAATTAGAACTCTTTTATTTTTCCAAGAAATTCACTGAGTTAGATAAGTTGGAGCTGGATTTCTGAACTTTGTGCCTGGACTGCCTGGTTAGCTGAAAAAAAAAGGGGATATCTATTTAAGTCTCTCAGCTAATTAGCTGGCTGGGCCTCTGACCTAAGACAGCAACAAATACCGCAAGTTCATAACTTCTAAAGCAGCTGCAAGAGAAACTTAAAAAGCTGCACATCTGTGCACCATTGCTATCAACATGGCTTTGTCAGTAGCTAATACTTTCTGTGAAGGCACCAGCTTGTGATGTGCCATCTCATTTCACCTTGCATGTGAGACGGCAAACAAAATCCTCAAACAGTGTGAACTAGCTAATATGCCGGCTGTTACCATGCATAAATTATGGTCTTATCACACGGGTTTTTCGTGGGAATATATCTGTGAATAGCCTGTTTTCTTCCACATGTAAATTTGTGCCTTACGCCCTCAGTTGTGTATATTTGTGAGCTGTAGTATGTAAAACCTTTTTCTTTTTCCCCTTTGAGTAATGCAAATATTTATTGATCCTTCCTCCTCCAAGCCCCTTCAAAAACTGGAGTAAAGACATTGAAAGAAGAATGTGGTGGTTATTTTCATAACCCCGCATCCCTAAAGAAATTAGGCTAGCACCATACCCTCCAATTTGACTTTCTAGCTGTGCCAAGTCCTCTCTCAAAACCACCCACAGGTGGTGATGCTCCCAAGGCACTGTGCTGGGGGTTCTGCCTTCCCCCACCTCCTGCTCCCCCTTTACAGCATGTCAGCGCGGAGATCATTCTCAGTGGCAGCAGAAAAATGACTAACACCCTTGTCCATGGAGCTGGTATGTCCCCCGGCTGGGGACAGCGCTGGTGAGAGGGGCCAAGCCCTGCGGAAAGCCCAGCCGCACATCCTGCAGCACGCAGGGCACGTGGAGCTAGGACAGGCAGGCAGGCTCCTGCTGCGGCTACCTGCTGCTCCAGAAGGATGCTGCATATACTTCTTTGGGGAAAAACGTGGGGTTTTTTTCCTTTGTTTCTTTTGTGTGACTGTGCATGTAGCTAGTGTGGGAGTGTGCGCGCGCACAGGTGTGTGCGTGTGTGTGCGCGCGCGGGTGTGTAAGTTCCTTTCCAGTCTTTCAGTTTATGCAAAAACGTAGCTGTGTTTTTAATCTGTTACAATAACTGTGTCAACATACTGTAGAAAAATGATGGGGATCGCTTCTAAGCTTTTTATATATATATATATATCTACTGAACAGTATGTTTGAGTAAGGTGGTTGTTTCTGTTTCAATTTGTTTTTTAAAATTTTATACTTCCATTTGTTTTTCAGGGTTTTGGTTTTGTTTCTGAATGATTGAAAAGACAGATTTTAAGTCCACTAGCTTATAGATGGTATATATAAAGTCTGGATGGTCTACACCAAAGTGTGTAACAAGGGTGCTTGCATGTTCTTTCATTTCATCATGGCTTCTTTTATGAAACAGTTTTGTTCACCCGTAGTGAACTATGCAGACTGGAGTAGATAGATCTGTATCCAAAGCAATGTTGTTGTTTTAATAAAAACAAACTTAAAACCCTTTGAAAACAGTAGGTAGCGAGGTAATTTTTTTTTAAAGGAACCAACTCAACACCTTTTTACCAAGCTCCAAACCCCTGAAGCAGGGTTCCCTTGATATTACCCCTCAAAGCGTTCTCCCAAAACACAGAGATGGATAATCATGGCAACAGCTTGTGCAACGATCTGCCTTCACAATGTACACTGCAGTTACTGGGTTGACCTTGAAATGCTCATTTTGTATTCAGTGGGTCTTCTCTTTTCATCCTTTCTCAATCCCAGCTCCCTTCCACCCTCTGTTCCGAGGGGTTCATGAACCTATGTGTGCCTTTGCTTTCCACCCTTGCTATACACTGGTAGATGCAACAAGTTCAGACTCTCATTTGTTGTAAAGTTGTAAAGTATTGTGATGTCACCAGTTTCCCTTCATTTCCACATCCCCCTAACATATGATTCACAACTTAATGTCAGTTGTAAAAGGAAAAAAAAGGCAGGAAAGAAAAAGGAAGAGGAGGAGAGAGGAAATAAAAGATCTTGATTACATATGGTAATAAAACCAGATTGTTCTACCTTGTTTCTTGTTTCCTGGTTCTGTTGTTTCTATGATGATTTATCCTTTTCCTTTAAAAAATACAAATAAACGCAATGCTGATCATTTAGATCAGGTTACAGTGAGGAACAAATTTGTTACTTTTTGCCTCTTACAGAAGATGGACCTTAGCGTAAGGTGCTGGTAATTAATTAAAAATTAAATCACACATTTGCTCTCCCTCTATTCATATTTTGCATTTTCCTTTTACAAGCTTGTTCATCGTCAAATATTTACAACAGACTTAATAGTTTAAACAAGCAGGGCTGGGATTTAAGAACACGTGGTCCACACATCATACAGATGCGACTTCATCTCCAGACTTTACACACATTAATAACAGAGTACCTTGCATTTTCTTTCAGCAGGCATAAATCTGTCTTTCTTCACAGGCCTGATTTAGAGGACGTTGTCTGAGACTTATTCTGCAAGAAAATAGTAGTGAGCAGATGATAACAAAAGAGTGTAAAATCTCTCTAGTCCTGAGAGTCATTAAAACATACCTGAGTTCTGCACCTTGATTTTGTGTAAATGGGATCACTTATGCACAGCCATTAACTACAGTACAAATAAACATTGGTTATGTCCATTACTAGGCTTAGTGGACTTGTTTTGTAAGAGGAGTAGGCATTGTGACAGTGTGACCCCATAGAAAAAAGGGATCTAATCCAGTAATTTACCCTTGCTCAGATCATATTAGGGCTTTTCTGCCCTGCCAGTACACCCTGTTCAGGACCTACTGCCTTCATGATATGTGCCACATACGTGACATGAAAATGCAGAGCATTGCAGACACCACTTTTCAGTGCCTTGCCCACATACTTGCCTGTTTTTGTCTCAGTGCAGGCTCCCTTCAAGCTGGGCACGCCAGCATGCAGATGTGTGGTGTGCACGCAGGGAGGATGTCTGCCAGGACTGGGACATGACCCAGGTAATGCTGAGGGACCCTCCAGCCTGGGGACTGAGGGCACTGTACGGTCACACAGTGCTCTATTCTCTGCTGCATTTGACCTGCACGCTCCCAGAGCTGCAGCAAATGGGAAAGCAAAAGCTCTCCAGGTGCTTAGGGACCTGTATCATTTTCAGTCCTGCAGCCAGTCCTTTCTGAAATTCCTTTGTCTATAGCTGTTTGAAATGCTTTGTATAAGCAGCACCTACAGAAGCTATACAAAGATTAATATACATGTATTTTAAAATTAGTATAAATGTTCCTCTATAAACAATGACAAGCCTGGAGAAAAGGGCCCAAGAATGCCCAGCAGTGGTGCTGGGTGTCTCGTTTTGCAGAGCTCCTCCATCCCTTGCCAGTGAAAGGAAAGTTCATTTAAAACATAGGCATGAAGGAGGTAGGGCAAGAAAGTGCCCTGCTGCACAAGCGATCTGGGGTCTGTAACTGCTCTGCTCATGTGTCCTAAACCTGCTGCCAAAGGGAAGGTTTGAACTTATCCCCTTAAAGCACTATCCCCTTGCAACACCTCCCCAAAGGTGCACTTCGAGATGGCACGTACAGATCCTCTGACAGAGACCTGCCTTACCTGCTGCTGGGCAGGAAGAATCAGGAGAGGACCTGAAGGAAACACGCTGCCCTGGTGGGGTCTTGGGCAGCCAAGCAGAGTGCAGGCACCCGCAACAGCACCTGCCAAGGAATGGCCCCTCCACTGAGAGCCCACAGCTCCCCACCCAGAAGAGGCAGTGACACTGTGGTGGCTTTTGACAGGGGAGGAGACCACTGAGCTGCCCACTGTCTATTTGAATCATGAGATCTGTCCCCTACAGGGGCTGCTGGTGCCACACTGCAGAAGCTCCCTGGGGCTGAACAGGACAAACAAGAAAGCCAAGGGAAAGCAAGGACGCTTTGAGCACTTCACTCAAGTTAGTGTCATCCTATTCATCGCATTAATGGCGCTCACGTTGACCTCATTTAGCATGTCATCGAGGATGCATGGAAGTTCCTTTCCAATCAGCATTAATTTGCATACATATTTTTACACAAAATGGAACCCAGCCGAATGACTCAAAACAATAGGTGTCTGTAAATAAATCCTGGTCCACTGCCCAGTTCTTCCCCTCTCCCTCCAACAGACATACATTTCAAGCTACACGAGAGTGTCATTTCAAAGATAACTGCAAGTCCTGCCCCGCTGCAGCTTCTACATCAGGGGATATTTTCCACCTGAAGGCTCCTCATGTGAAAAAAGATTAGGCAATCAGGACAAGCATGCACAGTTCAGTGCACGTGGCTGCCAGCAGGATGGCCATACACACGGCTGGCTTGCATGGAAAGGGTAGCCAGAATAAAGTGCCATAACAGTAATGCATCAGCACTAACAGCAGCACACGGTCCAGATGATGGCCAGAGTAATTTCGAGGATGCAATTCCAGATAATTCTTCTGCCACAGAATTAGCAGGCTATTCTCTCCCTGGATTAGGCATGGATTTTTGCTCCCTAAAGCTTGTTTATGAAGCTTGTTTAAAGCAATGTGGAGGACCTCAAGTGGCAGTCTTATCCACCCCGCTGCATGGAGGCAGGATCAAGCAAACCTAACCCATTCTTGATGACCGATTGTCTAACCCCTTCCTTGTAAACGTATTTTACTCTGAGCAGCAAAAGTCACCCAAGGGATCAACATCAGGCATTTTAGAGTGTCTAAAGAAAATAATAAGCTAAAAAAGTGGGTTGGACTGGCTTAGTTAAGGCCAGTTTTCTATTTATCCAATTAAAGTTAATTTCCCAGAAGTATGGCACCTGCTCCAATGAACAAGTGTTAGAGAGACACATTGTGTGTGTAATATTCATATGCTTCCTGCTGATGCATGTGTCTGCTAATGAGTCTCTAAGTAGTCTTTTTATTACTTTTTTCCCTTTCTTTTAAAAAGTGGAGATACTTTTCAGAATAACTACTAAGTCCATCTTTACATGCCTTGTGCAGAACAATGATATGTTAGACATCCTTGTATGAATAGAAACAGGTAAATAGTCATCTATCCCCTGACTGTAATTTAAACAGTGTAAGTCAGTAGAGAAAGGCTATAATTGGAGTCAGAGTAAGTGAGGTGAAAATTGCTAGGTGGCAGTACCATCTGCATCTTGTTTTAATTAGCCAAGTTTATTGTCAGAATATAAAACTTTCTGCTATTCAAGTCCCTGGCTTATTTCAGCCATCAGTCCAAAGTGATTGCCACATGTCTGGGTAAGCACAATTACTGATTAGCAAAGGAGAATTATCCTTCCCACTGATCTGGCTAACAGTAACCACGTCTAGGAGTAGGGACAAAAATATGACTAACCAAGATCATTGTCACATCTGCTTAGTGTTTCATGACAAACTCTATTAAGGCTAACAGAACCACTGCTAATTCAATTAGATCAGTGTTTTCCTTTGCTGGCCATGATGCATTTGGAAGACCAGCAACTGTATGCAGAGCATGGCAGGCAGTCCGCTGCAAGGAATAATAGCATCATAAATAATATATTAAGACGAAGACAAATCTAGCATGCTGCAGTCAGAGCACATCAGCCTTATAGATGAATCCTGCAATATCACAAGGAGATGGGGGAGGAAAAAAGTAGCTATGACAGGAAATTATAGCAACTGTAAATGACAGGGACTACAGGAGGGAACAAAACTCATTAGGTCAGCTCTTTAAGCAAAGTGCTGGGGAAGCACAGGACAGCCTGCTGGCAGCCGTGGAGGCCCTGTGAGCCCTCACATTTATCCTCCTTAAAATGAAATAGCAGATGTCGAGTGCTGGATTTAAAGGAAGAGGATAAATAATGGAAGATAATGGGCAAAGACCTCCGTGGAAACCCGCCTCTTTCTCTGGCCTGCAAGCCCTGCCCTAGTATTCAGGGCTTTCACCCTTTCTGCAGAGCAGGACTGGGATGGTTGCACCGTCCAGAGCAAGCAGGCTGCCCCTCTTACACAGCAAAGCCCCCCCAGCATCAGCTGAGAAACTGCCCTGTTTTGGGGAAGCACCTTGCAGAGCCTGCGGGGGTGACAGGTAGCTCAGGGCAGGTGAGCCCTTTGTTCCAGCCTGCTGGATTTGGGCTGGCAGGTGGCACGCATCAGCACGTGGGCAGTGCCACACAATAGCCCACGCCGGGGAGCAAGGGCCGTGATTGCGGAAATCCTGTTCGAGCCTCTTCTGTGCTCAAAGAAACCAAAAGGTGCTTTTGCTTCAGAGAACATGCCAGTAAAAAGGTGCTGATAAGAGCTTCCTAAAGCAATTTCTGCCTTTTGGCGGGGGGGGAGGGGAGGGGGGGTTCTTTATGGCTTTTTTTTCATATATATATGCTGCCTTGCTGCTAGAGAAAGGCACTCCATGTCAGAAAAAAAAAAAGACAACTAGAATATTTTGTTTCTCTGACTTCTGGAAATTATGACATAATCTTATCAGTTCTCAACAAATACAATCTAAAGTATTCAGACTGCTGATAGAAATATTGCTTCTGATGGTGCAGCAAACTGCAGATTGAGCTTTTATTAAATGCTGCATAAATTGTCTGTGAAACAACCTTTTACGAGATATGGTGGTTCAAACAATTTTACAAAGAGCAGGAGACAAAGAGTTCTTTTTACACTAAAATGGTTTCCTAGGAAACACTGCAAAATGTAACGTGATATCTCTTTGTGGAAGTTCAAGGACTTGTGTGCGCTAGTGTGTGTTTCTCCTGACCCTGTTTCTTTTTTTTCTTTCCTTGGTGTTGTGTATGGTATTGCTGGCCAATTTTACCTTTTGATAGTGTCATAAGAACAGAATAGGCCTGTACCACAGCAACCCACAATCTGAAGGACATTTTCCTCTTTGATAATCCAATCTCTTCTCTAAACAGAAAAGAAAAATGTTGATAGAAACCAAGTCTTTTCATCTGTACCACTGTGGTTTCACAATAAGGGAAAAACAATGACTGAAAATGCTCAGAGCCAAATTTCAGGTTTCAGATAGTCCTCATGCCTGACCCAGCATATTTTCTCATCTGTGTGGAGCCTACACTACACAACACAAATGTATGGAATTAAAGCAGATATCAGCAGCCTGCAAAGCCATTCAAAGCTATTCAGAGATCTGGACATGTGTCTGATCTTCCTTAATTACAGGCTAATAATCCACCCATCTGAGACAAGCACTTTGCTCCTCCCTATGTGCAAGCAGCGTGTCCCCAGAAATGCAAAGTTCCTAACTGGGACAACTCAGCTGTTTATCCAAACAAGAGGTAACTGACTGAATTTACCTGGCTGCATGCCCTTTCATTAGTTGTCCCACTCTCATAGATGTTAATAGTGACAGAGCTTTAGGTGCACTTCTCGTACGTGTTAAAGACTGCAGAAATATAGATGTACAAAACACTTTCCCCCAGCCATAGCTGTCTTCAAGACCTCAATATGCTGAAGTCCTTAGCGAGACAATACATGACCCTGCGCAGTGCTGCTACTGTGTCTGTCACCCTCCCAGCTGCAACCCGGGCACTCGGACCCAGGCAAGCTGCCCAGAACTATGTCCAGTTACAAAAGTATGCCGGCCCAAGTGCAGAAGCACTACAACACTGCATACAAAGCAGCAGAGCCAGACAAACAGGGCCAAAGCCCCAGCATGGCTAGAAGCAAAAACACCTCATTTCTTGCAGGACATTTTACAAGCAGTTGCTTCACAACAAACCATCACTAAATAAAGTCTTTGAACAGAGCTGGGGATATGATTTAGGTCCTAGGACTCCTTTTGCCTAGTTTGGGGAAAGGGCAAGCAGGTATCTCAGAAATAGTTGCACTTAATTTAAGCAGAGTGTCATTCATAGATATCAGGGGCAGCACAGCTTGTCCCCATCAACCTCAGCCTGCAAACCTCCCTGAGTTAACCAGACTGCCTCTTTGGAAAGCACAAACCCCGTGCACTGATCCTTACAGCTGCCTCCCCACTCCAGCTGCTCAGTTTTACTACCTTGCTGCAGAGGATGGTCTTTTGTTCCTCAAGCAGAGTCCTGGGACAGTGGCAAGCTGGAGTGTGCATGGTGATGTATTTGTCTCTGGTCCTGGGAAAGGTCCCTGGAGAAATTCTGTGCTGCAGGTAACTGACAAATGGGGGGAAACTCACAGAACAGAGTCCAGAGAGTTTAGCTCATCTTTACAAGCACAGAATAGTCCAAGCAGCGGCTGAGCTAAGACACCGACTGTTGGTGCAGAAATGTGAACTTTGGTGAGCTACTGAATTTGTCAGGTAGTGGAGAGAGCAGCACTTGGATCCAGAGGTGCACTCTGGAAGAGACGGAGGGCATTCCTGCTGGCAACACAGATGCTGACCCAGGGAAACACTTGACTTGAAGCACAATTTCATCCAGTGAGCTCCCTGTTTTAAAACTGGGACAGAGTGACAGCTTTTCTGGGCAGAGCCACAGGGCCCCTCATGAAGAAACCACATTGCCAACCACATCAAGAATGGTGCTGAGCTTCTTCCAAATTAACCCAGATCAGACAGATATTGATGCTCCATAAGAACTGCCCTCCAAGCCAGTAAATCTAAAGGAGTTACCTGACAGAGCTGAACAGCCGTAAGGCCATGCCATGCCTATGAAGGTAAATTGCAGACTCAGAACCTGCTTCCACTCTCCTTGTTCATGTCCCACTAACCGTGTGGACATATCACTCGCTCCATGTGGCATCCAGCAGCTGTACTCATGGGCATGTTGGAAACACCAAGCACAAAGGAATAGGGCTTGGCTGATGCAGCCTGTAACACTGTTTTGTTCATCCTCTGCTGTACTGGCTCTGTTGTACTAATAGGATTAAAATGCATTTAACTGAGATTTCATGTTTGAGATCAGCAGGTAATTAAGCCCACATTGATGCACTACAGCTATACAAATACTTTCGGAATAGAAATGCATCCCACTTCCTTACTGCCCTAAACACGTTATTCAGAGTGCCCAGTTACTAAAGATTTAAATAATTCACATCTACATTCAAATAGCTCTCCTTTAGTGTAACTTGTGTGTTTAAATATCTCCTAACTACAGTATATCCGCATTTAAAGTTTAAAAACCCTGTGTAGACAAACACGTTTACTGATGTAAGTCATACCAAATATCAGCCAGTGAAAGGAAACCTGATTTTCAGGAAGGGGCTTTCTGAAATGGAGGAGTCTTGAGCTGAACAGGCTGCAATTTTGGTTCTGTCTCCCAGTATAACCAGCTCAACATAGAGATTATTTAGATGGTCCAGTCTCACCCATAATTACAGCTGATACAAGATCTCACACAGAGTATGAAATGCATTAGCCTGACTGACAGAAAACTAAATAGTCTCCAGAGTATTTGCTTTTAAATGCACATGCCATTTTGTATTACAAATGAAACTTAATAGTAGTTTTTTTGTTCATCCTAATTTTTTAATGAAAGTACAAAAAACAAGTCTACCTGAAGATTGAACTACTAGCTGCTCTAATGCTGGAGATTACTTTACTTATAGTTAGAGTTAGTCTAAAAGCCATAAAAACTAATTTTCCATCTTTGGATTCTGTCACTATGTCATATAAGAGAAAGGGCAAACTCTCCCCTCACCTAGATGAAGATGTATGTGGCCTTTCCCCGTTGCTTTAATGATGGAAATTAAAAGCTGCCCCATTAGCTCAGATCATCAAGGCAGTGCTTTAATGGATTTAGCATGTCTGTGGGACCTTCACCTCACGAGAAGGGGAACACCTGAGAGTCACTGCCATTCCTGAGGCTGGCACTGCAAAACACAGGTGCTGTGAGAGATGCAGGAAGGGGTATGGCTCACAAGCACCAGCCTCTGGCAAGGCTGCCCCCAGCCCTCTGTGGTCTTTGCTCCCCTCCAGCCCAGAAGTCTATCTGCATTCACAGGTCACTCAACCTGATTTGGAGAACACAGGAAACGTTCATTTTAACCCATTTCAACATGGGTTTGATTCAGGCTGTTCCTTTATAAATCCTTCTTTTCTCTCTCCTTTCCCTCTTATCTTGCTACCTGCCCTACTGGGACTACTTTGATGCAGGAGAATTGGCTGGATAACACATTTTGTGAGCAAAGTGAGGACTGAAGCCATTTTGTCCCAGGCTACCTGCAAACCAGCAGCAGGCACAAGGGCAGTCACAAGGTCCTAGGTCACTGTCACGTACATTCTCCTCTGAATTGCCTGGCATAACTGGCAGGTTTGAGGAAAGGCACAGCTCCAGAAGCCTGGAGAGTCTGGTGGCAGAAACAGAGAATCAAAGGAAAGGCAGCTGAATGGAAAAGAATTCTCTTTTGTGAAGAAATTACAAACAAGGCAGGCACATTGGTATTCCTGTTTCAAGCAAAAAGAACCAGGAACAAAACTGAACCTTCCCATAGCGTGGACGAAGAATAAGAAGAGAAGCTGCTGGTGTGAGAGGAGGAAGGAAGGCAGACTGCTGGCCCAGGGGGTGAGGGCCACAGGTCATCCGTCCCAGGGAGGGGTCCACAGAGCCCTCCACTGCCCTCTCTTGTGAGGTGTGTTTTGACCTGCAGCTACAGGCTGGGCACGAGCTGGACCACTTCACACCAGCCCCATGTGCCCCACAGCTCCTGCCCTGCCCTTGGCACTGCCTGGATGCTCACAGGACATCCTGCTGCCAAGGCACAGGCAGGCAAATGGGATGCCTCCAGCATCAAAGAACTTCTGCTTTCAGAAACCCTCCTACAGCAAATTGATCATAAAACTCCAACTTGACTAATTGATTGATTGATAAATCGACATAGATATAAAAAAAAATATGCAATAATACAGATATAAATATTCATGTGGTATACGTATATTATATGTAAGATACATTAAACTTACACTAAATATATTTTACATCTATCAAAAAGAATACTCATCTTGAGATTATGTGACAAATTAACTGCTAATATTCAGCTGTTTGTACAGTAACCTGTAACTTGTTCACAGCAGTGGGGGTTTGCAAAGCTGCCCCAGTACACTGCATCCTGGCTGTGGTGGATGCAAGGAGGGAATTTCCTTCCCAAGAAGAAGCAATGCTGCTGGGATGAGGCACAGCAAGGTGCCCAGTAGTGTCAGAGACCTCACCTGTCCCTCAGAAATGAAGTATGAAGGGCACAGTCACAGGACAAAGCAATGTCAGGGGTTGGGGGACTTGCAGCAGCAGGCTTTTCAATGAATAGGGTAGGAGTAGGTGGTGTTAGAGAATCTGCTACCTTCCCACAAAAAAAAAAAAATAACCTTATAGGACTAAATTTAAATAGTTTAAGAGAGATGGTGTGGTTTCACTCATGCAGCTAATTAAAGGTTACCTCACTTAAAGGAAAAATAATAGTGTAATATTTAGAGCAATAAAAATGATGAGTGATTTGTTTCCAAATTGTGCCAAAGACAAACAATCCACAGTGCCAGAAAAGTTTTTCCCCTGCTCCTCTGGGGAATGAGGACTGCAGGCAACCAGCTGCCTCCTGCCCAGGGGGCTGATGCTGGCCAGAAGCAATTAAACACTCGATTGTAATTGGGCCTCGGTGAAGATACCTCTCTAATCAGTCATCAGCTGTACTGTGGCTGTCAAAGCAGCTTGATGTTCTTCACTTAGCCTTCCTCTCCATTTATTTGTGGCACATTTGTATGTGTTTACTTTTATTTTGAGTGGAAGCTAGTGCCAGGGCTACTACCTGCAGCTTTTTCAGCTGCTGTCCCTTTCCCAGGTCTGTTCTGTGCTCCTGGCTAGAGAGTGGAGGGAAGGTCCTGCAGAATGGGACCCTGAAGTCGACAGCATGATTGGCATGATGCACATGGCAATGCCTTTCTTTTCCTGCTCTCTTTTCCTGTCACGTGTGCCTCTTGGCACTGGCACAGGGGAGGAGGGTGCTTGCCTTCCCTGACCAGCAGCTCTGCCAAGGAGGCCTGGAAGGTCTTAATTCCCAGAAACTTGGAGTGGAACCACATCCTTTTCCTCCTTCCTCTTGTCTCAGGATGTTTTCAGTCCCTTCTGTGACTGTGGCTGTGCCAGAGAGGAAGCACTGGAGAGCTGAAACACCCCAACACAGGTTAGCCAAACTCTTCTGAGCAGCATTATAGACTGGCCGAGATAAATACAGGTCCCCAGACCACACACTGAAGTCAGCATTTTTTAACGTATATTTGTGCAGGTTACAGAAACCAGATGTATTCACAGGCTCACAGGACAGCTGAGGATGGAAGGCACCTGCAGATGCCATCCCATCCAACTCCCCTGCTCAAGCAGTGTCAGCTAGAGCCAGCTGCCCAGGACCACATCCACTTGTGTTTCAAGTATTTCCATGGATGGAGACATCACAGTCTGTTTCAGCAACCTATTCCAGCATTAGATTGCCTCCACAGTAAAAAATCGTTTTTCTTATGTTTAAGGTGAGTTTCCTGTATTTCAGTGTGTGCTTGTCCTGTCACTGCATACCATTGAAATGAGCCTGGCTCCCTACCATCAGGTATTTGTATATTTTTATGTGGTTTTCTTAATACCCTATGTGTTTAAAGGAAAAATGAAAGCAGACTTCTGTAACTGAAGCAAGCATTGAGCCAAATAACACATAAAGAAAGAGAGGCAAACTGCCAGGAAAGCAAAAGTGGAATGCAAAGCTACATGGTAAAACGCGTAGTAAGCTTGTCTGTCTGCATACAAGAGCATCAAGATTTGTTGTCAGATGCTACCAAACTTACTCAGATCACATATTTGCATATGTCCTAAAGTGTGTGTTTCAGTCAGTGTGGAAAAGGGCTTTCACTAGTCTGACACCACCTTAATCCCCCACTACATTCCAAAATATTGCACTGCTGCAAAACACATCTGTAACTTCAAAACGAGGAGGTGTTAGAGGCTTTCAGATGGGGCAGAGAGGAGCAGCCTCACCGCGGCTGCACAGCCCCCTGCTCGTGGCCCTTCCACGGCAGCATCGGTTCCAAACACCCTCCTGGCTACGGCCACTGTGCTCCTGCTGGACAGAGCCTGGTGATGCATAAGCAGCAGCAAACAGCCTCCTGCAGTGGGAAATGTTGGACAGCCCTCAGCACAAGCACACATTTACCCACATCCTACCATGTCCATTAATGCAGGTAATGTTACTGCAATTAAAACCCGTGCATTTTCCAAGAAACCACAGTTAACCCAACTGTTTAGAATAGCATATCACAATAATATCTATGTGGTAAGTGCTGGTGAATAACAATGTTTTTAATGGTAAGTACTTCATGTAACATTCTATTTTGAAGGGCTTTGTACATTAAGGAGTTTTTCTTCTGAATGCTTCCATTTAATTTCTTAGTTTTCATTTAATTCAATGTGAAGTAGTAGTATGCACAAGCCAGAGTCACGTGCTTTTATTATCCTCTGGGTAAAGGATTACAGTAAAATAAACACAAAATCTCACTGAAGGACATTTGGAATTTTTTGGACCTTTTTTGAACCCACCTTCGTAGCTACATCCACCACATTACCACTTGATGAACTTCTGATGTATTTACCGTCAGCAAAAGGACATTTCTGTAGGATACAGCAGCACCAAGTGAGACCAGCCCTTCTGGGTAGTGGACACTGCTGGACGGCACCATGCTCTGAGTCTCAGACTTCTCCTCTCTGTGTTTCTTTATGCCTTATTGAAGCCTAAACTGTCATCAGTTGAAAAGGCTATTTGGAAATTTCAGCTGCAAAACCTCATACACTTACCTCTCTAATCTAATATGTCCATGTATACTTTGGATGACGGAGAGAAATAATGTAATCTATAAAACAAAACGAAACTCCCGAGGAGACTGAGGTTATGGTGGCTCTGATTTTTGTGGTCATCCATTACTTGTTTTACATTTAGGGGAAAAGGGCTTTACAGACAATTTCTTGTTTATTGGTAACATATAAAAGAAAAATATTTGAAGGTGAGCCTAATCACAGAGGCTTCGGGTTGCTGCTTTATACAGAGGTAAAACCCCTTCAGCTGGCAGGGTACTGAGCAGGAGGGCAAATATCCACCATGTGCAGGAGGCCTTAAAAGCACCATGGATAATAAATGCCAGTCAAGCAGGTATTTTTTTTAAGAAGTGTAAAATAATTATTCTGCCTAAAGCTTTGTATTTCCCAAAAAGTTTACAAGGAAGAGATGGAAACTAAGATTTCTACTGTTATGTCCCACTTTCTTACAGGCTCTCTTTTTTTGGTTATAGATAAAACAATTCATTCTTCTAGGAATGCAATTTCTGCCTCTTTATGAGCATGCAAAATGGCTTTATTATAATAAGACATTATTCTGTTTGTATCATTTATTGACATCTCTGAAGTCTTTTAAGAACTATGGATGAAAGGTGCTATGCAAGTGCCAAGTACATCATAAATTATTAAATATATCTTCAAAATCTGCTTGCTCAGTCTGCATTTCATCTGCTGATGCCAGATTTCAGAATAAGCTATACAAAAGGCCTTTATGAAACTTTGCCCTCCTCAGCATCCTGCCTGTGCTGTGCAGGATCAGGCAGAATCAGAATGAATCCGAATATATGCTGTTTTCTGCAAGGAACTGCACACTTCCTGGGAAACCTGACACCACTCTGTATCTGAGAAACTTTTCGGAGAGGGAGAGGGAGAGGGAGAGGAGTTGATTATCTGCAATTACTCCATTTGACTCTGTGTCTCTCTGAGTGTCCCTGCAAGGCAGGGCTCCTGAAGGCAGTGAGGTTAAAAGCAGGCACCAGCCATGTGCAGCCGTGCCCTGCTGCTCTAAACAGTCATGCCTGGGTAATGCAAATTATGATGCTGCTGCTGGGCATTTAAGATCTATACGAACAAGCTGTCAGTCCAAGATCTAAAACTTATTCAGTTATTCAAACTAATTCAATTTCATCACCCAGCTCTGACACCCCCGGCGCTTGCTGCAGACCATTTTAATGGGAAGTGATATGTAAGTGCAAACACCTGGGAGGCAGACGGCAGGGGGATTTTTCTGATACAACAGTCATCACCACGGTTGTTAACAGCAGTGGCATTTATGTGATCCTAATTATGCTGTAAGTATGAGACAGACAAGGAAGGCTCACACTGCTCTTCCTGCACTGCTCTCACACCGTCTGCAGGCTCCTGGTGCACCTGTGCAAGTGCCCACAGCTCGCATGTCCCCCACTGCCCTCCACGTCCTGCACGACCATCGCAGTCGGCTCTGCTGCCTCACTCACCCTGTCCACAGGCAACACAGTTCCTGTCTCGATTGTCCCTGGTCAGGCTGACATAAGAATTGTTCAAGCCTCCAGCATCTCCTAGGTCAGACCAAGATACCAAAGAGTACCCAGAAAGAAATGGAGAACGAGAAACAAGAAAGCGGCAGAAGCAGTGAAATTCTGCCTGCTAGCTGGCCTCCAAACACTGCACAGGCCATTGTGACTTTTAGCAGACTTGATACAACCACTTGCCATATTTATATTCACATATCTTTCTGAGAGTCTTAAGAGCATGGAAAGAAGTCTTGCCTTGAGACCAAGTTCTGGTTTATGCTAAGATAACATTTATTCCCATCTTTAAGGTCCTTCCAACCCAAGCCACTCTACCACTCAATGATTTGCAAACACCAGTAAATTCTAGACACAGATGTTTTGGTTCCAAAACAATATTACATTAATTGTGCATAAAAATAAATTACAAACTGGATCTCAGGTAGATCCTAAAGCGTGCTTAATAACGAGGCTAGATCTAGCAGGGTTCTCACAGGACTGAGTCTTGGGCCAACTTTATTCAATGTGTTTGCAATCAATATTCCAAAAGATGATATAAAATCTTCAACAAGACATCTGAAGATGCTGTACTGGTCACCCAGCACTGAACAGTGAGCAGGACAGGCTTGTGGCTGCCAAATGAGCTGAGCTGAACGCCACATCTCAGTGATTTTTTGGGTTTGCAGGAACCTACCACTAGCTGGGTAATTCAGGTGGGATGCAGGGAAAGGTTGGCTCCCACAAGACATACGGGCTCAGTCTGCACCTCGCTTGAAGGGAAGTAGCGAGAGTCGTGTCTCTGTAGAAAAACGCAGTGTTGCTGGTCCTGGTCAGGGCATGCAGAAGAGGAAGTGGGGTGGCTTTTGACCTTGTTGAAGGATTCAATCCAGCTACCAGGGATGTCACGGCAGTGTCCCAACACCTCTGCACCATGCAAGGCCTGGGCTGCATGCTACGTGGCTGCTGGGATGTGGCCTTTGGAGTGTGAGGTGGCTCAGCCTCCCCGGCACCTTCCTTCATCTGCAGGATCAGCAGGGAGACCACCAGACAACTTAATGGTCTGTGATTTACCAGGGGCCACGCTGAGATCACTTAATGATCCAGAATTAAAATGTGCAGGGCTCTGCTGAGATGCTGTAGCTTATATCAAAGCTGCACCCACCAAGGTCAAAAATCCAAGGAGGTGGAAGGCAAAACAGAGATGAAGTGACTTAATTCAGGTTTTATATTCCATTAGCAGCCAAGTCAAAAGCAGCACCTGCTTTCCCTGCCCCCAGCCTTGCCCCCAAGCTGAGTCTTTGCAGCCGTGACACCAAACAGAAAACCAGCTTTTAATGAAGTTTACACAATCAAGTTGGTTTTTTAAAATACAATGGTAGCTTTCAGCAACTTGTAAAGCAATCCTTCATTTGCAAGTCACAATTACCTTTGTCATTAAAAGGTTTGTTGGTGATATTTTTTTTATTATGATTTATTTATGGAAAACATTACATCTGAAGCTTCTTCAACCATACAGGCTAATTGTGTCAGCCCATGTAAAACAAGGCAGAGACTCAGCCTTCTTCTTTGGACAGGAGGGCTCCTCAAAAACCAGAAAGCTGCAGCTCCAGTCCCCAGCTGTGGCAGCAGTGCCTGCCAAAAGGGCTGGGAGTGTACCAGATCATTTCAGACCCAAAGGAACCATGTTATCCATGTTCCCCCTTCCCAAAACATGCATCTGAAAGAAAAAGAAAAAAATATCATCCTTTAAAAGGCATTTTTGACAGCACTGATAAACAGGTCAACCTTGGACTAGTTTAATCACAAGAAAAAAAGGCAATAATGGCACAGTGATGCAAACACCAGTTTGCTCTGCTATCATCACACAGAAAAAAGTTTCCTCCACAGTAAACAATGCCAAGAGGATCCCAGAGTGGGACAGATGTGTCCTTCTGACACACCAAACATTTTGTGGGGTGCACAAGCAATCATATATATCAGAACAGTAGGCAAAAGTGCTCTTGACTTTATCTTGTAACATGTACGAGTACAAAGAGTGATCATGGTCAAAAGAATAAATACTGCAGATCCCTCAACAGGAATTTTCCTGATGAAAAATTGCTTTATTTTGGCATTTGTTGTGCATCTCAAATAAACCAGTTATCAGAACAGAAAAAATATTCCTACTTGCTCTCAAATCAGCAGTATTTTCACTTACCATTAACATCTTGCAGATGTGCAAAAAGAAAAAAAAAAGAGCTATAAACATGACCATGGGCCTTTTTCCTTTTACTTTTCAGAGGTAAAACCCATAAATATCTAAAATATTCTTTTATTCCTTTTCCAGACTCACTGAAAGCAGTATAATCATGTCAATTTTGATATAATTTTCTCACATTAAAGGACTTTGTTTGCTTAGGTCTTTTTGAATGATTGTGTTCATGCTGTGCTGGTTGTGGCTGGGATAGAGGTAATTTTCTCCACAAGTGGCTGGTGTGGGGCTGTGTTTTGGATTTGTGCTGAGCACAGGGTTGATAACACAGAGATGTTTTTGTTACTGCTGAGCAGGGCTCACACAGAGCCAAGGCCTTTTCTGCTGTCTGTGCTGCCACCCTGGTGAGGGGGCTGTTTGTGCATGGGAGGCTGGGAGGAGGCACAGCCGGGACAGGTGACCCCAGTTGGCCAAAGGGATATTCCAGACCATGTGACATCATGCTCAGTGCTTAAAGTTGGGGGAAGGAGGAGGAAGGGGGAGAACATTTGAAGTGATGGTGTTTGTCTTCCCCAGGCACCATTACATGTGATGGGGCCCTGCTCTCCTGGAGGTGGCTGAACACCTGCCTGGCATGGGGATCAGTGAATTAATTCCTTGTTTTGCTTTGGTTTTGTGTGCAGCTTTTGTTTTCCCTATTAAACTGCTTTTTATCTCAACCCACGAGTTTTCTAAGCTTTTAGCCTTCTGATTCTCTGCCTGATCCTGCTGGTGGGGGAGTGAATGAGCAGCTGTGTGAGGCGTGGCTGCTGGCTGGGGTTAAACCTCAACACACGTAGTAGGAAGAATAAGCATCACCGAATAATTTTCCTATTATTACTCAACATTTAAATTGCAGTAGCAACCCGCTACAGGCCTGAAGGACCTTATAACACAAACCTCAGCCCTTAAGAAATGCAAAGCATACAAACCATGGGTGGTTTCTAGCACATGAACCCTGGGGGAATGCCACAGTGAAGTGGAGGCTACACAGGCAGAGGAGGATGGGGCCCTAGCAGTCTCCTAGCTGGTTCCTTTTTTCTTTCCCATGCCTTTGCACATTGGGAGCAAATACCTATAACCTGATTATTCTGGGGACAGATATAAGGGAGAAAAGACACTGTGGCTTTTTGCCCCCAGCCAGCCCGCAGAGACAGCCTTGAATTTAGACAGAATGCTATGCACTGGTGCAAGGCAAATTAAGCACAGGAGGACCAATTTTCAAACAATAGTGTCTCTTTATCAGCACGTCTATAGCTGAGGAGGAAAATCCAAGGTTTGGGTTTTAGGCTGCTTTGGGGAAGGAACGGAAAACACAAGTTGTGAACACATCTGGTTTTGCCTGCTCTCTCAGTACAGGAGGAATATGGGTAGGGATAGCTGGTAACAGCCAAGCTCCACTTTAAATGGCAGCAGGTCACGCTCACACGATACTCTACGGAGAGGGCAAGGTCTGGCTCTAGCTGTAAATGGGGAAAGCAGCATGTGGGAAGCAATTCAATTGACAGGCAAGGACCCGAAAGGTCACGTAATAGGGTTCAAAGTCTGTTTAACCACGCACAGCCGAGCTGGGAAAGAGCCCAATAAAGCACGGGGTAGGTGAGGCGCAGCTTTCTGCATCGAATCGCCCTGCGTGGGCTAACTTGGCGGAAAAGCAGAGCCCTCCCCGCGGCAGCCGGGGTGTCGGTGGGTGCCCCCCGCGCTGCCCCCACCGTCACTCGGCAGGCACGCGTGGGCTCCCCACGCACCCCACATCCCCCACCTCCATCCCGCGGGCCGGCGGGAGGGAGAGGGCCGGCACAGCGGTGGCCAGAGCGACAGGAAAACCTGGGGATTTACGCGGTCCTTGCAAGCAGATCGCTCATCCCCGGAGGGGCTGAGCGCACCTCGCTGTGTGCGTTCCGCCACCCGCCCGGGCAGCCCCGCAGCTCTCCTCGCAGGAGGGAAACACTTTGTGTGGCTGCTCACCGACGCCAGGGATACCAGAAGCATCCCTGAGGGGTGGCAGGGGGGCTACCAAGGAGCCGGGCTCATGAGGAGGCTCATCATCTGTCTTTCGGGGTGTCTTGGTAAGGAGAAAAGAATCCTAGTGTGAGGAGGAAAAACAGAGCAGAAGATGGCCAGGAAGAGGATGTCTAAACACACGTGGTGGCAGCGCTCAAAGCCCCATGGCATCAGCAGTGGCCCCTACAAAGTGCCAGGATACCATCCTCTCCCTGTCCTTGGGAACCCAAGAACGGAGCACAGGTCAAGAGAAAACTGCCGTGCCTGAATCCCACCAGACTACCTCAGCAGCCCTGCTGGCTGGGAAGTTACAAGGCATTTTTCATCCATTTGGAGGGATTCTTTAGAGCGTAGAATACCTGAGGGACTCCAGGCTTGGGAGAACAGAAAGCATTTGTCTAAGCTTATTTCAGGGAAAATAATACATTTCCTGCACAGTTAAATGTGAATACAGAAGCTTTTAACCTATAAAAGCACACAAGCAAACCACACAACAAGAGCATTTCAAAGATTTCTCATTTACTTAGAAGCAGAAAGACATGACAGCAAAAACCTAGGGGAGGGAGAGCTCTAAAAAGGGACATTTTAAATAAAGTCTAACCTAGTCCTGAAATACTTCAGCCCACATTCGGCTAAAAGTTCAAGAAAGAAAAAAGCACTAATTCCTTTGAAAACTTCCATGAAACAACCCTACTTGTATTCACAAATATCTTGAATTAGCTCTTTGTTAAATTGAGAGAGTCTTTCCTGTTAGACCAATATTATGCGTCAGAGAGGAATTATCCACCCTTTTGTTTTATAAAGAAGGCTATTTGCCAAATGCTGTTCCATTTAACAGGCTTAATTTTATTTCATCATATGATTTTATTTGTCTTTTAAGATTGGTTCAAATAAACCTCAGGTAACCTAGATATTTTTTTAAAAAATAGAATAGTCATTATTTGAACTGTAGAAATTAATTTCTTTGGTCTTCTGCAGTTCCATATATGGTTCAAGACTCATGTGCATGATTTATGTGCATGCATATCTGCTTCTAACACTGGCTTGAGTGTTCCCCTGTCTTTGCAACTTGAGCTGCTGCAGTCAGTCACCTGATAAGCTGTTAGAAACCAGAGCAAAGTGGCCAGGGTGAGCAATGTTCTTTTGCAGACCACTCCCACCAATGAGACTGCACCTTGGAGGAAGGAGAGACTCAGCAGGGGAAGGTTTTCTGCCCTACATTACACCTCTTTTATATCCTGCTCTGCACTGAAGTCTCTTCTGCTCCTTCCCCTGGATGGATGGCGTTGTGGGATGACTGATTGCAACCTGGCTACAGCCCAGGAATCCAGGCAGTTTTGATCCTCTGTAGCCTGAAGGAGAAACCCTAGCAACTGGTAAAATCCTTCTGGAGCACAAGTTCCTTTATGAAGATTAAATACACTTACATGCCTGGTTGACTCCCCATCTCTTTTCAAATCTGAACTGAAAACATGTATTCTCACTCCCTCAGATATTATTTGTCATGCTTGACAACTGCATTGTTGGACAGTACAGAAATCTGTAATTGTAGTTTGCACATAAGATTATACATTAAATAAATTAGAAATATATAAGTCACCCTAGGGAACTGTACTAAAGATGAGCACATAAAATACAGTCCCAAACGTACCACGCTGCAAACTCTCCTGGGGTGGTCTTGATCCTTCTCAGGACCAACATCTTGGGCTCTGGAGCATATGTGGGCTTGGTGAGCACGTCACGGGGGTGCAAGAGGCTGGGCCCAGGTTTGAGAGGTAACACCAGCTATGACCTGTCTGCTGGTAGAAGGGCCATAATCTGGTTTTCCACCAGAAGGACACTGTTGGGACCATACTCCCCATTCATCCTTATGCAGGACTCACCACAGCTAAGCATGAACAGTGTGCTGTACAGTTGAAGAGCAGCTGAATTAGGCCTTCAGCAAGCACAGGAGGTGAAATATTAATAGGAAAAAAGGTGGTTTTTAATTAAAGAAAAAGGTGGAGTGGCTAAATATCCAGATACTCTGCTCCCTTAGGGTTATGCTACATGAATATTCCAGTCTCATAGTAAGTCAGGAGCTACGTCTATGAAACTTCTATAAACATTAATTATATGCCAGGAACCATATCTTCACACTTCAGCCTACAGAAGTTCAGATTCATGCAACCCTCTGATACCCAGCAACAGCTTCCAATAGCCTAACATTAGATAATTAAAGGGTTTCTCTCCTTGTGATACCCAGTCACTTCATGATCCTTTTAACAGACTAACTCATAACAACAGCTTTTGAGTCAGGGAGATGCTGCCCCATTACAGGGCCAGGGGACAGAGCCAGGAAGAGACTGAAAAGCAGGGTGGTGGGGGCAGGGGGGGGAGCTGGAGGGAGGACACAGCCAAAACCTGCCACCAAGTTTTCCAGCGGATGACAAAACCTGCTGAGCTCGCAGAGGCTGGCGGGGCCCAGCAGGATGTGCTGCCCCGAGTGTGCATTAGCTAATTCAGACAGCGTAACTTGGCACACCTCTGCTGCCTTCAGCAGCGCTCCGTCAGCCTACACCCACTGAGCCTCTTGGACCTGAGTCTAAAAAGTATATATTTCACCCACCTTTGATAGTCCTGGTAACAAAATACTGTAAAGTGCATTGCTGGAACCAAATCTGCCCCAGCAGGACACCGGAGTGGAAAACCTAAGATTTCGTTCTGTCTCTCTGATAACTACTCTCACTCACAAACACGGTAACATATACCAGCAAATGCTTTTTGCGTACCCATGCATTTCTCTGAAGGACAGAAACGTTTTGCAATTCATTTCTATTGCTACTATTCATTATGCTGCTCAATTACATTAAGTGCCCTAATTATTTATTTACAAAGGGTTAGTAACGCTGTACTTTTTACCTGACCTATATACTAAGCCTGGAGGCAACAAACACTTTTCTGCATTCGTCTCTTGCTAGAAGCAGCTTTCAATAGCCCTTTGTTTCCCACAAAGCATCAGGTCGGCAGAGTTTTAGAGGGAAGATTGACTTTCAGTTGACAATGAGCCCAGAGCCGGGGAGGCCTAGTGCTTTCCTGCACTGATCTCACTGTGGTCTGTACATTTCTGCCGGTGAAGACAGAGGAAACCCTGGCCCGTGCTCCCAGTAATGGCATGCGTAGACTGGGGAATGTGACCTCCTCAAGGTATCCACAGAGGACAATAGGCTGTGAGGGGTGCTGTGTGCCAGGGCCACCTCCAGCTGATGGCACCAGCCCTGGGGTGCTGGAGGCCCCACCAGCCCTGTGACCTGGCAGCCGGCCCCACAGCCTCCCCTGTCCTCCTCTGGTTCTGTGGTTCTTCTGTTCCCTGTACAGTTTACAGAATCACAGAACGGGTAAGGTTGGAAGGGAGCACAGCAGGTCATCCGGTCCAACCTCCCTGCTTGAGCAGGACCATCCCAGAGCACGTGGCACAGCATTGTGTCCAGGCAGTTCTTCGGTATCTCCAGTGAGGGAGACTCCACAGCCTCTCTGGGCAACCGGTTCCAGTGTGTCGTCACTTGCGCAGTAAATTCTTCCTCGTATTCAGCTGGAACTCCCTGTGCATCAGTTTCTGCCCCTTGCCTCTTGTCCTACTGCTGGGCACAACTGAGCAGAGCCTGATCCAGCCTCATGGCACCCTCCCTGCAGATACTTGGAGACATTGATGGGGTCCCCTCTCAGTTTTCTCATCTTGAGGCTGAACAGGCTCAACTCTCTCAGCCTTTCCTGGTGAGAGAGGTACTCTAGAGCTTTGACCAACATAGCAGCTCTCTGCTGGACCTGCTCCAGGATCTCCATGTCTCTCTTGGCAGCAATCAAACATTTCTTGCCTGTCCAGAGCATCAAGTGCAAACAACCCCTTTACCACAATTTGTTTTGGATTCAAGGTTACCCTGTCTCCAGCTGGAATTTTCTTCTCTGGCTAAAGAAGCACAGTTTGTCCAAATTTTTTTTGTGTTTTCTAGTCTACCGTACTACTCCCACTGTTCTCTTGGCTCTAATCAAGTAAAGTACTCTCTTTTTGAAATGCAGTGTCCAAAATTGGACCCAGTAGTTCGAGGAACGTTTTTTCTGTGTGAAGCAGAAAATGTGTATCTTGTCTTCTTGCCACCTCACAGTCTCGTTCGTGTGCTGTAGGCAGGTGGGCTGTCACTTAATATTGAGTCTGTGTACTGCTGTCTATTTCCATTTAAATCTTTATTTTCACCCGCTGTTGTTAGTGCAGCTGGTTTATTCTGTACCTGTTATACCTTAGATTCCCCCCAATTGAGTTATATCCTATTTTTTTTTTTTTGGTCCATATCTCTACTGTCAACATTATGTGGAATGTTAATCCAGACTTTCAACCTCCTTGCAGCAGCACTGATAAGCATGATCCCTACTCCAATATTCAGGTAATCAGTGAATTACTGAATAATCTTAGTGCTCAGAGCTGCTGAAAGGTTGGCTTGACAGATGTGAGGCTGCTGCTGCTCTCTGTCCCCAGATCCACCCAGCAGCAAGGCTGAGCTGCTATTCCCAACACACAGAGAGTGCTCATCCAAATGGGAAGCATGCATATGGCCTGACTGTGCTTCTACTGTCCCTCCCGTAAGGGGCCTTAGGCAGCCTCTGCTGTAGCTGGCCCTGGATCCCCAGCCTCCCCAGCTGCCTTACAAGCCCCAGCCCTCCTCCAGCTCCAGGTGTTCAGGGCTTCTCATGCACAAACACACACAAACACACACAAAGTCCTCCAGGAAAACTGCACACAGTGTGTCCTTCCCAGGTGCCAGGATCCTAGTTGGGCAGGTGACCTCTTGACCACAGCCTGACTCCCACAGCTGGCACTGAAGGCACACACATGCACGTGAGTGCAGAAGAGTCAATCACTGTGAAAAGTGCACTTGCCATTCCCGTTCACGTACATCTGTCCCCTTTTGTCCCTTATCCCCTATTTTCCCAGACTTGCTCCTTCTCAATCATCCTTGATCCTTCTTCCCCCATCATAGGGCCTGCCCATCCTCACAGCCACCCCATGAACATCCCAGAGTAAGTGTTGTACACTCTCTAGGTGCCATTTCCCTGCATTCCATCAGCTCCAGGCAGTGACCCCTAAAGGCTGTTGAGTGCTGCAGGGATCCTCTCCCACCTACCCCACAGGGTCTCACCTTGTGCCCTGGGTCCATCACCTGTTTTTACAACTATCATTTCATACACTCCACGGCAGACCACGATTTTAGCTTGCCAATGACAACTGCTAGGTGCAACAGCAGGTAACATATGCACTGAGAGATTCTTCCGAAAGGAAAATGATACAGATACTTTCCTCAGATCAAACCATGAGAACTGCTCTGCCAAAGCCAGTGCAGTTTTGACCCTTGCCTCATGATAAACAAACTCTGTTCATCAGCTGCTCATATGGTGACTGGAGCCTCATGTGGGCCCGCACACATCCCCAGGGACAGACAAATAAGAGGGCAGATATTCCTACAGCAAGGGTCTCCTGTGCATCTACAGGAGTTGGTGCAAGGCACAGGCATAACATCCAGACACAAACTGCGATTCCTGCCAGGCTTGGTTTTTCTGAGGCTGTCAACCCAGGAAACTCACTGTTTCTGCCTTGGGGAGAGCTCCTGTGGTCAAGCAATGCCATGACAGGGTATGGATGCTCACACACACACGTGGGGATCTAGCAAAGCCTTCCTAGATACCACACTCAGGGAGAGACACTCCTCCCTCTGAAAATGAAAGCTGATAATGTGAAGGGGAGTGAACAAAAGCCACAGAGAGGGGAGATGGACACTTGCTGCTGCATCACATTATGGATTTGGCAGCACTTTGCTGGAAGAGAGCTCACTGTCCAATTACTTTCACACCATCCTTAAATCAAGCTGCATGAATAGAGGGACATTTAATCACAACCTTCAGAATAGATGGAATAGTTTATTCTTTTGAAGACATAAGTAAAGAAACAAAGGAAAACAATGCTTAAGATCCAGCTAGTAAAAATATGGAAGATCTCTGTGTTTCTCCCTCTCTTCTGGCCTTTCTCCAGAGCTGGCTGGAGAGCACCCAAGCCTGGTAAAACACAGGAACCCCTATAGTCAATCTCTTCCAAGGGAGTCTAACCTTCCCTTTGATACAACTGCGCCTCTTTTCCTCCTCCCTGTGATGTGTTCCTGAGGTAATCCTGCCACCCTCTAATCAAAACAAACATTTTTCAGCTCCTCAGAGGAACAAACAAGGTTTTCCAAGGCCAAACATTGTCTTGTGGACTTGGTCAGTTAATCAGCTACTCATTTAGTTAAAGAGGAGGGCATATCCTGACCCCCAAAGCATCCACCTCTCCAAATGCAGTGCCTGTCCCCACTTGCACCTAAAATTTGAAACTAGTCCATACGTCCACTGATGCACTCAAACTTCAGTATCCATGTGGGACAGACACACATAGGCCAGTGCTGGCTTGTAGCTAGCCACAGGGGCTGTCAGCCACTCAAAGGTAAGTGAGAGCTTACCTTCCCACGGCAGCTTTCTCTGCAACACAGCACAAACATGCACAAGGCTCAAAGAGGTGGAAAGTCCCTTTCTTGCTGCTTCGCTGGGTAAAACTTGGAGGACAGAGCCAAAATTGCTGGAGGGGAGCAACTAGAGGCAGCAGGAAAATCATCCTCACACACGCTGAGAGAGCGCTGGCTGTAGTACTCACATCTCTGTAAATATTGCTCTAAACAGAAAGTCAGTTTACTTCCACAAGATTAGTCTGTTTTGATGTTATTACCCAGCATGTGGCAGGTGAACTGAGAGTACAGATCCTCCTGCAATGTGTTTATAACACTCTCCAGAACAATAGCACATGTTATTGGGATGGTAGAAGTGAGAGTGTGGAAAAAAATGGCATGAAGTGTGACACCTAAAAATCACAAAAATATTAAGATATGTTAGAAACTACAGTGCTAATTTTAACATAAATTTACTGAAACTGCCATTATTTCATTATGTGGTTTTGTGCTGCAAAGAGGATTTGATTGGCAAAAGAATTACTTAGGTGATATATTTACGCCCTGTAAACAGAGTGAAGCAAATCAAGACCTATCCAAAGGGTAACACATTTAAATTAAAAGACACCTTCTTCACAATCCATCCATGCATACCAAAGTGAACATCACCAGCGAGCAAAATCCTTTAAACTGCATACATTTTACTTGCTGAAAATAAATCCATGCTAATGGGCACAATGGCATACACCTAATGTATCACGTAACCAGCTTAGTATAAAAATAAGTATCAACAGAATTCTAATTCATACATGATGCTACAGAAAATGCTAATTTGAGAAATGTCTGATACCAGATTACAACCTACTTAAAGGGTTTTTGCTTCAGCATGCACTAGAGATGTGGAAAATTCAGAGCAAACTGACAACACCTTTGATTTATTTTTCAGAAATCTCTAGAGCTCTCTCAGCTTTTTACAATTAATTCCAAATTCAGAAAGAGATTAACATGGTGCGTGAGGAATGAATTGGATTCCATCTCTTACTACCATGTGACAGGAGAGAGACTATTTCATACATCCGTTTGAGGTATTCCAGTTTCATTCCTCTCTTGTGACAGGGGAGCACAGAAAAAGTATCGTGGGGTGGTGGGTTGTCTTGTTTTATACCACCAGCAAAGTGAAGAAGAAATTAGAAATATTTTTGCCTTCTCATCATCAACAGCAACAGCTTAAGGAAAAGAGGAGCAACTCCTCCAAAAGCTCTGTACACCATTACTCCATCATGTTGGTAGGCTCACATATGCACAGTTTCAGAGCTCACTCATGCTTCATGAAACACTCTTCCATCCTTGAATAATTTAGAAAAAATACATAGACACACTTGATTTTCTCTGTAATTATTCAGTTCTGATGTTATCCCTTCCGGAAATCTCAAAAATGTTGGCAATGCATACTGGGAGTTAAGGTGATGCAGAAATATTTAAATAAAGGAATTGGCCCAAAGAAGTCACTCATACTTTCTTTATACAAATTGCCTGCATCCTTTGTGGGTGGACAACACCCTGGATATGTATAATAAAGCAGCCAACAGATTTAGCTGGCCTGACTGGCACTGAGATGGCAAATCACTGCAGGTCTTGACAGTATAACAGAGGTCATTAAGAAATGGAAGAAACAGAAAGAAAACTATTTTCCAGCCTGTCCACCATAAGCAACCACTTTCCTCAGAGCAGGCAGGTAGCTCAGCCCTTCCCACTCTCATTTTACACTGGGGAAACAGACCACAAGCACAGCAGTGAGAATTTCCAGGTTGCTGGAGCACTGGGATTTTCCTTAGGACAAGCTGGCCAACAAGGAAGTGCAGGGCATTGCTTCTGTCTCTCTTGAGCCTCCTAAACTCTAATGTTACAGACTGTGCTTCAAGTACTGTGCTGCTGCTGTGGGAAGGATTGCTATTGATCGTCTCCAGCCTCACATGCAAAAATCCATATTATTATTTTGTTGGGTGTCTCCAGGGAGGAAAGTGGTACCCGGAGCAGATGGTAAAGGGGTAGCAGCTTTCTGAAAATCAGAGGTGACAGTTTTGCATGACTAAAATGCTTAGGGAGATTTTTAGCCTGCACCTCTCCCACAAGTGCAGATTATTCCAATAGCTGGACCGGAGTCTCACGGGCAAAGTGAACCCAGAGATCTGCAGGTGACAGCCTCTGCCTCCTGCCTGAATAGGGGAAACAAAGCAAGCCTGTGGCCTCCAACAGCTCTCTGCACTGAAATGATTTGAGGAAATTCCTCCCCTGGGGGCAATTGTGCACAATTAGCTTGGAATCTCTTGGATTTGTTCCAGTGGAATTGATTCCCAATAGGCCCCACCACTCACCAGTGCTGGGCAGTGCAGGCGGAGGGAGTCCTGCCAATAATGCATGTGCAGGGATCTCTCCACACACATTCATCCCCGTCCCTGCCCGTTCCTGCACAGACCTCGCTAAGAACTGTGTACATGTGAAATCAACTCTGCTGCAGGTTGAGCAGCACAAGGGATTGAAACACGTCCTTTCCACTCAAGGGCAGTGACCAATTGACATGGCCTGTTGGTCACCAGCTGCACCTGAAGGAGCCACTCAGTGCTGAACACCTCAACAAGAATGCTCTAAAACTCCTCTTGACCACCCTCCCCCCTACACTTCCTTGGAAGTCCCCTGTTTTCCCAGACAAACTCCATCCAGACTTGGCCGTGCTGTGGAATGATTCCTGGCCCTGCTCCACCCCCACCTCCTACGTGGACATCACCACTTCCCACCAGCTAAGATGGCTGAGGGTCGTTGGCACCTTCCTCCAGCTGACCAGCCTTGTCCCTGTCCCTATCCCTATCCTGGGCACTGCATCACCTGCAGCACTGCCCTGTGCCCCTCCACTTGGGAAACGCTGGACACAGAGTGGTCACTCTGCCCCCACCTCAGTTGTTGCACTCACTAATGACCACTTTTTTCCAGAAAACCGACTTTGGAAACATAATCCTGAAAAGGTGTCCCTCAGCAGCAGAAACGTGTCCCCTTTTGCTTTGCTGCCTAACCTGCTCATAAACCCTCCCACTTCACAAAGTGTGGAACTGTGACTGCAACCACTGGTGTCTGTCAAGATTATGTGATTACACTAACCACCTAATAAATGTATTTCTTTATGTAACAGCTAAGCAGATGCTTCACACCCCAGCAAGCATTCAGCAGAGAAGACGGTCTTAATATCAACACAGATTAAAACCAGAGCATCACAGAAAAACATCTCACAATTTGTGCAACTCAGCCAGTTTCAACAGAAATTACCTCTGGCCCATAAGATAAAGAGAATTTGTGAAATTAGTGCCAGAGACAAGGGAGAGGAGGCACAAAAAGAGAAAGAGGAACAAACACCAGTGCTGACTAAACTGGGCAGGAGAGCTGAGACAGAGTACAGATGTGTTTTCAAGGGCGCTGAGTGTGCTCCAGCAGCAGTCCTTGCCTTTTCCCACAACGAGCTGCTATCTGCAGGGAAAAACATAACACAACAAAGCAGGCATGAGTGTACAGCTCCTATTCAGTGCCAAAGCTGGTTATCAGCAACAAGGCCCCATATCCCACGGAGTACTTGTAAATTTACAGTCGGCTTTTTGTGATGTGCAGATAGGTTCATTGTGTGGTTATCTCTGTGGTAAAGACTGCCAGGGATTTGGGGGCTTTATGGTATTGACTAAGGCCATGAAAATAAAATAAAAATAAAGGGCCTGGGACTGAAAATATTAACCCTTTCTGAACCAGGGTGACCACTTTGTCTTCCTGAGTAGGTTCTGTTGCAGAAGAAAGATAACATGATCCATTAACAGGAACTAATTTACATAATGCAGTCAAAGGCCTAAGCTTGGGACACGGTGGGGACCTGGCTGCTTCCCACCCAGGATGGTGAGATGTATTAACACATGCCATTCGTGGTGGCTGTGCAATGAGCAGGATCAGTGCCACAGTGACCCAAACCTGCTGCAGATGTGGCTTCCCCACTCTCCGAGCATGCCAGTCCCTGTGCCTGAAAGCGCCAGAGGTAACACGTGAGAGACAGAAGAATTAAATGCTACAAAACTCATCGCCAAGACCCAGCGGTCCAGCAGAGACCTGCCACTTTCTCTGTTCCTCCCCCATCCAGGAGCACTGAGGGAGCAGCAGTGGGGTGAAGCTCTGAAGCCCCTACACCACGCCAGGACTGAGCAGTCCCTGAGCCAACCTCCCTTCTCCAGGGTGCCCGGCCACAGGCTGGGTCAGCTGCTCCCACCTCCACCTCACAGCACAGGGAGATGCTAAAATAGGACCGGGGGGAATTCGTGGAAGAGATGACATGCAAACAGAGACACCCCAGCATTATCTTCAGAATGGAAAATGGACTTTGCTTAGCTTCAGAAGGAGTGGTTGCATATAATATAGCAGGAAAAAGGAGAAAACACTGAAATACATTCATCCATCAAGCAAACCCCAGGCTATCAACAGCCTCTGGAAAATTAAAACATACACAGTTTTTTCCCCTCACAGAGTAGTAATTTTAATTAAATAGATAGATCATATCCTAATAAAAATATTTGTTACAATACAATGGAGAACATCACATGACGTGGACATCTGCAAATGGTATGATCCCACAGGCCTCCTCAGGAAGATACGCACCAAAGTTGAGGGAAGGTTGTAAAAACAGGCTCTTTGTAGAAACATTCCTTTATCTCCATATTCTTTCCTAGGGAAGAACTACAATTCAAAAGAGGAAAGCTTGAAGAAATCTACCTCAGTTATTAAGGAAGTTTTCTTTAATGCCTAGATTTGCATTTCATTTCAGCGTTTTCATACTACCAGCAGAAGTACTTTGATAATGCAATTTTGTGTTAGAGGAATGACAGCTCTCTCTGAAAACACCTCCCTGAGAAGCATCTGGACACTGGGAAAAAAAAAAAAGGTATTACAAAAAAGGGAGGGAAAAAAGTTATTTTCCTATTGATCTGAAGTTAATGATCTGCCACAGGGGTTTACAACTTTTCAGGTGCCTACAGTCACACACGGCAGCTCTACCTTTGTAAGTCTGGATACTTCATCAATTGGGAAAATGCTATCTGCCAGCCACAGGAAACGAATGTAAAATTTCTACAGAGCCATCCACGTACAAAACCTAGCTGCTAAACAAAATAAAAATGCTAGCAGGAGAAACCGAAGGGTCGGGTGAATTGGAAGAATGGCACCTCAGAACGACAAAGCGCTGCGCAGGGAAGGTGGGGTGAGGGCTGTGCTTTAGCACGTGGGAGCAGGGTGGTTTGGGCAGCGGGGCAGGGGCACCCACGGCTCGGTAACGGGCTGAGGGGACACCTACAGCCACGCCGACCCTGCCGAGCCCTCCAGCCTCCAAACAGGGAATGAACGCTTCCAGCTCCCACCAGGAAAATCTGGTGCAGGTACCTCTTTGGGGACTGTCTCCTTGCAAGCAAAAAACTATCAGTCCTGACAGTCCAGTGGAAGGTTTATGACTCATTTACAAACGTTTTCTGCTCTGAGGAAGGAAAACAGCACATAAAGGCCGACTTGCTAAAACAATCCTTATCAGTGGTGCAGAAAGTGATAAATACAGGCAAGTGGAATCTAACCACTCATGACTGGGACAAGCAAGACATTTTCCTACTCTTTTTTCAAATTTCCCAAGAAGGGACATTTGCCAGCAGGCCCCAGCTCCCTGAAAGGCAGCCTGCAGGGAGATGGAGCAGCCACAGCTTCCCCAGCTAGTGCCAGAATCAGTGCAGGTCTCCTGGGATCCCTCTCCAGCCTGTTCGCAGTTTGATCCCACTTAACTCAAGCAAGAATCAAAATATTTTGTTGCTAAACAGAAGATTGAAGGCTGTTATGCAAATCATTCTTATCCTAATGCTCAGGCAAATGACTGAATTAGAGCAATAGGATTAGATGCTAAATTGTCAATATGATTGCTCAACTTACAATATAGGAAAAAATAAAAGAAAAAAGCTGACAGTGGAGTTTTTGGTCTACCAGACAAACATTTCAAGGAATGACATCTTCTCTTTCTGTGGAAAATTCCCCTAGAGGAGGATAATGGACTAATTAAGGCAATTAAGGGTGAAGGCATCAGGAGCTTCTCTGCAAATCACAGGAAAAAAGTCAAGGCACCAAGTCCTCTGCTTCCCCGAGCCCACGTTGCCTGCAGCATGACAGGGGCCACACCCCGGCCTTCTCTCCCTGCTGGGTCCCATCTTCCCCCAGCTGGGTGGATGGAGCTGTCACCTCCTGTCTCACAAGGAGATGGCCAGCCCCAGGCTCCGCGCCACAGCAGAGGGGAGACAGTGCAGGGCTTCCCCCACCATCACGCAGGAGGCATCCGTGGCACTCCGGCCAAGGCCACAGTCCCAAAGCCCAGTGAGGAGCCCTCTCTCCCCCTTCTAGCCCTACAGAGGAAACAGCAACACTTTTCTGCGGTATTACAATCTCAGGACCATGAAACCTGTGCTTCTCCCCAGCTCACCATGTAGTTCTTTCTTTCCCTTTCTGTTCTCCCTGGCTGCAGAGCAAGCCCAGCCTGCTGTTTCACCTTCAATCAAAGAAAGATCAGTGGAAGTGAAGTGCCTGATTGCTAAAGTACAGTACAAGTAGCACTAAGCTCTGATATAGCAATTTCTGTCTGAGACAATTTAGCTTCTGATCTGTCAATGCAGTTAATTGCTAGCTATGCAGACATTTGTGGAGGAAAAAACAATCACAAGCAATTTCAGAAGTGAGATGTTTGATGCTTAATCTTGCACCTGTCCTAAGAACTGAAATGGGCTCTTCTTAGTCTGGATCATGTTGCACAGAGCTGCGGATCAGCCAAAGGCAGAACATTTCAAATGTCAAATAGATGCAAATCCACTGCTCTCCCACATGATAAAAAGAGAAAGTCACCATGATAAAAACAATAAGGTGTTCCACCCAATATATTCACATTAACAGCATTCTTCATGTCTTGAAAATGAAGCAATAAATCACATACAGAATAACTGGGAAAAGCAGCTACATTCATTGTTCATTTTGGTCTTTATTTTTTCTTCTTGTGGGCATTTCTAAGACAGCAGAGAGCCAAGTCCTACTTCTCTGCAGGGAAAAAAACCCATTATTTTCAGACAGGGAAGGGAGTAAGACAGGACACTTTTGAGTATACCTAATCAAGGTTCAAATACAAGCACATTAAACAAGTACTGGCAAAAGAATTCTCTGACTGGGAGCTGGTTAGGTATGTCTCAACCATAACTACCCAGCTACAGGCGTAAGCTGTGACAGACATCCTGCTACGCACAACCAACTTGTTTCTATTCTCCTGGGTGTAATAACTCATCTCGAACCCTTGAAAGCCTGGTAATTTGGGACTGCCTTGAGAAATGTCATACCAAAATCCCATTTAGCCCAAAAAACCAGAGCTATTTAAGCCTTGCAGTGAGGGTTTCGGAGGGGCGATGCGAAACAGGGCAAGTGCCTCTGCCTCGCTCCTGTGCTCCTGCCAGTCTGGGACGCGGCTGTGCCAGAAGGTGTAGCCATCCTGCCCGGTTTAACTTGTTCCCCACGGTCTTCTTCCTTCAGATTACTCGCCCCCCACCCCCCACTGGTACTCTGGCATCCCCAATACACAGAAGCAAAAGTGCAATTCTGCACCACAGGAAAAGGCACTTCTCTGCCTCCGCTCCAAAACCAGCAGCCAGCTTGCCCACTGAGCAGTGCTTGGATACTTTTAGCAAACATTCCACAATGACTCAAGCTGTCTTTCACTTTTTCCTGAGCTAAGAGATCATGATTTTATATAAGTAGTCGCTTTTCCCCAGACAGCCCTAACACAGAACTTCGTTTTAATGCAGTGGGCTATTTCAGCGGTTTTTCAGAGTCAAGACTAGTTTTGGTTATCCTGAATAATATTTCATCAGTTGTAAACATTGTCACTATTTGCTTGTATCACCTTCTGCAGGCCACTTAGGAAGATTCTGAACACCAGACTCGGGTCTTGTGTCTGTAGGTCCTCCTCCTGACGTGGTAGGTGCCCGTTTCTTCCAACCCTCCCTTTTCTGGGGTTTAGCCCATAAGTAACCTCTCCTGTTCCATAGTAAGTGTCATTTGCTATGAGCCCTTCTTGTTTCCCTAAGGCTGTGTTGAAAGCTACATAGCCTGAACAAGCACAATGTGCATGCTCATGATATCCTTCCAAGAGTTCTTGTGGATTTCAAGCCTGACCTTCCTCTCCACACCCGTGTTTCTTCTCAAACCTCCAATCAAATCTGACCACTATAAATGAAATCTTTGATGGACCATTATTTCTGAGGATCACTCCTGAAGCCCTGTTCAAAAGCTGGCATCATGTTCCCACTTGCATCCCTCTAAACCCAGAGCTGATAGTAGTGCCAGATTACACATAGTTAGCAATTCAGAAAATTCTTATTTGTGGTGTGTGTTTTTTCAGGACTCCTGTGTAAACACCATCTGGTGCTGAGAATTTGTTAATGTTTAGTTTATCAATTTGTCCTAACATGCCTTTTCCCAACACCTCCATTTGAGGTGGTTCCTCAGACTCCCTCCCCATTCACGGCGTCTCCATCACAGTGAATGCCAATGCATACAAAGAATTTGTTCAGCTTTTTGACAATGCCACTGCTGTCTGCCAGTGGATCTTTTCACACAAGGGTCATTTATTGGCCCCAGTAACTCCTCATCATCTCCACGAACTGTGGACAGGTGCTGCACAGACAAACTGATCACGTTAACATTTATACATCAGATAAACTTTAAATGCATCTATACTTCAAATACATGCTGCTAAGTTTACTATGAAAATTTCAGATGGAAAACACCAAATGTGATCTTGGTACACATCCAAATATAAATGTGAATTCTTTTGAGTATTTCCCAAACAGGAGCAATTTTTATCTTAGGGATCTACCAAAACTAACTGCTACACAAACACACTGTGTAGCCTCCAGTCATGTCAAATATTTGTTAACCACAGAGATGAATGAAGCCTGGAACAACACCTTTCTCTGTCTTAAATGTTCCACTGAATACCTGAAAAGTACTCGACTGGAGAGAGAGAAACCAAATACAAGATGACCCTTGCCTGGCCAGCACAGTGCTTTTGAAGCCCCTGTTCATGTGGAGAGTTGTTAAGAAGATTTATGTGAAGTTGCTCGTGAAAATTCATAACAAGTGTTTCAGTAGTGGAAGGTAAAATATTTAATAAAAACAGTGGATTGAAGACAAAAGCCCTGCGATCAGTTTACCATGCATAAAATAAGCAATAAATGTGACTGTTTAACATTTACTTACAATCCCAACTGAAGCCCTTAGAAAAAGTAAAGCTGGAGATAAGGGGTAGCAGCTTCTACAGTGCTGAAAGACAAGAGCACCTTCAGTGCAAATGAAAGGGAGATGAGGAAAATTATTTATAAGTGCAATGATTAATCTTTCACTTTATGTGAGAACAGACTTGGACATTTGATTAAATTTTCAAGGTAGAAGAACAACATCTAATAATACAAAATCTTGTTTTGCAACTGCTTCCAAGCTCTCAGTTTTTCTTCTGTGAAAGTGGTTTGAATTTTAGATTATTGAGGCTTTGATTTTGGGTTTGGTTTTTCTTTGTTGGCTTTTTTATTCTTCCTGAATTAAAGATGACATCTTATGAATAAATTTAAGTATATAGGTGTGGAAAGGACAGGAAGAGTTTTATTTGGTTACTAGCATTGTTTTTTCATCTTCTGCTCTTCACCTGATCCAGGAGGTATGGAAAGCAATCAAAACAATGAGGAACATGCTCTTGGTCCCACAGCAAATTTACCTTTTGTAGCAGGCAAATTAATTGGGACACTGTTTAGAGCTGAAATATATCACTGTGTATTCATCAGCACTGGGCATGGCGACACATAAAGAACATTACTCACATAGACACAGTAAGGATAATAAACCAGCAACACATGTCTGGGAACAAAAAGCAACCCTTTCAAGCTCATCTGTCAGACTTCTCGTGTACTCGAGGTGAGGAGATGGGGGGAGGAAACCAGGGGAACCTGAAATAGCATAGCTTCATGTGGGAAGGTAATATCATCACAGAGCTCTGAGCAGCGGAGACAGATATTTAAAATTCTTTTTCATTAAAGAACATTTTTAGATGCTTAGCTATTGCCCTCCTTCTTTCTGTTTTCTGGGTATCATTTTAATGAATATGTATATTCCTGAATATTTTATTTATATATGTTCACTCCTTCTTCATCATAATTCTACCTTGTTACTAAGTGACAAGGCTGTGCTGTTGCTATGTCTTCTTCCTCAATAATCCTGCTCATTTAATGCTGCCATTCTTCTCCCTGTACAAACAGGCCTCGGCCAACCATGGGGAGAAACAGCTGGCTTTGTTTCAAGGTCCCAGATTTCACTGCTGTTGGTAATAGCACAAGTTATGCTGAGTTCACAGATGAGTGGCCCTCTGAGACTTTCTTACTATTGCTACAGCACAAGCTGCAGCCTCCCGGACTTCCACTCTGCCAAAGGCAACCAAACCAAACCAAAGAACTGAGTGATCTGCTACGCTGCCAGGAGACTTTTCTCACAAGAAAATCCATCTGCAGGCACTCAGCCGTATTGTGAGACCCTGTTTGAATCCAGACATCCCACCAGAGCCCACCTGAGGTCTCACACAGAGAATTTAAATGAGCAAAGAGATTACTCATTCACAAACAACCCAGTTACAGGTATCTCTTGTGCTGGAAAAACAAGTGTAAGGGAAGGCAAACTTCAGAGAATGTGCATTTTAAGGCCAGAGAGACCATCATTTTAATCTAGTGTGATCTTCCAAATACCCTGGGAATACTGCTCCACCCACCAATTCCTGCTCCAAATTTATTTGGATGTTTTCAAATTATGTTGACCTTGATACTATACTGCAATCTGGCTACAACATCAAAATATAGCTCTGCATTTATAAAAGTTTACACTGTAGTATCAATCAGTTTATTTTTTACTAAATACATTCACACTTCTTTCTCACACATCTCAAATTTTAATTAACAACAACCAATGGTTTAATTTAAAATATAAAAAAATATCCTGTGTTATGCAACCACACTAGGGAAATAAAAAAAAATAAGCAAACAGAAAATAGGCCCATTTGTTTGCTCTCCTGCTATGATTTGAAAAGCAGATGATCTGGGCTTTTTTACAATTGCTTTAAGAGCACAGCTTTGTCAGCCAGGCTCCTGATCTGAGCCAATTTTTCCAGTTGATTTGCAGACCCCTTAAAATGGGTGTTTCTAATCCTGTCGTAAACACAGACATGACAGATACCATCCTGGCAGATACCTCTCGAGCAGCGACGTCCATCGCAGCTGCGAGAGACGTGCTGGGGCACGGCTCGTCTCCCTCATCCCACTGCACAATCCCAGGTTTTCACACAGAAAACTTTTGTATCCGAGCCCAACAGTCTGTACACTAAGAGACCAGACCTCATTTTCCCAAGCTCTCTTGCATTCCTGCTATTTTTCTACCTCTGATAAAGGCTGGTTTGCCGCAAGTTACCCTTCCCTCCCCTGTCCCAATCCCCAGTTCCCTCACCAAGAACCACTGCATCAGAGCTTTCAGGCCCTAATTGCTCTATTTTAGCATGGTCAGCAATTAATTTAGGTAGGAAAAATAGGGAGCCAAAATTCACTGATGCAGACATAGAGATTTCCAGTGTGAAACAACAAACTCGCCTTGTTCCCCTTGGAGTCTGATTCCTGGCATGTTTAATTTTAAACAAATATATCTCCTGAGTGGACAGTCAGTTTGAAAACTGAACTGGTGTCAAGGTGCTCAATGGCAATAAGTGGCACATTTTCCTCAGCTTCCTTTGAAAAAGTATTTATTTTTGGTCTGAGAACTCTACATTTGTTTTGGCTGCTCATCCAATGAGATCTCACTCCTGCAAAGGTTTGTTTCTGCTTGAAAAAACACATTGAATATAGATATTTATGAATGAAGCAGCAGTGGAGCATGGTCAGCATAGTACTATAAATTGTGCAGCCTTCCACTTTTCTATCAAGCTGAAGAATGCTTCAAGTTTTGTAAGTTTTCCTCTCAAACACACCCTATATTCTATTTCTTCACGAAGTCATCCCATACTGAGTTCAGCTAGCATTGTTTTTAAGAAGAGTATCAACTATTGTCCAGGATAAAGCAACAAATTTACAGCAATTTTTAGCAAAGGAGAAAAAGTCTAATTAGCTATTTCTCAGCTTCAGTCTTGATAATATACATATGGCCTGTTTATCTCGTATTTGCCAGGCTTTCCCACCAGGCTCATTATCAAGCTATAATAGCACCTGGCAATCCCAGGCACACCTACAGGCTGGGTGGAGAAGTAATTGAGAGCAGCCCCGCAGAGAAGGACTTGAGGTTGCTGGTGGATGAGGTGCTGGGAGGCAGCCCAGAAAGCCCAGAAAACCAAATGTATCCTGGGCTGCATCCAAAGCACATGGGCGGCAGGGCGAGGGAGGGGATTCTGCCCCTCTGCTCTGGTGAGACCCCCCCCATCCAGCTCTGGTATCCCCAACATAAGGAACACATGGAACTGCTGGAGCAAGTCCAGAGGAGGGTCGTGAAGTCAATAAAGGGACTGGTGCACGTCCCCTACAAAGCCAGGCTGAGAGAGCTGGGGCCGTTCAGCCTGGAGAAGGGAAGGTTGTGTGGAGACCTCACAGCAACCTTGCAGGATCTGCAGGGGCCTGCGGGGAAGCTGGAGAGGGACTCTTTGTCAGGAACTGTAGTGACAGGACAAGGAGTAATGGGTACAAACTGAAAGAGGGGAAATTTAGGTTAGATATTAGGAAGCAGTTATTTACAGTGAGAGTGGTAAGGCACTGGTGCAGGTCACCCAGAGAAGCTGTGGATGTCTCATCCCTGGAAGTGTTCAAGGCCATGCTGGATGGGGCTTTGAGCTGCCTGGTCTAGTGTGGGGTGTTCCTGTCCAGGGCAGAGGGGTTGGAACAAGGTGATCTTTAACGTCCCTTCCAACCATCCTATTATTCTGTGATTCTATGAAGAATGATAAGAACAAATAAAAAGAATAGTCAATTCAGATGTAATATTCAGCACTATAGAGATGCCTTAAATAAATTACCTGCAAAATTACAATTAAGTTTTGACAGAAGCATTTGCATAGAATAGTTAATAAAAAATCACTTACTAAACCTTAATGTTTTTAATAATGACAAAATGACAATTAAGAGTGACCTAATATTAATATTTAATTAGGCCTAATAAAATGTAAAGTCAAGACTAATTCCAATAACTAATTCCAAGGACTGACTAATTTTTTGACCACTTTGCTCGGTTGTCAGGGGGAAAAACACCCCACAACTGTTCTACAATTCATTGCTGAAAATAAATTGGAGCTAACTGCCTCTTTTCAGGAAAGCCACACTGCCAGATTAGCACACAAAACATATTTTTAAGGAATTTTTTTTTTTCCTGAAGAATAGTAAAATAACCAGGATGAATATAATTACTACCCAAGAGACAACCCTTTGAGCTACACATACAGGGAAACAGAACACCTTTTTTTTTTTTCCAGTTGTCATTGCCAGCAGCCCTACCCAAACCAGCTTTGAAGTCTAATTTGGAAATTTTTCCCAGGGGCACCAGCCTATGATTTCTTTTTTCCTGGAGCATCCCATGGCTCTATGGAAACAATGACACATTTGTGCTCCCCAGTGATCACCACTGCTGCGGAATGGATGCAAGCAGGGGAAATGACACCTCAGTTGTGAGTAAGAGAGGGGAGAGGAGGCCACACTGCTGCAGTCCAGGCTGGGGTCTGGTCCCCGAGGACTGAACAGGGTGTTGGTGGGACAGAGGACAGACAGCACAAACCCAGCACTGGCGTCACATCTCCCCCTCTGCCTGTGGAGATCACGTGCATTTTGGAGGCAGAGTAACCACTGAAAAACAGAGATTGCAGTTAAATTTATTGCTCTCTTTTGTTTCAACTTCTGATTCAGGCTAATTACAGCTGCTCTTACCCAAGACAGACCCGTTCCACTCTTTTTGGCTGCCCCAAATTCATAAAGACTATCTTGGAGTTTCCCTCTTTGAAAACTGAGGAGTTCCATCCTGCAAGCAAATTCATATTTGAGACAAAACATGCAAGGAAGATGGAGGATCTTCTTACTGATGAGGGATGGTGGGTCATGATGGGGAAGATGTTGCACCGTTCTGGTGGCATCTCACTCACAGCTTTCAGGGAATGCTCCTACCAGAGACAACATCTGCCCAGCCAGGTCTGGGGACTGAGTTCCAGTTTGGGAGGGTTAGCAAGTGGTAAAGGGTTCTTACCTAAGAACCACCAGAGACCAGCAGTCAGGTCGTTGGCAGTTACCTCCCAATGTCTGGACAGCTGTTACTCCTGGGAGAGAAAATGCATGTCTTTTCTCTGAACAGTCATGTGTTCCTGTGAGTGAGAAATTGTGGTGAAATTCCACATTGAAAACTGACTGCAAATGCAGCCCCTTCTCACATAACCAACCTGCTCACTCTGTGAATTGTCACTTTTGCTGATTTCAGGTGACTGAAATAGATTCTTACTACCTTCTGCTTTCGAGTTGCATAAAACTGACACCATTGAGATCAAGAGAATGAGAAAAAGGTTTTCTCTATTTCATCAGCTTTCACATTTCCTTTACCAGGGACAGTGCAGAATGATGCAGAAGACACGGCTTCATGTACGGATCCCAATCATTTATGAAAAACAATAAATACAGAACCCTAACCACATTTTTCCTGGGTTATTTTTCAGAGCAGAGCCACTCTAATGTTTTATAAAATTACTTCCTGAAGACCGCATTTTTGCAGCAGCACAGCTATTTTTAGCAACCAAAACAGACTCTGGAACCACCAACCTAAAAAAAAAAGCTGTGAGGTACATCAGCAACAGCTCACCTGATATCCTCAACCCTGACTCTGCACCCATGCTACCAAAGGGCCTTTTAGTTTTTCTGATCTGTCAGAGAATATCCCAAACGACGAATTTCTAGTGGAATGGTTCCTCCAACACCATTCAGCAGTCTTGGCACTGAGCTAACACGGAAAGGGAGAGCCACTTAATGAATAAAAGACACCACAGCAGCCAGGTTTTCCTGAAGTGCTTTCAGTCAGAGATGCAGGAATGAAGGTCTGAGGTTGTCTTTGCCATCACACGGCCATGTCAAGTCACCGACTTGGCCCACCTTGATGCTCCAGGCTCTGTGTATATGCTCTGGCAGCAGAAATGGTGCTGCTTCTGTTTGCTTCTTTTTAGTGCAGGGTATTTGTATGGCATTGACAGATCTTCAGGCACAACAAGGGAAAGAGCAAGCAGACAACAGGTCACGATTTTGTGCTGTGCAAGGAAACATGGTAAACAAAGACCAGTGAGCATATAAATCCCTGCCTGGCCAATCATGAAGTTATATCTTTATCTATCATTTTTACTCAGAAGAGGGAAATGTCCAGATCTCTGGCAGTTTTGCTGCAGCACCAGCTGCAAGACGTGCCAATAGCTCTAATTGCTGAAAACCTTGTTGTGCTGATGAAATCAGTGCTTCATCTTCACTCTCAGAAACAGCCAGGGATACTGATTTGAAGCCAGAGTCTTTCCTCGAGCAGACATTTGCCACTGCAGTAACTTAGTCAGCCCTCTGATTTACATGGTCATGGATCAAGTCTCTTCCAACTCTTTACACACCCAACACTCAAAATGCAGATGCCTGTCATTTGAAGGCCTAAAAACTTTTTTTGCCAGGTTCCTCACCTGGGGGTAATTATTTCCAAATCCCTAAGCTAGGAAGCAGAATAGCTGCTGCTGGCACCAGTGCTGAACCAGCCAGTATTTCAAGCCATGGCCACTGCTCCCAGCCTTGTGCCAAGCTCAGCAGCAGCTGTGCCTGAGGGGAGATGGCCAGTCCATCCATGCCCTCTCATGACTCCCCAGAATACTTGGAGAGGTGGTGAGGGAGAAAGAGAAATAAATAATTTCCTCTCACTTCTTGTCTTCCCCTCAAATGAAATGAGGCCCTCTCAAGGCACCTGGAGGAGCTGCTCCGCTGCTCAGGGGCTTCAAGGGAAGCTTCAAGAAGTTCATAAGGATGGAGAGGGATCTTGCCACTCATTTTGGGCTAGGAAGAAATATACGGTTTCCAAAGCTGATGGATGTTCACTGTGGAAAGATTAGGTGGAATAGTGTTGGGTGGAACAGGTTGCACCTCCACAGTGCAGCCTGGCCTCGCCACCAGTGGGGCGATATGTCTCCTGCACATATCCCAGGTGAAAGCAACCCGGACATTACCTCCCAAGAACACTTCTCAAACACAACAGCTAAGTTTTTGCAGAAGCAAACCCCTGGTTTGGATATTGTAGGATGGACTGCAAAGCCATGACCAGCCAAGCTGACACCTACTTTTCAGGATTTGAATAAGAGCTGTCTCCATATTGGTTCTTCTGCTCAACGCCTTGTGGGTTGAGTAGAAGAATAATATGAGACAGAATTTTTATTGGGAAGATTGACTCTTTTACCAAGAGCCAAATACTCCATGATGTTTGTGAACTAATTTGGGGCTTTTTTGGGATAATGAAGGCCATATTCCCAGGACAGTTTTTAGTCCGCTTTCCTTTCATCCATGTACAGAGACAGGAGGAGTAGGTAAGGTGCAGATCTTCAAGAAAGGGGTAATAGGTAGTGCTGAAGCAACACTAGAGAAATAAAAAGTGGTGATGTCACAAATGAACACTTTAGGGTCACTGAAGGAATCACCATCAAAGATATCAGCAAAAATGGGTTTAATATGACTTTATAAAAATGTGCACTAAAAAAGTTCAGTGGCAAGGTTCACTTTATTACCTACCACATGGATGAAACATACAAAGGCAAATCAAGTTAGAATCCATTTAGAGTGACAGAGACCAAAGATGCAACAGGGTATGGGAGGCTCTCCCCTTGAGGCATGAGGCTCAGAGTGAACCCACTTGCTTTCTAAATTCAAGATGAAGCCTAGCTGCAGCTAGGGCCAATCTTAGTCTCAGACTTCGACAATTGTTTGTACCAAAAGGAATCAATTACATAATTTCATTAGTATTAGTTTAGCATGCTACCAGCCACTTACAGAGGACTTGTTGCAAGGAAGGGATCTCTCTGCCTTGGGTAAGGAAGGATGTCTCGATCTCAGGTAAAGAATCTCAAACCTTGAGAGGCATCCCAGCTCCCGTGGAGATCACACTTATGCAGCCACACTGCCTAGCAGGGAGAGCTCAATTAGGCTGTCATATTTATGGTATAAAGCAGTTGGCTCACAGTTCAAGTGCATACAGTGAGAAAGGTAAGCACGAGACTCCTTGCACCCACACCTATGAGTCTCGGCACAACCACCCGCTCTCCATGCATTACCAACATGCTTGGTGTTCCAGGTTCGTGTGCATCGATGCTTCCTGGGTCACTCTGCCCCTTTGTGGGCTCCCTGGGGAGATTTTGTCTTGCCTATGGCCCAGGTCTTTACCTTCTTTGGAGCTTGCACCAGACTACTGCTAGTTTGGTTAAGGAGGTTGAGTGCATCCATCACAGGTGAATGCTCTGAGTCTGTCAATTTGTCAAATCTGTCTAGTTTGTCAATTTGTGCAAATCAACATCAGTGAAATCGAGTAAGCTCCATCCACTGGGGAGCTGACCCTTTACTGCAGATATTTCCTGATTCTCACCTGCCATGAGGATGAAACAGCAGGATGGTTCTACACCCATCTGAGTGACTGCATTCAAATATTTCCAAATATTTTTAATGTTCCTTTCTTGCTTGTCAGGGTTACATACCCTTGGATAGGGTTTCTATAACAGGTTTCTAACATCCTTTCACATACCCTTAAAATTGCCTGTAATGTTAGAGAGAGCTCAAATTTTGCATACTTTAAACCAGCCATGACTGCCGAGCTGTTATATCCTGTGCATCTTGCCTCAAGGCACAACGTAAATGAAAGTGGAGCTAAGAATAGGGCCTCGTGTCTCAGCTGAGGAGAGAAGCGTGTGCCTGCCTACATAAGGAGAAGTAGGTTATGTTTCTAATAACAAGCAACTTTTTTCTTTTTCTTTTTTTATGAAGAAAAAAATAAAATGTCAAAAGTATCAACAAATGTGAGCTGATCTATTCTCCTTGCCTCATTCCTAAGCAGATAAACTATATATACAAGAAAAACAGACAGACAGAAAATTCCCAAAGGAGAATCCTGTCTTGTTTAAGATATAATGAATTCAGTCTTCAGAGACCATGAAGTCTGAGAGTTTTAAGCTCTGTAATGTCAGTCAAATAATTATCTCACAAAATGCATTTGTGTAGGTGAAGTCCCTCTGGTTTAGCTAGTTTCCTGCTAGGAAATGGAAAGCTGCTAGCCCCTTGGAAAAAAAAGCACAGGGAAATCAGAGAACATCAAGTTTGTGTAAACACTGCTTTCCACTTGTATTCTTCACCTAAGTCTTGGTGATGAAACACCTTAGAAATAAGGCTTCTCTGTGACACAGACTTCTCTCCCAGTTGCATGTGCAGACAACCAGAGTGAAATATTAAAATAAGGAAAATTAAACATGTTGACAAACAGTTGAGTGTTAAACATGTCATTAGCTGAGAATCTTACACTGAGTTGAAATACACACATTTCAGAAAAACAGTCTAATCAAACCTTTTTTTTTGTTAAGTTCATTAAAAATAGAGTATTACTTGAATTGCAAAGTGACTGTGTCATTAACTTGATTAGTTTTTTTCAGATGTAGAATATTTTACATTTAGGAGATAAAATCTGGCAGCATAGCCCTGTGGATATGGAACTAGATTAAGAATTAATCCGTTAATTGGCCAGGCAATTGGGCAAAGTACATAATCCCTCTGCATGATTCATATTTCTTCATCTTTAATACCAAGTTTTTATGCACTCCAACTTTCCTGAAGTGTTTTGATTTACACAGATAAAAGGCTTATATTAATTACTACAGATGAATACTGAAATGCCATAAAAGCATTGCTTAATGAAATATTGATTTTAAAAGTATCAAGTAGGACTAAGCCCTTGCCTTAGATGTCGAGGAAATGCCTGTGAAGTGGGGGTCTCAGATCAGTCTCCTCGGAGATGATTCACAGCTCTGAACAGAGGAGAAGACAGGATACTCTGAAGTACTGAGTTGTTCAGTGGAAAAGCCAAGCCCTGGGTCTCCTAAATGGCCATCAGGGATTGCCATTATCAGTCAAACCACGGGCACCTGAGATGCCACCACTGCTCACAGCAAGATCCCTGGTGACTCCACTGTCTTCAGCTGCTTTTTTTGTTAAGTGGAAATGAAACCTAGGGGAGTTGAAGGTATAATTTCACCTCTTGCAAAAAGCTTCCAGGTGCGTGCTCTTTTAGTGGAGAGTGGTCTGGACCTGGAGGGGCGGGGAGAGCATTTAAAGGTTTGTAGCCAATGAGGCTGTGTGGAATCAGAGGGACCAGAGACAGAGGGAGGAGGAGGCAGTGGTATGTGATAAGTAAATTAGGGAACCAACAGAGAGCTGTTTAAGCCTGTATTTGCAGAAACATTTACAGAAACCCACAAACGCCCTCAGTTAAATGCACCATGGGTATTTTAGGTGACAGTGGTACGCTGAAGCATTTCAATAATGCAGTCAGAAAGTTTAACTACAAGGGCAACGTGACAACAGCCTTGAAATCAATGTTTTATCATTGGAAGTGCTTGAAAAGAGTTTGAAAAGCAATCTGAAGCATCTGAGAGGTGGAAAATCATGTGAGCAGTATGCAATGGGTTAAACTGAATAATTTCACTTTTTTACCCTCACAGTGATGGACTGTGACACCTTTATTTTTATGTGCCTATTATAGTCCTTCTCTGAATTCTGCCCTTTGTTGTGATACTACATTTTCCTCTTACTATTCCACATTTTCCCTCTTCTTTCTTTATGCTGTTTCATGTACTGGATGGCACTGAGATAAAACTGACCACAACCGTGTTTCCTGAAGCTACAGTTAGTGCTGCCAAAAAGTTTGCCAATCCAACTCGCTTTTCTTCCCTGCCAGAAAATGACTGGGAAGAGTGGCAAGGGACGAGCATGGCTAACTCAGATCTGAAGCCCTGAGGCTGCATCTGCCAGCACATCACAGGTCACAGAGCCAGCGACTCTGGCAGTGCTGCTCATCCACCAGAAAAAGAGAAGAGACACGTGCAAAGCCATGCTCTCACCTTTCTCCACTTCCCAGCCTAGATCTGTGGTTTCTGAATGAAATCTGGCTGCTGGGGAGGCCGGTGGCACAGCACGGCCGTCAGCACTCACACCACACTGGGGCTGCAGATGAGCCCCTGGAAACCACCCAGGGCTTTGGGCTGCAAAGGCTAGCTGAAACTCTGAGAAACCCCTGGCTAGACTTCAGTGCAGACAGGTATTTTATCACAGGTGTAGCTTTATTGCATCCATAATCCCACTGAAATCTGTAGGGCTATTCACATCTCTCCATTTAGGCACTTTCTGTAAGTACTTTGCTGAATCTGTCCCTGGAAGCTTACAGATTTTTTTTTTTAGCCATGTTTAGACCTCTTACCCCACACAACAGTTTGATAAGGTTAGTTAACAACCCGAGCACCACTTTAAGTGACCCAGAAGCACAGTTTAAAGCACAGATGGAAGTCAAGACAGATCAAGTGAAGAAAGATAAAAACTCCAATAGGGTAAAACCCTAACCTTGTATCAAGTCCCTATGCCACAAGTATCCCAGCCAGCTTCTTAGAGAGCCTTGCAGGGGTGAGAGAATATTCAGCGGAACCCGAGGTACTGAGGTTTGGCACATAATACAGAGAGAGCAGACTGAGACGTGAACAAAACAGGAAGAAAACAACAAACGTGCAGTGAATGTCTGGTCAGCCTGCAGAGCCCACCCCAATGTGATTGAGGGAAGCCCGTGAAAGGCAGGAGTTTGTAGCCTCCTGCACAGGGCACATGAGCTCTCAGCCCTCTGCAGCTCTGTGCGCAGTACCTCAAGAGGAACGATTCAATGCAACAGAAATGATGGAAGCCAACAAAAAAACCCTCACTGCATTTACTGGTTTATGGTATGGGGGGTGGAGAAATCTCTCATTCGTCTAATCTGCAGCAACGCATTTCTGGGGTTTTGTTGGTGTCAGTGAGAGAGATGCAAGCACAGAGGCTCAAGGCACACTAATTCATGTATTTTCCCAGGATAATCTGTGCCACATATAAGAGCCACTGATAAAAAGAAATCAAACCCAACACAGGGGGTATCTGGAGTGCAGTCCTCCACCTCCGTGACTGCCCTGTGCCAGCTATTTCCTTGGGTTAGCCTGGCCTGTGATCCTACAACTGCAGACAATACAGAAGCATAAATAAAAAATATCTCCACAGAAATAATTTAAAGGGAGGATCTAGAAATAGACTGAGTTCCCATCCACGGCTTCAGTTTTGGTAGTGATGGTGGCTTTGATGTGCCTTCTTCAGACTCCATGCTAAATTCATACATCCATCTCATTTTAAAGAGTGGGAGAATTAATCCTGATTTTAGCTCTGTCACTTCAGGGAATGAAGAAGGAAATAGCCCATTAAAATAGATCTGAACTCAAGTCATGAGGTGAATATCTAATGCTTTATGAGTATCCATTTAGGATCTAGTAAAAGTACAGAATATTCTAGATTTTATCCATCTGATTTTATAGTTCTCTGAATAATAGAGACAAATCTGAAAGCTGGATCTATTAAACTCTTCATATAAAAACAAAAGCCGGGAATCAGCAAAAAAAAAAAAGGAAAGTGTGAAAAGTTTCACTTCAATTCCCCTTTTTTTCCTACTGTAACTTCTCTCCCACTATCACTTCAGTGATTCAAATTCTACTCCACCATCTGTTCTGAGAAGAAACAAACGGAATGCGTCTAATTTCTGGAAATTCTGAAACAACCTGGGTAATCTCATTCCAACAAAGAATCTGAGTACAAGTCAGCTTACTGATCTTTATATTATACAAGAAAATGCAGCTGAGACTGATCAAAAGAATGCTTATAGAACAGAAAGCAAACAACCCAACAGAGTAAATATAGACCAAAAAATATATATATACTCCTCCACTGCTCTGCCTAATGTAGCCATGACCTCAAGTGACAGGGTAGTGTCTCACTCAAACTGCGAGACTGTGTAACAAGTCTGAAGGATATTCACAGCAAAGTTACTGAAGAAAGTTCCCTCAAAACTCTGGATTAAAAGTTAAAAGTGAGTTTCGAATCTGTAATCTAACTTGGCAGATTTGAAACCATGTTTTTAACCTTGTCAGCTGCCCATGAGTTACACAGGATGAAAAGCATCCCTCCCCTTTGATGGCCAAGGCAATTGTACATCATCTTTTCACTGTGATGTTTGAGGGACATGACAGATGAGCCTCTTCCATGTTCCTGTTCAATGCCGAGAGGTGCAATTTTACTGACAATGCACATCAGTCCCTCTCCAGGAAAAAAGAGTTTTCAAAAAATTTGATAGAGAGGGGAAAAAAAGCGTTTTGGAAGAACTCCTGCACTTTTTCACCTGCATTCCTAACTTAGCTCCTTTCCATGTATTAGCCTGTAGGTTTACACAGAGGTAACAGATAAGAGTGAGACGAAATAGAGCTGTTATTCCTCCCATTAAAGATAAGCATAAGCAGTTATGCAAGCACCCTGCAGATTGCTGGTTAAATGTACAGTGACTAACCAGACATCACAGCAAGGAGTCTTTACTTCCAGACACCACATCTGCTGAACATTGCAGACTTACCTTACACTGGTCTATAAAACAGGTAACTGCCTTTCAGATTCCCTCTGAGGAAGAGCACGTTCCATCAGTCCAGGCACCTGGAAAAAAAGCCTGGTGGAGACTTCAATCACTTCTGCTGGAGATTTCTCTTTTGCCTTACAGGCTTCAAATAGGTGGTTTCTAAGTCACTGTCAAGGGTGGGCAAAATCTGGTATGCAGATATCCAAACACAGCCAGTGGAAGTCTGAAACACCTGAAAGTTTTCTTCTTTAAGTATATTTCAGGGATATACTTAAAAGTTTTCTGACAGCCGACACACACCTTAGTTTTTCTTTACCATGTGTGTATGGTCCAGACAGAAACGACGACAATGCTAGTTTTGAAAATAATGGGTATAGGAGTCACCTTAAGAGTGAGCTCTGTGGCAGATCTTAGCATGACATTATCCTGATGAATAGCACCCAGCTGAAATTTAGCAGTCAAAGCATTTGCCTCTGCCATTTCCCTCCCGGAAGCTTGACAAATAAGTAAGCAGTCTCAGTGCAAAACAGAATTATTTCAGTTCACAGGAGAGTAGTACCCACAGGCCCCTCTCAGAATCTGAACTGCCATACTCTGTCATTGTACAAGCAATACTATCCCAAAAGTTAAAGAAAGTATAAAAATACAACAAGTCAGATAAAATCAAGTGCAAATAAAAACTGCTTCACACAACACCCTGAATCCTGTATGAGTGACCACTTATACAAGAAAAGAAAATGGAAATTGTTTTAAAATTACTTACAAAGTACTAGAAGATGAGGCCAGTAGATGAGAGGGAGAAAAATACAAATTATTCTTTCAAAGTTTTAAATGAATCATTTGTTACCACTGGGCTCCAAAAATTTGTGATCTTAAATCATTATTTTAGCTAAAACAATATTCTTGTTTCAACATCTTCCAGGCTGCCAAGACTATGTGAACCCTACATCATCATAGCAGAGGAAGCAATTTCAGAAAAGGGTTCTTATTACATTGGAGTAATGAAAAACACCCTCATGGCCCACTGCAGGCCTATGCAGAGCTTCCTTCTCCTGCTTCTGTAGTGTTTCCATGTTTATCAGTCTGTCGACACAACTCTGCTGAGAAGCAAAATATATCAGCCTGTGTAGTGGGCTGATCTTCTGTGGCTACTTCAGCACCTCACCTAGCCCAGGGATCTCTGCATACCACTGCTTTGACCTGTCCGTGTTCCCATTTTTTATTTTCATTTGCTGTGGAACAGATATTGGATATCCGTTCCTCAAGAAATCCTATGCGGCAGCACCCCATGTTCCCTAATTAGGACAAAACTGGATTCAAAAGACATAACAAACACTATTAAAAATAGACCCATCTGCATGAATGGGCTCTACATAACAAATGTGGGTCTCAACTGAATTTAAGGGCCATAATCTTATTATTCATATTGTAACATTGTAAATTCTTACACATTTATTTTTACTATCACAATTAGCTACATTCGTAGTATTCAAGGCGGGGCATGATTTTAAAACAGAAGTTTTGGGAAGTGAGTGCTATTCCTTTCAGACATCCACTTTGCAAAAGCCAGCCTGCTTGGTTGATTTCCCTTGAAAATATTATCTATATTAAAAGATGTACCAAAACACACAAACACTTTGTTTCCCTTTCCATTTAGGCTCCATTTTAGCTAATGAGGCAGACAATGAAGCTGTACTTTGAATACCTGGCTTTTATGGATCAAAGAATAAGATCTGCCTGGCATGTGGATTTATGGATTTATTATCAGAGAATAGATCCTCTTCTTTTTTACTTGTATTACTAGACCTCATTGTCACATACTGACTTTCTAAGGTTTTTACAATGGGTTAGGATAACTCCACAGATGAAGGTTGGTGGAATTCAAAGCAGCAAATAATTTTTCATCTGCCTCCTGCCTCTGCTGACCATTTAACTTTCTGGACCCAACAGGGGATGCAAGCAAGTACTGCCTCTATTTAAGCAGATGTAATGCCTTTAAAACAGATCTTAACAGAGGCAGTAGACAAGATCCTGTAATAGTTCAGCTTCCTGTCCAATTTATTACCTTTCTGTCACCCTCTTAGATATTGCCAGATCCCTAAAACACTACAGTTCTTTTCTCTTCACTTCATATATGTGACACTTGATAAATAATTTGATAGCACTTTGTGGTGAAATGAACTCCACTCAAATAAAACGTCTCTATCCTCCCACCTCTGACCCCACTTGCAACTCCAAATCAGCAACGGACCCCAAGGACTAAGGTTATGAATTCATATCAATTTGAAAAGATACAAAAAACAATTTAAGTGAGCACAAGAAACTATCTGCCCTTCAAAAAAAGACAGAAGCTTAGATCTGTGCCAAAGTGTTTTCAAACACTCCTCGAGCATAAACGCTATCCCTCTCGGACATCCCATCAGATAGATGCTTTTTGGCTATCTTCAAACTTCATCAACAAGGCTGTATTCTGTAGCTCTGTCTGCAAGTTGTGAGTAACCACGTGTCTATAAATTCAAGATTCCGCGTCATCCTTTGACTTTATTTGAGGCCTTTGCAAGGAGAGGCAAAAATCTTGGGACTGAAATTCCATGTCGCTTTGCTTTAGTTCAAGCAGCCTTTGGCCTCTCTTTTATGAGAAACTCCCTATCACTTTTTATCTCTGTAAAAGTTTTCACAGCCTGAAGATGTCTCTCGGGAAAAAGCTGAATTAAGAGCTATCTTTATCTTTAGTGGGCAGCACATTTAAAGCAATTCTTCTTTTATGGATCGTCTGTGTAACAGAGCAGTACTAGAGGAATAAGTACAGTCTAACATCTGATACTTGGGATCCTGCAAAAATAGAGCAAACTTCCTGACAATCAGATCAAAGTTAAGAATAAAGATTGTATAAATAGTAACACCAAAAGCTGGTAAAAAAGCCACAAACAAACAAACAAACAGGGAAATGAAAAGCCACACACAGAAACAAGAAGCCACACCACAGAATGAAACAAAAACACAACAAAGGGAAATAAAGATGGGAAAAACCTCCAGTTATGCTGTCTATGCTGTCTGGATGCTAAAAACAACAGACAAGAGAAATAGTTGGGTGAATAAAGGAGGACATAGTCACCCACCTCACACTTTCCCAACAAAGCAAGAAATCAGTGCCCAAGAGCTGAGATTAACATGGACCTGAGAAAAAATCTGATTAGCATGTTGATCCTTATTTACAACACAGAACTGGGAAACCAGGAAACCTTGGAAGACTACCTAGGAATTTAATCCTTGGAGATCTGTCACACTATGTGTTCCTGAAAAGTAATTCTGATAGAAAATAAGAACTATCTCTGTAAATGAGTAATGTGAGAACAAGACAAGGTGAAGACACAATAAACTAAGGGCTGGCGTAAAGAATGTACTAAGTGGTATGCCTTGACTGAGAGCAATTTAGTATCAGAAGCTCTCCATGGGGAAGAAAAACAAGCAGATGTCAGAGAGCAACCTGAGAAATGGTGACTCGGAAAAGGAATTTACCTACAAGATAAACGCGGGGTTTTAGTAGCTGTTTAAGCAGGAGTCACAGTAGTGCAGTCCACATGACAGAATGATGCCAGAACGAGCCGAGCCCCACCTGCTTGCTCAGCTCTCTCCTTTCCAGAGCCACCAAACCCTAAATCCAGCTCCTAAAGTGCCATCAACAGCTCATCTGCCATACAGAATGGAGCAGCACTGACCCTTTGAAACCCAAGCAGCCATTACATATATCTATATGGTGAATATGGATATAGGTAGCTACAGGTGAAGTCTGGGGAAAAAAAATAAATATGAACTGTGAAAAGTGGAGGAGGCAAAGATGCAAAGAATGATAAAAGTCAGAGTTGATTGGGAGGCAACAAGCTGCTCAGATGCCCTTAAAAATTTATTATTAAATGAGTCATCCATTTCCAAATGCCAAAATCAAGTGTCAGGTAAACACTGAGATCACAGAGCTTTTCCAATATTTCCCTAGGAACAAACTGACCATAAAAGTGCTAAATACTTCCGCAAATGGTCAATTCAATACAGATGTATCCCTCTGCAGGAGGATGATGAACCAAGACACATCTGCGTGTGTGGATGTACACAACCCTGAGTTCACCTGTCTCTGATATTAAGGAAATGGAGGGAAACAAGGAGTGAACAGACTTTGCCTGCGTGGCATTTCTATCCCAAAGAACACATTCACTTCAAGCTTCGAGTGGTAGGACAGTACCTGATTTTGTGACCTTAGAATATAACTGCACTCAATACATCAAAGATGAGTTTCATATAACCAATCTTCTGCCTTTTTGAGCACGGAAATGGGACGCGAGTTGAGAGTTGACATCCTGATGACAGGTAAGAGAAGACAAAATTTGAAATAACATCTGCAGAACACTTCCCTCCAGCCTATCCACAAAACTAGGCTCAGTTACACCGGAGGGAACCTCTGAGCTCAGCTCCCACCCAAAGGCTGCTCCAACTAAGGATTTGCTGAAACTGAGCAAGGCAATAGAAGAGCTGGGCTAACTTAGCACACACAAAACTGGAATCAAAGGTCTGAATGGAGGCAGTTTAGGTCTGAAGTGCTGGGGGTAGTGGCAAAGCATCTCTAGGACATGTTTCCCATTAGAATTTGGAGATGAAGTGGATGAAAGACAGTCTTGAGCTCTTGGATTAGCACCTTAAGTGACATGCATCAAGGGAAACTAGTGAGGGACTAAATGTAACTTTGTGCAATCATACCAGTAGGTTTGCAAATATGCACAGGGAGCCAGATCAGGGTTCAATAATGCTTGCAAGCACAGTGACAAAGTGACAAGTGCGGATGTGGGCTTTAGACAGTTTTATTTGGCAGCATTTCCAAGGACCTCTGTATTTTTGAGCTCATCCTATTTGTTGTCTCTGTTTGTGAGTGCCACTCTTTCTTTCACTTAAAGCAACAAATATTTTCAGTTTTTACATGCGAGTACAAACAGACCAGGAATGTGGTAGTCTGATGAGATGCTATTAGAGCCTTTGCAGTATAGTCCATTAGAATCTATTTCAATTCACTTCCGCATGCTTTTGGTGCTTCAGAGTTATTTGTATCATAAAACTAAAGATGTTCTCTGTTCTTATCGTTTCCTGATAAGAAAACCATCAGTCTTACAAGCTGAGCAGCTAGTATTTATGTATACCTTGGTTTTGATCATGAACCGTATCTTTTAGCAGGAAATTAAAATCTCCTGTGGAAGAGTATCAAACCCATGCTTACAAAACCCATCAGTGGAAAACATAGCTGATGTCTCTTCGGAGGATTTAACTTGACCGTGTCACATTAATCACCTCTGAAGTAAAGGAATGACTCATAATTGTTTTCCATTACCTTGTGTTTGCTTTTTCAGCGTTGCAAAAATGCATGGGCCAGGACCATGGATCATAAATCTCACCAGACTTGTAGACAAGTCTCTGAGTAGTTTCTGCCATGCTAAGTTTCATGCTGGCCTTTTTCTTCTGATTATAAAAATTTGTTTCAAATATTGGTATTTCTGAAGCATCAATGTTTTCAGCCTTCTGTATTTTTTAACATAATGCTCTCATCATTCCTTACAGATAGTAAAATTAATTTATAAGGCTGTTCTACATTGTCTAGAACATTCTCAGACCTATTTGCTTTTCAATGAAGTGACTGAAGACCACTGTGTACTCAAATAAACAGACTGTACTTACAGATAACAGAAAGATCTTCTTGCTAGTGCAGCAAAACATCTGTAGAGTAAAAAGTTACACGATCACTTAAAGAAGCAAGTGCAACATTCATTTCATAGCAGGACTGATTATCTATAAAGGTGGATTAGATATGCGCCTCATGCGTCAAATGTTCCAGAGATATTTTCCTCTCCTCTCCTCTCCTCTCCTCTCCTCTCCTTTCTCCTCTTCCCTTCCCTTCCCTTCCCTTCCCTTCCCTTCCCTTCCCTTCCCCTCCTCTTTTCTGTATCTCTTGTTTTCTGATCTTCTGAGTTGTTTAGCTGGTTTATTTCACCACTTCCCCATTAGCGACCTTGGGTGTCATTGTGATGAATAGTGCAATTTTACACAGTATAATCTATTTGTGAATGATTTTTTACTGACTTTAAGATTTGTACTGAGTCCTTCAAAAGTGCTCACCAAGACAGGACTCTTGACAGAAAAATGGCAACTCCTGACCCTTCTTTTCAAAAGTCAACAGAGTACATATGTAGAAAATAGGGAAAGAACATGGCAAAACATTAATTTCAACTTAAAGAGTGTAGGGAAAGTTGTGAGCAAAATCAGTTAGCTCAGTGAGCTAAGGTAAAATCAGTAAAAGATAGAATCTATCAGCAAAGAGGTCAAGGAAGAAACTGGTGAGTTTGGAGAAAGGTTTTCCCAAAATCCAAGGGAGAAACAGAACGCCAGTTTATGATTTAGTGGGATACATAGTTTTTATTACTGAGGCTTATAACAGTCCAAAGAGATCATGTTCATGAAATCTGATGGATTAAAGACTAGAAACTACAGATAGGTATGCATTTTTCAGATAATTTGCTGTTAGCAAATTATAATTTGCTATGATCCATAATGCTAATGATCCATAACAGCGGGATTTCAGCTAAGTTTACCTGGGGACAGGCATGGACAGCCATTCCATTTCAAATCAGCTAATCTAAATCTTTGGAAATCAACTCCTTTTTTTTTTTTTTTTTTTTTTTTCCTCCCAGCAACTTAGTATTTANTTTTTTCCCTCCAAGCAGGCTCCTCCTAGAAGACAAAAGTCTCTTACAGGTTGGCAGAGTTGTGTTTTCCTGTTCTTCCTCATCCTTATGTCCACATACCAGAGGATTACTGCTGCACTGTATTCCCAGACTGGGTAAAGAATCAGCTTTTAAATATGGGAGAAATATAAGGAGAAATGGAGAAATAAGGACAAAAGTATATGCTAAGAAATCTGTAGCATCTTTGACTGGTCACCACATCATCAGAAGGATTCTGTAAAGAAAACATAAAATGATTTTAATCAAAGCCAGTATTAAGTATTCACTGAATATATATATATGTGTGTGTGTGTGTGTGTATGTATACATACATGTGTACACACACACACATATATTGATAGTCAAGAAGTAGAGGAGATCTTCATACAAGTGATTAGATCCCTTGTATCTCTTTATACAAGAGATATGGCTGCTTTATCTGGAGGCTGACAGAGCCCCCAAGGGCTGAATTTTCAAGGACTAACACCGTGGAAGCAGAAGTGGGCTAACATGGCAGCTGAAGGCTCTGTCTGATTTGAAACGACTGAAATCACTTGACTGAAAATAGTTGTGACAACAGGGCTACTCTGGCAAGTAAAAAGTACAGTCATGTCTGCAGCCTGGGTTTGATTTAGGCAGGGCTATGAAACGCAGAATGAGGTACCAAGTTCATGCTTTGTGACCTTGCACACTGGAATAAGGTTGATTAATAGGAGATTTCCTTCCTTCCAACATGCTGAAATCATTATACCACAGGGATATGACCTCTTGCTCAGATACATTTACACATTCATATCCAGGCCCGTCTGGAAGGAACTCAAGGGTAGATTTTATTCATCTAACATAGTAGCTAAAGGATAAACTTTGCTCCAGTCACCAGAATAAGCTCCACCTTTTGGCTTCTCTTTCATATTGAGTATTTCAACTAAATATTAATTTAAAACTTCTCTGTTCTCAGAGAGAAGATGGGTCTTCAGTGCTGAGAGAGACACTCACCCAAAACCTGGTCTATCAACCCTAGCAAACACAGACAGAAAGACACTAAAATTACTTGAGATACTTAGCATTCCTATTTGGGTGCCATTTGCGGAAGCAGGTAAGAGCAGCACTGCTCAGTAGTGCTGGAGGTCATTCAGGACCTTGCATCCTCTCTCTTGGCATACAGAAGAGCACCCAGACTGTCCTTCTTCTGAGTACAGACACAAAGGAATCAATCAGTAGGCTGCCAAACAGATTTTAATGGGTAGATGCAGGGGTGACATTTGACAGTTTATGGGGAGATGCAGTCCAGTTGCAGGAGGACATTACAAGGACTCCAAGTCACTTACTGGATACTGCAAAGAGGATTACAGACAGTCTGCACTGCCTCAAGTAAGAACTGAGAAAACTTCTCACTGCAAGCATCCTCAGTGATATACCATGCTCTCTTGCTTGAGACTCTGCTTTGCTTATTTGTTTCCTTTTTGGCTCTTTGTATCTATATTAATTAGGGTGTTTTTTTATTAAGATTATGTTCTAGTATCAGATTACCTAAGGAACTGGGATCACTGCCATTCATCCTGTCAGACAGTGAGTGAACACAGCTCTGAAGGTATCAGTTCACACTTACAGGCTTCGTTTTTTCTAAATTTATCTGATGTACTTCACTTCTGTTGCCCTAAATCCGAATCCAAGGATATTTTAGCTTGCTGCAATCCGTAAGAACGATGTGGGGAAACAATGACAATTTTATTCATGCAGGCAGTTTGGCTGCAAAGAATAAATTGTGTCATTGATTAGTTGAATACAGAGTTTGCTCCAGAAATGGCCAAATGGTGAATAATTCCCCTGAAAGGGAATATCCTGAAAGGCTGGTTTAAAACTTGGGGTGATAAGAAAATCTCAACAAAAGCTTTACCCTACCTGGAACACAGATGAACACTGGCCTGAGAGAGGAGAAGGGATCCTCTTGGAGCAGAGAGGAAGCAAGAGAAGAGAAAGATCCTTTTCTGTTCTTCAGGCCTGTCTCCAGGCTGTGTATGAGCTGGAAGTGGCAGGAATTAGCTAGGAATTAGAAGAGCAGAAGATGGTGGAGACCCACCATCACAAGGCATGGCTCCTGACAGAGGTATCAGGGATTCATCTGATGTGCAAAGCACTACTCCTGTGACCTCATTCCGAGCAGGAGGAGGAGGAGAAGATGGAGGAGACCTGGGCAGAAATGCAGCTTGCATGAAGAAAATACTCTCATCCCTTCCAGAGTGAAGAGCTAAGCTAACAACACTTAGTCTGACTTATGTTTTTTCCAACGCAGTCAGCGTCTCTGACCTTTTCCAGATGCACTGTTATCCAGGAAAGAGGTAGTGACTGCTCAATGAACTGGCAGTCTGAGGTGCAAATAAAGGCTCACAACCTGAGCTGCCCCACAGGGCTCAACATGGAGGAGTGCACGGAACAGGACACATGGTCCTTTCCTCACTCCCGGGGCTTCACTGACCTCACTGAGATTCATTCTCTGCTGCCTACAAGGATATTGGCTATGACAAACACTTTGAAATTAGAAACAAACACAAGAATACAAATGCTATTTAAAATGCTTACTACATACATCAACTGCATAATTTCTTAAATCAAACTGATTTTTTCCTGTTTTGAACAAAGAAGCATTTCTTAACCCTGGAAGCAGAAAAACAAGCAAACACATGACAGAAAAAGCGCAGCATTCTCATGCTGACCATGAAATGCAATTTATTAAAATCAGAGAAAACATTGGATTACCATGAAATATATATATTTTGACCTCAATAGAGAAAAAACGAATCTTGTCAGTGAGAGGGACAAGTGCTTCCTGGATACACAGCTGAACACAGATGAACACTATCTGATTTGTAACTGATCAGTAGTTTTTATCTCTTGAGAAACAAAATGGTAAAGGGATGAAGGGATCATCTAAACACTTTATTTCAGTTAAAATCACAGCATATAATTTGGTCTGATCAACAATTAAGAAGGCCAAGGGAAGATGCAACAAAATGGATTAATTTCTATGGAAATTAGAAATCAACTTAGGCAATTGCAGATAAAAGCATCTTATCAGTTTATCTTAATGAGACACCATCAATAGCATATTAGACAGCAGCACTGTGGTTCACACACCTACTCAAAATCACTGTTACTCAGGTCAGTTATCTGCTCCATAGAAAAGGAACTTCCACACAGTAGCTCAAAACATTACTCATTTTCATTGGTCAAATAAGCTATAAAAGGGTCACAAAATGCTATGATTCTCATTCACTGGTCAGCAGGCATTATTAAGCTCTGTCATTATTTTACCATAACGTGAGAGAATTAATAATCTTTGAAGATATGATATGCCAATACAGCCAAGCAATGAAATGTTACTGATGATGTTGGAAGCAAGGTGAGAATATGAACAAGCGTGAAGGAGAGCTTATACTATTTTATAACAGTAACCACTTTTCTTCCTTTGACCAAGGTAAGAATTAGCATGTCAGTAAATTCTTTATGCTTTGAAAGAACAAGACTTCAGAGCCCTTAAAATCAGACTGTAGGAAGTGAAGGCTGCAGGTCATTACTCAAAATTCACGTGTCAGCAAACCCAGGAATTAAAGGAGAATGTGAAAGCCTCCTCTGGAGAGCCAAAACAGGTTTGGCAGTTAGTCAAAATTTCAGACAGTAAAGCCATATTTGTCTAACTATATATTTTATTTCAACAAAAATAAATGCAAAAACTTACAGACATTTTGTAATTGCTTAAAAAACAGGAATTACATGGTCCAAGTCTGAACTGGGCAAAGATAATCTAATGCATTTGTACTCAACAAGCATTAATGTACTGTTAGTGTCAGTTTTCCTCAGTGATGTACAAGCAGTTGCTCTTCACCAGTAATTTGGTATTTTCGAGGCAGATCTCACACTGGCTTTCCCCAAGGCCCAGAACTCCAAGTCTTCATGTCAAAACAATACTGATGCTTGTTACACCTGAATCAAAAGATTTCCTTCTTTTGCCAACAGTCCATTTGAGGCAGATTTTGACATTATAGTTTTGAAAGAAGTACAGTCACAGAAAATACTGTCTCTAATGTCTGAACAAAGATGAATCAAATGTTTTTAAAATGCACTGAAAGATCTGAAAGAAGATTTAGTAATTCTTACTCATTCCAATTTCCAGTTTTAGAGGTCAATAAATCTCTGCAAATATCTTCCTTCAACCCTATGTGAAGCCTTGATAATTTCAAATCTGGATCATGTCCAAGAGATATTACAGGCCAATATGCTACGATCCTGAACTGAAAAGAGCATGGGATGCCTCCCTTACGTTTTCCGCAGTAAAACCTTCAAAATACCCCCAAGACTCACTGTTCTGTTTTTTACCAGAACACATAACCAAAGCTTGAACATCTTCAGAATGCACACACCTGTCTGGGCTCCCACACCAACCTGGTGTGCTCCGTTCTGTGTAGTCTACGCGCCGCTTTCCTCCCAGGAAGTGCTTTTCTTTCTGCCACCTCTAAGGCACTGGGTCTAGTCCCTGCTGCGGGCAGATCTCCCCAGGCATCACCCAGCCTGTGCCAGTGCTTGTTTTTCCTCTTGTTCACTGACACTTCTGAGACACCAGGCCCTTGTACAAACCAAGCAGCGGCAGCTTCTCTCAGGGGAAGACTAAACTTCCCCTCTCCAGGTCCACTCGGGCCCAGAGAGAAGCAACCAGAATAAAAGCCTTCTTTTCCGCAAGACCGAACAAAACCCCCCGAAATTCTTCTGCTCCTTCTCAGTTAGTCAATTTTCTCTCCTTACTCAGGAGCGCTTAAATTTAAGTGACAATGTTCTTCTCTAAGATGGTACAGGTTATGCCCTTGCTACATAACAATGTACAACCCCAAAGCTTCCCATTACATACAGAAAAGTCTTTTTAAACTAAATGTTTATTTCTCAGCAGTCCCTGACTAAAGGTACCACTGTACCTCTTACAATAAAGCTTTTGACAATAAGAATTCAGTACAGTTAGCAAAAAATGAAAGGCAGCCACTGCTAAAGAAATCATAGATCTTTTCAGTTATCTGCAAACAAGAATAAACGCTAAATAAATTTTACAGAATTATTGCAATCTTAGGCTTTTTCTTCCCTTGCAACCATTTTATAATTTTTTAAATACTTCCTATTAAAGCTAGGTTTAAAATCTGTTTTTCATTATCCCACACTTTCACCTTGGTGAACTTTGTACCAAGGTTGACACTTCTGGGTTAGTTTGAAATACTAGATGCAGTTATACAACTGGCTAGTTTCCATAGTTAATTCTGGTTTACTTTGATTCCCAAATTTTCCTCTCACTCTTCTATAAGGTTTTTCTCCCCCTTTGCTTAATATTTTCTTTGTAGATATACTTTTCTCATCTTTTCCAGCGTTTCTGCTCTCTTACTTTTATTTTCCAACACTCAAATTCTATCCTTGGGAATATCCATTTCTCTACCCTCTCCTTCCTTTTTCTTGTGCCCCATTTCTTCCTACTCTGAGTTCTTTTTTTCAGGTGTGCCTGCTGACTTGTCCAATGGCTCTTGCTCTCCAAACTAGTCCAGCCTTCACCACCTCTTCCAGGATCCATCAATCACTGCCAACACACACAAAGATACTTTAAACCCCTCCTACAACCACCTTAGTATGTCCTGTATCGACACAAGAAAGTCTGAACTCACTTCAGACCTGACACGCAGAACATAAGCTCCGGAAACTCAGAAAAAAGGCTCAAGAGCAGTGTTCTTGCACAAAACACACCGTGCCATAGGACTGGTGGAGAAGACACGCCACGCAGCAGGGGATTTCCCCAGCTGCACTAACTACAAAGCATTGCTACTGCCAGCAAGGAGAGGGAACGGTGGGGATATGTCCACCTGCAGACACACACCAGTCTACGCAGAGCAAGAGGAGCGAGCTGGCAAGGCTTTGTTGAGCAGCCAGACCCAGGATGTGACGGCTGTGGGTGGGAGCACTGCACCTCCAGAAGATACGGCGCGTTTGCCAGGGACCTACGACAAGATGTGGTTTTGGCAGCCAGCCTCACAAGCTGTGGTGGGTAATAAATATTCTGCCATGCAATGGTGACTCATTTCTTCTTTCAGGATAACAGTGTTACTGTACCAGAGCGGTAGTGTATCATTTGGTATTTCATTTAAGAGCTAAGAACTATGGTAAGCGTGTGTTTTCTCTTCAGTACCTTTTACTCACACATAGGCTGTTAATGGCTTTATCATCTGAATCTATTAATTTGCAGCTCAGAAAACTTGTGCATCACAGTATTCTAGAGGTGACAGCACAATCCCTAACAAAGCAACAAAAAGGCACAAAAAGACCCTCCAAAAGAAACAAAGCAGGAAATCTGGTAGATTTACCTAAACTATTCAGGAGAACCAGCTACATACATTTTGGTTATACTTGTACCTACAGTCAGGAGCAAACAAGCTGCAGAAGGAAACTGTCTGGTTGGGTATTAACCACCCCTGATATAGATATTAAGAAGAAAAAACTCTTGTTCAGGGAATCTCTGAACAGGCAAATTTCCTCTCACCTTCTATAAGCCCAGAGCCCAGAGTCGTATACTGTGCAGCAATGAAGCTGCCTATCAACAAACAGCAATAAACAAGAACTAAGATGACTTTTACCTTTCTCATGCTGCTCGTGAATCATCTGGAACTAAAGGGTGAAAGTATGACTAACTCGGCCTTTAATCACTACACTTAAATTTTTCCTGTTCAATGTAAAAACAGTGGTAAAAACAGCATGAGAAAGGATCAACACGGCTTCCAGGAATCTGTCAGACTATTTCAGTATTTTTTGTTTTGTACCCTGAGATTTCTCCCCTCAGTTATACACTATACTACTCAGATTCATTAGTGGGCATGCAGTGCTAAGAAGCCACATTTATTTTGAGTGCCAGGAGTAAAAACTGAAATCAGAGACATTGTTGATTATTTCAAAGAAAAAAACCCCACCAAACTAAAATAGAACAAAAGTAACAAAACGAAGTTCAACTAGCCCCAAAACAAACCAAATATTTTTTAAATTCTGAATTTATTTTGACAAATCTGCAAGAAGCATTATCAATTGTGTGAATAATATTTAAAAAGGATAGAGATTTTATTAGCTGTGTATTTTCTTACAACTTTTACATTTATGTCTACAAAAAAGGGTTTTTTTCCTGGTCTCTCACTAGCATGCAAATTTCTACCAGAATCAAGTAACAAACATAATAGGATGAATAAAATATTTCTGAAGCAGGGTAGCATTCTTTTCCTGGGGGGTTGGGCGGGTGGGCAGGGTGTTCCCCCACTGCAAGTAAAGAAGACATTTTTCACAACTGTTAAGCAAACAAGAGAAAGTCCATTAGAATCTTCAGACTCTCAACAAAGACTCCTGGCTAATGGTACTGGTCTAAAAAGCAGATAAGCCATGTAATTTTACAAGAAGCAACCCGCTGAATCCTTCAGCAAATACAGCTTGGCAATCTATCTTCAATTCAAAATAATGAGGTGGCAGGAGCGTGATGGAGAAATAAGTCTTCAAAAACATCACGTAAGGGAATCCAGCTGTGCTTGTATAGTTTCCAGCTATTTAAAGGGAAAAAAAGAGAGAAAAAAACCTCCACTCATAAAATGTTGTTTAGAAACATGCAAACAGAAATATCCAAATCTTCAACTATGCATACTAAGTATATTTGCATACCAATATAAAAATCCTGTACTCATGAATATTTGTTTTTACATGAAGCTATTAGAATTCATTGCTGCAGTTTAAATATTCGAATTTTAAAGAAACAGTTGTCTAAATACTACCTCTTTAGCATGCACAGATGTTTTCCTGTAAATTTCCAATGCATAATAACAAGGAAGAAAAAAATAGAGCTCGTTTTGACTGGATTACAAGCCTAGCATCTTGACTGAAGATGTAACATGAAGATGCTGTTTCCAGAGAGATCCCCACTGTTAATCATCAGCTTCTCCTCCTGATCTAACTGCCTGGTATGTTTACAATGACCCAAGCCCTGCCTATTCCAAAGTTTAATGCACAGGGTCTCCTTGAAAATGCTTTATGTTATCTAAGAAATACAACAGCCTTAATTTAAGTTGGATCCCTTTTTTCCAGTTTTATTAGATTTAATTCATATAGGCAACACTTCCCGCTGAGCAGCATAAGGTGTTTACAAAGAAACTATAGTATTATAAAATCTACAGACCTTGTTGTAGAACTCAAACAGCTCCTGATGGCTAAATTCTACAAACACCTTCTTCAGGTTCTGTAAAAAAAAAAAAAAAAAACAGATTAAAAAAAAAAAGGAAGGAAAAAGCCTTTTCTTTCTTTTTTTTTCTTTTCTTTTCTTTTTTCTCTTTTCTTTTCTCTTTTCTTTTCTCTTTTCTTTTCTCTTTTCTTTTCTCTTTTCTTTTCTCTTTTCTTTTCTCTTTTCTTTTCTCTTTTCTTTTCTCTTTTCTTTTCTCTTTTCTTTTCTCTTTTCTTTTCTCTTTTCTTTTCTCTTTTCTTTTCTCTTTTCTTTTCTCTTTTCTTTTCTCTTTTCTCTTTTCTTTTCTTTTCTCTTTTCAGCATTAACTCCAGTAAATCAGAATATGAGATTAAGCTATATGAAAGATAATGGTTAGTTTCCTTCCATTCATTACAATGCTCCTTGTACGTACATATTTCATTTAAGTGAAGAATTCAAATCTACCAGTATATCTATTCTCCTCCTGTGAAGAACAGTAATAAAATAATCTATGTAAAGGATTTAGTTACCTTATTTTTAAGTCAGACAAAAATGAAAGATTACATTCATCTTTCTCAGCAGTCCATCTAAGATCTGGTAAATACCATTTCACAGTCACAAAGTCAGTAGTGTATTTGACTGAACTGGCACAGCTATTAATGTACTGCACAGGCAGAGAGCTGATACTTCCATTCATTAATCTAACAGTTCCAATCTTAGCATGCTGACACTGCTATAGGCATCCATGCAGATTCAGCCCAAGTTAACAATTAACACAACAGCTTCAAAGCAGTGCTTAAGCCCTAAAAAAACCACAAAATAACACAACTGATGAAAACTACTGTAGATAAAACAGATGGTGGCAATAATCCTCTGCACGCATGTGCTGATGTCTGTGGAGATGGGGGTTAAATTAAAACTTCTGTCCTGCTTAATTTGCTTTGCAGCCTGCTACCTTCAATCACAGTGCAGACCTGTCCATACAGTTCCTAGCCTTATTTCTTCTACTTCACTTTGTGACCTTATTTATTTAAAAGTAAATTTCTATTTCTGCACATTCTCTTTGTTTTTCTTAGACTTTTCAAGGCTCGGAGGCATTCCTGAGGATAAAGGCTGTACTTCCATGAACACTAGCAAGACTCTGTGAAAGCTGAATCTGTGGACACCTCTAATCACAAAATATTATCAGCTGAAATAATGTACACACACCACAGTTCTTTAACTGGTACCAACTTCATGTACCACTTGGGTCAACAGAAAAACCCTTGTTTATCCGCTCAGCTCAAATGAGCAAGGACACTTTTGCATACAGGCAAGGCTGTGGGCCAGATTCTGTGTACTCATAGCAATGCAAGTCTCAAGTTATGCCAAATAATGTCACTGAATTTGGCGCACCAAATGCACAAGACCAGCAGAAGCCCTGGGAACACAGCATAGGTACTGCCTGGTGCCTGCTCCTCAAAAGGAGCTGTAAGAGACACAGGAAAGAGATAAAATAACTGGGGCCAGCCTGTCTGGTGCAATTCCTCCTCCTCTCTCTGCAGAAAGAAGGATCCCTTCCAACAATTTCAGGACGGCTACAAAAGCCTAGAAAAGGACCAGTGATTTGCATGAGAGACCAATCTTCCCCCTCTGGGAACGAACAATGCAATACTGTGAATCGTATGGTGAATACAAAATAAAACTACCAGGACAGCAGTTCTCTTTGCCATGACTCCAGCTGATCCTCTCTCCAAAGACCATAATGCCGTGACAGGGAAGTAAAAGCATTTTTAAAGGCTTTCTAACAGCTAAGAAACAAAAAAGAAAGCAAACAGGGCTTTTTTTCAGAAGAGGAAAGGGGGTAGAGGAAAGAAGAAAGATGCACTAATAGCAAAGGGATCTACCATTTCAGCTGGTATGTTTGCTTGGCATTTGCCTTTGCAGAAAGATTTTGGCGATTGAATGGAAGGAATCAAAACTGCAAAGAGGAGGTTCAACAAAAGGGAGATAGCATGTATCTTAAAAGTTTATCAGTCACAATTAATAGTTAGGGTCATTTCTTGAATGGTTTCTGGAAGGGGAGTCTGCTGGATTTTGATATGACAGCTTTGCAATGCCTCCAGAGAGGGGCAGAGAAAGACCTCTGACCATCTGATCTCATTTCTCCGATCTCTATGTGTCATTCAAGATGGGCAACTTCTGGTACTACTTCAGATCAGCAAGCACAATCAGTTGTCTCTCTCTCACTCTCTCTCTGCTTGTCTTTCATATTTTTTAACTACATTAGTTACTGTTAGTTAGAAGATAGTGTATGCAAATGAAAAAAAGCGCAGACCTTTTAACTCAGATTCTCTTTACACTTAATAAAAAACCCACTACACTTCATGAACAGAATGAGCTCTCTCTTCCCATTATTATTTAATAATCATACTCTGATAACTAGGACAAAATCTATGTTGGATTGTGGCAGGCAAATGTCTCTGGAGATCTAAAAGAAAGCATGCCATGCTATGCTATGTTTCTGATCTGGGGTGGGAGTAGGACTGTCAACAGGAGAGAGGTGTAACAATCTTGTATGAAATACGCTTTTTATCTGCACTTAATCGTCCCCTAAAACACATTTGTTTATATGTGTAAACACCTGGTACATCTACTACACCACTTCAACAGAGAGTAGTGTCACAAAAAATCCATGCAGAAGTATGGCAACATCAAAAATGTTATTTCCACTATATTAAATTTCTCACGAGCATGAGTCCCTTAAGGAAGGTGACAAATTATCATTATTATGTGGTCAGGAGTTCCTATATACATTACAAAAACATTGTATCATAACTAGATCCCTACAAATAAACCCTACTTCCCAGGCGGCTGATGGCCCCCACTTTTAGCTGAGATATCCATTATTCACTTACTTGCTTTATGCTGTGTGAAAATAAACAAGTGCAATTAAAACTGTGTGCCGCAGGACTGAGTTACCATCCAGTTCTTCAATTACTCAGTAAAATCGTCTTAAAAATGACTGTATGGATAGAATATTGCTAAAGCCCCCAGAGCAAGCAAATTCCTAATATACTTAATGGAATTTTACTCAGATAAGCATACAAAATTACAAACCCCAACAATATTTCAACCGTAACTAAAACATAGGATGAAAAAAATCGCTTTCAGCTTACTTAATTAAATGTCACTGTGTGCACACAGAGCCTCAACCTATTTATGAAAAGTACAGCTAAGCTGACTTCTTTTATCTGCACATACAGGTTTTCAGATGTTGCCTCTGATCGAGTATGTGTTTCCCAGACGTAAATATGAAAACAGCAATTTGCTGGATGTCTAACTTCTTTCTTCTTTTTATCAAATGTTTCATTCTTTTTTCCTCTTTCCTTATAAATATCTTCCCATCCCTCACCTTCACACTACTCTCTCCCTCATTTCTGGCATCTCATTTTCTCTTTGCTTTTATCATCTTCATGTGAAAGAAAACTGAATTGAGCAACTGGAAAACTAAACCGAATTTATTCCCATTGTCACACTTTGTCACTCCAATAGTTTTTCTAATTACATCCCAAATTTTGTTGCTGTGCCAGTGTTAAGTCCTAGCTCCTACTTTTAAGAGTTTTAGCCTTGAGTGTGACAGTTTCATAGTATCAGGGAAACATAGCTGAACATGCTATTCTTACGAAGACAAAGAAATCTCAGAAGTACCAAACGTTCATTCTTTGGGCTGCTTTGAAAACATGGAGACAGGCTTTTTGTCCAATACAATATCCATGAAGGGTGGCAGGGACTGCACTGGAGCAATATGCTCAATGAGCATAGATAAAGAGTATGTGCAGCACATTAGCTAAGTAAAGTTGCTGCTAAGTTCAATGTGTTCATCTGCTGTAAAACATGACAAAGCATTGCATTTACTGCTGGAAAGGTCTGTGTGAATTGCAGGTGTCATCAAGAAAAATCTTTATATCACTCTGAATTCACTGCAAGGAATATGGTAATACGCTTTCTGAAATGTGTGGTTTAACATGTTTGGCCATGTATCACTAGTGACTGTATTTTAAGTGTTAAAATTAGATTTTAGTGCCATTTTGCCTTCATACATCTCAATGAAATCTGATTTCATTCCACCTCTTCTCTCACCTCAGGGTTGTATCAATTTGCAACTTACAGCCTCCTGAGAACTGTGAAATTCTAGTAAGTTTAACTGATTAGGGTTGTTTTCTCCCCTTAAGTATCTTCTCACTTACTGTCTGCTATTATTTTAAAAAACATAACATCTTCATCAGCCTCTAGAACCAAATTTCCTTTGGGGGTGAAGGGGGCAGGGAAGAGGAGAGAGAAATGAGAGGAAAATTAAGATAAAACCTTTGTATTCCAAGTAAATACTAATATGCTATCCCATCCAAAACAGCCATTCTGAATGTCTGGCTAATTCTACAAAATAGCCACAGTTATTTAATATACACTTAGCTTGCAACCATCACCAAACAATTAGGCAAATTTTTAGCTGAACATGACCATCAGCATAAAACCATGAAAATACAAGTATACAAGATGTGCAAGAGTCTCCAATTTCCCAGTATCTTGACTAACTATTTTAAACATGAATACCTTCTTGCTGCAAAACATCTCTGTGGAAACCAAGCAAAAACTGTCTCCTTAAAATACTTCAGAAAGCAGATGCAAATTTCTAGTTATAACCAAAGGATTGGGTTTTGCTTTTAGGGGTTTGGTTGGTTGGTTGGTTGGTTTGTTTTAAAGTGGGGATGTTTATTTGTCTGTAGTGGTTTGTTGGGTTTTTTTAATACAGAGCTGTAGACATTCCTATTTTAATGTACAACTGCAAAAAGCCTTATAACTAGTGACAGAGTTTTGCAACCTTACATACTACACACATTTAAGTCCCCAACCCCATCTGTAAGCATAAAGCAATGCACTAGAAGTTATAAATAAAAGCCAAACTTCTGGTTCAAAGCTAACTTGAACACAAAAAACTGATACTGCTGTTCTCAACTGCAAAGCTATAACTACTTCAACGATGTTGAAAAATAAATGCCAAGTATTTGGAAGCAAACAGATGGAGGAATAAGCAGAATCATATACCTAAATGTCTACTGATAATGATAATGTTCTGTGACTGAGTATATGTAAAAAAACCACAGTATATTTAGCAAAACTTTATAACAGTAACTAAGTGAAATAACATATATCCCAGTCTTCATATTTTAAAAATTCTAATCTTTTATACTATCCTGAGCCACATCTCCATTAGGTTTGAGAGAAGAATATTTTCACATTTGCTATCCATTCTCCAATTTATTCCTATTAGATATCCTTAAAATCTCAGATATAACAGAATGATATGGATAACTAAGCTAATCAGTTTATGGACAAATTAAGATTCATTCCTAAACAGACCCCAGTTGATTCTTACTAGCCTACATTTCCCTCTGGATCTATCAATTTCTGTGCTATATTAATTCAGACTTCCTTTAAACTTGCTTGTACCCTGGAGAACTATGCATTCATCTAGGCACTTACAACTTACAGCCTTTTTTCTATTTGTATCTCACAGAATTTATCAAAAAGTTTGAGCTGCTTGGTCAGGAAGATTAATTTTAAGAAGAGCATATGCATTATAACAGACCAGCATCTCTTAGAAGCACACCTGTTTCTTAAGTCTCTGTACATTAGAGACAGTAATTAAAACTTCTTCATATTCTTACAGCTGTAGATGGATGTAATCCAGCTCAGGGATTCAGCAAAACACAGGGAGTTAAATACAGACTAATATATTCCTAATTAAACTTCTTTCACATCATCAAAAAATGTGACCTTGAAAGTTCTTTCTTTTTCCAAGCTTATCTTCATTTGCAATACCAAATTATTATTTTTGTAGAGAAAAAAATTTGTGTTTTACGACTGAATTACATGCATTTCAAGTTTCAGTATGCAACTGTTATAAAATGTAAGATACTAATCCACTCTTTTCCTGACCAACATATTAACATCTGGTTTGTAAATGTGTTCTACCATTCAAAGTTGCATTTCTTTTTCATATAACCTTAAGAAATTCAAATTCCTTGTGGATTCAGGGAGGTCAAGATCTGCATCACACTAAAGATGTCCTTCCCTCTCTTTGCAATCTATATGTAAGCACCCTAACCAAAGGTCTGTGTTGATTTCTGAGATCTAACCAATGTGTTACTGGAATTGATGGAGATACATACAGATAATCTCCAGTCTCACTCCAGCAGATTCAGGATCACTTAAGCATGTTTGCATGGAAAATTACAAGAATAAATTTATTGCCCAGTCTGGTAGTAAGGCAACTGACTCTGCATGCATTTGGAGACCTACAGAAGACCTAACATACTCCCAAACTGCAATAAGAATTGTCAGTCACTACCATTTTCATTACTCCTGTTCCCCTCCATCCATTACTGGATGGATGAACTGATGCAAAACTATAGACAGGAAATGGGACACAACTACTGAAAAGACCACATAGGCTGGGATTAGAGGCAGACAGGTTCCTTGCTTCACAGTAGGTAAGAAAAATGGTTTTAAAACTGAGAGAATTATCTGGAAAAAAACACCAAAACTACAGTTTTCACTTCAGTAGACCATGTCAGAGCACATACCATCTTGCTAAAGAAAAGAGAGATAGAAAAGCCTTTTTTTTCCAATAGCTGTATTCAGGCAAAGGGTTCCTAGAAATTTACATTCCTATAAATTCCTATAAATACCATCATTATATTGGTTGGCCCTTTGATGATATTTTTGCATGCAAAGCCTCTCAAAACCAGAAATCTAGAGATGAGGGTTGACGCTTCCGTGCAGATTATGTTAAATAAACTTTTAGAAAAACATCACAGTGAACAAACATGCTTTTTGGAGAAATAGGTGGTAGATGTGTATCAGTGTATGCCTACTACTTAAAAGCATGTCTTTTATATTGATACTTTCCTATATGTTGCACATTTAGAAAATGGCTCATAGAAGATCTATTGAAAGGCTGACTTGCTTTATGTCAGTTCTGTATTTTGTATTTACCTTTATATGCCCTTTCCTTCTTTGAAGATAAGTATACATACTGCACAAGCTCCTGATTGATTCCTTGCTAGGCTCCACACGGACTCAGTCACTAAGAGCAACAAGCATCCATCCACATGAATGTTGTTGTATTTTCAGGATTCAATAGCAAAACATGCTAAATTTCCAAAAACAGTACATCCAACAAAACATGTGTTTAAAAATTGGTTCATTCACTGAAAGGCTGCCACAATTACTTAGAATGTCACAGATTAATCTGACAAACAGAGGTCCTGATAATTATTATTTTCCTGTTTCATCTCTCACCTAATTTTGCAAATTCTACTGTACTCCAAATACTGCAGAAAGCTCTCTGAAGAAGCAATCTTACTAAAAATTAGGAAAAAATCCCCCACTCTTTCTTCCTATTAAATTTCACTGTATCAAGTTTGGGAAAAAGAGTTTGTGAGAATTCACTTACACCCTAGTTGTTGCATACTGCTCATACTGTCTGTAACTATCAAAATACAACTTTCTTCTTTAATCAGAACTCTACAGTGATAACTGGTTTTATTCCTCAGAAGAAATTAAATTCTTATCTTTCGCATTTTGGTATATCTCATTTGTCAAAACTCAAGACATTTAAAAAATTAAGTTTAGGAACACTGCAAGGAAAACTAGGCAGTTGTGACTCTGTGTTTCTTTTATTTCCACTGGGGCTAGCATGCAAGTCTTCAAAAACCATAAAGACCAGTGAGTTCATATTTCCATTCTAAAGACAGCTCACATCAAAACTGACACAACTGTCTTACATTCACCTCAAATGATAAGGAATTCACTTTTCTTATTATTACTGTATTCACAGACAACCTCTGCTGAAGAAACGGAAAGCCTAGGCACACTGGTTTCAGAAATGCTTTCAAGATTTTCTGACCTCACACGTTCACCAGATTTGATCACAGCTGATGCCGTTTTGATTTGATGCCACATTAATTCTTACAAACTACACATCAAAAAAATGTCACATAGCTATAGCTGTGAAATATTTTCACTATTGCAATCAGAAAACAATCAAATTCTAGGAAACTAACAGAACGGAGTGTAAATATTAAGTGCAACATTAGCCTAGTATTGGCATCCACAATTCAAGATTATGAGCTTAAATGGCAAACAATGCACCTTGGGTAAGTGTCCTGGAACAGTGAAGCTCAGCCTGCAGCATCAAAGGCAGACTGAGAAGTATTTGTATCTAGATATACAATGGTCAAAACCTCCTACAGCAAGAAGAGCCCCTCAACACCATGCACAGAGTGTTTAAAGAGCTTCTCACACAGCTTGCTTGCAGCTGATGTAATTAACCTGGAGTTACAAATCCTTTATGTTCTAATCAGTTACCTACCTAATGTTGCGTCTGAAGCTGGACTTAGAGAAAGCTCAAATTGTGATCCAAACCACTCAGGAAGCCACCCCTTTGTCCTCATCTAAAAGCCAGATAAAACCTCCTCTGTCAGAGAAAAGAAACCTGGGTTGTTATCTCTGCATCCATATCTAGAGCTACAGATCTGACAGAAATATTATACAGTCAAGTCATGCAGATGACTAACATTTTAAGAAGGATTTATAATTCCATTTAAGAATGGAGGAAGCTGGCATCTTTTTGAATTATTACCTTCTGAGCCTACCTGGTTCAGTAAGAAACTGCAATTCTGTATTGTTTTACCACAAAAAGCCATTCTTTCTTCACCACTTGAATCCCTGAAAGAATCTATTGTTTCTACTGAGGCACAAGAAAAGAGGCAGGATAAAAGATGCCTGTAGTGAGAGGAAAAATCTAAGGAAGCTCAGATCCACATGAAATCAATGTAACTGATGTGAAAACACCCTTTCAAAAATCTGCTTAAATATTTACAAAATGTCGAGATTAGATAATTCGTAAATTAGTTCTTTTTGTTTGAAATGGGTCACTAGGAGTATCACCAATTTGGATTTTGTTAGGCAGAACAGCAAAGATAAAATGTCTGGGGTTATTTTTTTTTCTGTGCTAAAGGGATGTTAGTGGCTGTCAGCAAGTATGTTTTTGATCTCCAGTGGGCAAGTCATTCCAGCAGCTAGCAACTGGGGTCTTGTACACAAATCTCAGCTGCTGAAAAACAGGGAAGTCATGCAGGAATGAGGGATGTTAACTAGCAGTCTAGTCCCCAGCAGCATCAAAGATAGAACTCTTAGAGAATAAGGTTGTTTGCAAAGTAATGTACATTTTATACTTTTTCTAAATTTACTTGTTTTCATAACGAAGTCACCTAGTTGCTATTTTTACCATATTCTAAGGGCTGTAATACATCTACAGCTTTTGCTACAACGCTCACAATCTACAAATAAGTGGTAGCACATCTTTCTTGCCATAAGCAACCCAGCAAAGCCTTGAACCAGAGCTACTTGTCTGTATCAAGGACACAATGTCAGAGTGTGAACAAAATTACACTGCATCACTAGCCTGACCAATTAAACAATAACATTTCTCAGGCAACAGGCCACAGTGCAAAACTGGAAGAGTCATTAAAACCAAAGTTTCTTAAATTAGACAAAAAAGCTTCTCCTTTTTACAAGAATTACAAAGAGGTTATGTGGTCTTTTCTCATTTTGACTCCACAAAATTAATAGGAATGCGGAAACAACCACTTACTATGAAGCAATCAAGCAACTTTCTTGTTTGTTACTGAAGGTTACACACATTCTAATGACACAAAATTAGTTATTTTGGATTTCAGACAATGGAATTTCAGTGATTTTGCTTTGTTACTTTTGCTTACAAGTTATTCAGAGCTTGATGCAGTGTTGTTGTGTGAATTCTCACTGCTTACTGAAAACTGGACAAAGTGCTAAGGGCAGAAAGTACAACTTCTGTGTGCTTTCACATACATCAAAGTTGAAATGAGATCTCTCACCCACATTTTCCTTCAAAGCCAGACTACGAACATAAGTGTACAAGTAATATCCTCTCAGGAAAGAAAAAAATAAACATTTTTGGCTAACATAAGCAATTTGGAAGAGGGTATCAAATCCCTTTTTATTTTCTTCAAGTCTGTGCGCTATTGAATTACAGTTCATAGAGGTTGCTTTAAAAGAGAGTAATATGAAGGAATACAGTACTAGATTCAGATTATTTTACAGATGGCAGGAGCACAATTCAGTACTCAGGCCAGCTGCAATGGTTTCAATAATTATCAAAAGCAAGATACTTTTTATGCTTCTCTCTCAAAACAAATCCTTTTAGCTCCAAATTAATTATATTTTTCTCTTTCAAGACAGCACTGTATGATGCAAAACTAAAATGGCAGAGCAAGGAATAAAAAGTGTATGTGGCGAAATCTTTTCACAAAGATAGACAAGAAATTAATATTTAAACTACACTTAATGCCTTTTAAACGTTTTTAACATATGAGTTCTTCAAAGGGAAGAACGGAATAGTAAGATGCTACAGGTCAGTTTGCAAATACTATTTTCTTAGAATCATACATCATTAAGGTTGGAAAAGACCCCCAAGATCATTGAGCCCAACCTTTGACCAAACACCACCATGCCAACTAAACCACAGCACCAAATGCCACATCCAATCATTTCTTGAACACTTCCTCTACCACCTTCCTGAGCAGTCCATTCCAATGTTTAACAACCCCTTCTAGAAGAATTTCTTCCTGATGTCCACCAAGAACTCCCCCCATAGCAGCTGGAGGCCACTTCCTCTTGTTCTGCTGCTAGTTCCCTACCTTTCTACAACCTCCGTCGAGGTAGCTGTTAGTACCAAGGCAGTGTCCAGTTGCATTCGAGGTGTAAAACTGGTCACTGACCAGCAGAAAAATGAACTAGAAGAATGAATGGGTAACAGCTGAACTGGTGAACCAGAAAGACACCCTGACGACCCTAGCTAGGACCAGGGTGACACCAGTCTTCCTAAAAGAGCATATTAAGAGTATCTGTGCTTTCTCTTACTGGTGTGACAGAATTAACAGCTGAACACACACTAAAGGGAAATGTCACTGGATTCCAGGCATGAGAAATGTTTTGTATCTGTCGAAGAAAGTAATTCCAAAACCCTGCACAGAAGACTGAATTGCCCAGATTGCAAACCAGTTTCTTTAAGGAGAACAAATAGTCTTAACATACTTGGGAGCATTATTTTAAAAGGATTAAAACACTGTTGTGAAAGGGCATTAATGCTATTTGGATTGTTTTGTTTATCTTGGAGATAAACAGGTTGACTGGTTTACAGCCATAAACTAGGCAGAAATCTATGGTCAGACAATGGCTCTGTGGGATCAGATGCTGCCTAAGGAATACACAGATCCAACAGTTGATTTACCAGTTGGCAATCCACTTCTCAAACTGATAAACGCAGTATTTGGTGTTTTGTGGCATTGGTTTTGCTAAAGACGAACCCTACAGAGAGATGAAACTACATTTAAGTGTAGTTTCTAGAATGTAATAACAAAGACTGGTATGACAAAAGAAAGGGCCAACGGAATCAACTGCATGTCTGTATCAGCAAAAACTTTGATAAATATTCAAAGTGAGTTCTTGTATTTGAACTAAAATGTTTCTCCAGTAGTTGTTTGTATTTTCTGTGTGTTGAAAATATTGAAACATGAAAATAAACACATGGGAAGTCAAAGGCTACAAGCCATTTAACAACAGCTATCTTTGGTACAACAGTGAATGAAGATCCAGAATACTGAAGATCCAGAAAGACTTTCCATTCCTTTTTTTCTTCTCAGAACTAAAACATTCCTTTCTGAAATACATCCTTCAAAATTAACACATGAATGACAAGAGATTCTTATCTTAAAACATATTCCATTGTAAGAAGAAGAGAAGAGAGAGTTTACCTCCACGAGCAAAAAAACACAGCCATCAGCCACAGTGCAGGGATTCTCCTCTGCTCAGCACTTGTAAGGGTTCATCTGAGACACTGCATCTAGTCCTGCACAGCCCCAGTACAGGATAGATGTTTGGAAACTGGTGGGAGTTGATCTGAATGGTTATCATCTGAATGTACCAGATGTGAAGAGATACTAGAAGAAGGTTCGTTTAGTTTGCAACAGGGTTAAGAATGGGGAATCTAATTGCAGTCCTATTGCTCTGGTGTAATCCCTAATGTTACTGTATTCCATATCTATCTGTGCCCAAAAATTGTCACTGTATCTTTAAGACCCTACAAACGAGAACCCTGCAGGCGAGTCTGCTATCGCAGGTGCTCTTACAATCATCTCCCGCAGGCGGTTTCCTGGGTTTTGCCACGTGGTATTTGCTTCACTGGCTGTTTGGTCTTTTCCTCTTGGGGTCCTCCTACCATTTTTGCTTTTGTTCTTCCTCATCCCGGAGAGGCTGCAGCAGGGGCTTTGGGCTGCCCTGGGGAGGATTCCGCAGGTGCCCGTCCGCAGTCGAGGCACTGTCCAGCAGCAGCAGCAGCGGCCCCGCTCCGGCCGAGGGCCGGGGGCTCGGCGGCAGCGCCCGGCGGGGACAGAGAGCGCCGAGCGCCCCGGGCCCGCGGCTGCGCCCGCCGGGACCACCCT